>VWZV01000288.1:1464211-1683287 GCA_013397155.1 Irena cyanogastra
TTTTTTTTCTGTTCTCTCTGAAACAATTGGGAATCTTTGAGAAGGGAATAGAAAAATTTATAGGTAAAGTAGCTCAAAATGTTTTATGAGCTGATCTTATATATCAGTTTAAATAGCAAAACAACCAGCCTTTCTACTGAAGGATTTAATGCATATCACATCTAGCGAGGCTTTGGTCTAATAAAAGTTGTTTTACTTCTTTATATCTTCATTTTTCATTAGAGGAATGCAACTCCTGAATTTGAATGCGCTGTGCTCCACTTAAAATCCTGTTGTACTCTGTTGGCCTTGTAAAGATTTTGCTTTTGGATGGGTTTTGAATGCTGCCTGGTTGGCTGGGTGCAGCTTAGTTTATATTTGTTACCTAAATAAAAGAACCATATAAAGTAAACAGTTGCACTTTGAAGGCTGTGTGAAATCCCTACTTACGAAAATATTAACCAAAAACTTGAATATGGGAAAGTGACAGGATGAGAATAAATGCCTGTGACACTCATCCCTCCTAGTGTAGGAAATTGAAACAAAATTGAGCCAATTATATTTTTCAGCCTCATTTTAGCCTTCAGCCCTCCTTCTCACAAAGCACTAGAATTTAATTTGGATAGTTCAGCAGAGCTACAGTCAGATGCGGAATTGATTTATAGATGCTGCTATTAAAAGCTGATTATGTGCACATGAAACAAACTGTGGAGCTCAATTAGTTAGAATGCCTCAATCAAAGACTATCTGCAGGAATTTGTTTTATAATTCAGTTGATACTGAATGTGTACTTTTAGATGCTCCTCAAAAATTTGAGAGCACAGCCTTTGCTAGGAAAAGGTACTCATTCCATTTAATAACTGTTTTCTTTTATTGTGGACTGGAAATGAATGATAGTGAGTGGCTTGTCCTAAGTCTTTAAGTCTTTCCACAGTGTAATTTAGTATACTGCTGGTGCTGTGTATGCTCCTCTTACCTCCCATAACTTGTTTGTGGCTACTTCCAACACTTCTTTTTTTTTTTTTTTTGTGAGGAGGTATGGCTGGACTAGTTAAGACTGGATCAGTTGACTGTAGTGGTTCCTCATAAATTTTTATGAATGCAGGTGTCACCACAGGGATGCTGAGAGCAGTTAAAAGGCCTGTGACCGCAAAGGGTAAAGCTGTTTCTTTCTCCAGTAGCCATTTGGACTGATGGAAGTCCTTTGGACTCGTGGAGTGAGTCCTGGTGAAAGGTACTTGCTGTTTTTGTTCAAGTGCAGTAATTATTATCTCATGAGCATGACTGAAATGACAATGTCTCCTCTTGACACCCCCAGGAAACACTGGTTTGCTGCAGAGCTCTGACTGCAGCTTGTCTCTGAGAGGGGAAAATGTGTCTTAGTAGTGAGGGCTTTTGGGAGCACAGGCAGCTGCTAAGCTTGTCTTCTGGAGGGCTGAGTTCCTGCAGGTCTTATGGTCAGTGGTTTTCTTTGCTGGGCTTTCAGGCTGCTTTGCAGTGTTAGATCTTAAAAAATCTAGTGTGAGCAAGGAGTGAGACATGCTTTGAGTTTGGATTTTTGTTCCTTTAATTGTCACTTTCATGTTTTTATAAATTAAAGATGGAGTGATGACATTATGGATTTGTGAATTATTGTGGTGTCGTCAAATCACACATGCAATATTCTAGGAAAATAAACCCAAAATATATGTATTGTGGTTAGAGATAAATTCCTCATTCAAACTAATAATTCTATCTTTATTTTTACACTCCAAGTTTAAAAAATTTATGCCTTTGGTTTTGTGTATTAGAAATGTTCACAGTATGAGGTTTTTATGTAACTATTGAGAAACTGCAAATTATTGTCTGAGATATACCAGTTGGATTTTTTCCAAGCTATTATGGAAGAAGCCCAGTTCCAGTAAAGTATTTTTGTTGGGTCTTAAACTGATTACTAGGAGCCAAATATCAAGAAGAAGCCTGAAGTAATATTTATTGAGCACAGCTAGTGATCTATCAAGCACCTACTGCTAGTGTTCAAAGGCAATTGGAAGGAGGGGTTTGCACTCCTGTGTTAGTGTGAAAAGAATGGATCTGACAGATCAAGGACCTTTCAGTCATCCGGCTTTTAAGAAATCCACCTGGTGCCTGCCCTGAGCCAAGAATGTTGTGCTTCATAAGAACAGTAATAATTCAAAAGGCTGTGTAGCTTTTTTGAGCAGCAAGTATGATCTGACCTATTTGCAGTACCAAAACGGAATGGCTATGTGTTTTGGCAGTGTAACACTCCAGCAGTTAGTGTGACAGTAATCTTAGTATTTAGGCTGCCAGCGTGATGCAATCAGGTCTTGATGCTATTGTCTCTATACAAGAAGGTTATCTGAGGCCACAATGAATGATTATAGGGTATCCAGATGAGGTTTTATAGAATAAAGGATGGAAAATTATCATCCAGTGTAGTGATCAGGTAATGATTCATGGTGACATGAAGAAACCTCATAAATTATTCCTGTCTTGTCGGTGTTGAGGCAGTTCCATGTTTCCCCTGCCTCCACACAGTGGTGAGGACTGGGGTGGCTCTGGGGAGATCCATGTGATGGTGAGGGTTTGTTTCCTTGCTAAAGCACAGGCCACCTGTAGCACAGTGTTTGCATCCCAATAGCTCCAGTTAGAATAAAAGGGCCTGTGGAAGGGGGGACAGCTATAAATGTGTGGGCTGGCCTTCTTTAAGGGTAGGGGTGATAAGCATATATTTTCTTTCATCAGGTGCTTATGAGAATATCATAGAAGTTTGGGAGAAATTAACTTTTTCATTTTTTTTTCTTTTGTATTCCCCTTTGTGAAAAACAAATGAAATTCAACTGTGTGTGACACTGTTCAAGAATTTGCTTAGGACTTCACAGTTGTATAGGTTGTTGCGTTTCCTAAATAGATATTAAAATATTCCTGATCCATAAACCAAAATAAACTGTTTCTGTTAATGGAGAGCAGCATCTTCATAGGTCCAGCCTAAAGAATAAAACTGTTTTAAGAACAGTGGTGTAAGCTGAATGATGTACTTGACAGCTCAGCTCCAGTGCTGCTGAAAGAAAATCACCAGTTCTATTGTGTGAGCTCTTGACTTCTTTTTCTGAGTTAGTGTCCCCAAGTAGAGCAGAATGGTCAGATTGCTGTGACAAGAAGCTTGTGAATCTTACACAGTTGATTATACATGCTAATGAATTGATTTTGTGCATAAAAATGTGTATTCATTTTTTTCTGGTATAATGTATTCTGGAGATTGGGAATTATTTTTCTAGCATTTGACATCTTATTTTGTAAATTATCTCTCTAGAGGTTTTAAGCTTGGGCCTTTTTTATTTTCTATGCATGTTATGTGCAAATTCAGCAGAAAT
The DNA here is from genome assembly GCA_013397155.1 of Irena cyanogastra. Classification (NCBI taxonomy): domain Eukaryota; kingdom Metazoa; phylum Chordata; class Aves; order Passeriformes; family Irenidae; genus Irena; species Irena cyanogastra. The sequence continues at coordinate 1,467,565 of VWZV01000288.1, forward strand.
ATTGCATCAGTCTAGGCTTTGTGTGAGTTTTTAAAAGTAAAGTCTTTATTGTATGTGTGCAATAACACACTAACAAATATTCGTGACATCCTGTGCAGGAAGCAGCAGGAAAGCACCACCCAAATGGAGTATAGACCAATTAATTAGTGAAAATATTTTGAAATTAAACTATTACTTAAAGCTGAATAAATTGTTTGTTGTTTTGGAATTTTTAAAAATTAGTTTATTTATTTATGTATTTATGCTATTAGGCATGACATCTTTTAGAAGTAATTAAAAAAGTTGCTCAGGTCATGAATCAGGGTTTAGGCTCATGTCTAGTGTTGTCACTGTGCTTCACTGCTAGTGAGCCCAAACTTTGGATGAGATAATAAAAGTACCATCTGGCCACCCCTGAAGAAAGTAAGAGTTATGACCCTGGATCAAAACAGACCACCACTCCTCCCCAGAACAAAATTGATGTCCTAGAAAATCTGTTCTCTTTTGTTTCAATGCCTTCCGTTGCATAGAAACTAATGTTTTAAATACCTTGATCCCTGCTTTTGCCTGTCTGTTCAATTGTGCTTCTCAGAAATAGCCTGTTATTTTGTAAGCTATTTGCATGAGAATGTAAAGTGACATAAGATTTTATACTGAGTGCCTTTTCCTCTTATGTTTATTTTAGATACTTCAAGAAATGTGAAGGCATCTCCAGAAACAGCTGAAATATTTTTCCAGAAGTTAAGAAATAAATGTGAATTCACAATCCTGGTGACCTTAAAACAAGCCCGTTTGAATTCAGGGGTTATTCTCTCTATTCACCATTTAGATCACAGGTAAGTACTGATACCTGTCTGCTGGCTAATGAAAGTATATGAATTCATGCATAAAAAATTGAACCTAAATTAGAACAAAGTTGTTGCATAGGAGATCATTTGTAAATATTTGTAGTGTTTGGATAGGTACATTGAGCAGATTTATAAAAAAGGCAAGAGGGGTGTTTTTCTTTACATGTCTCTTGCCACCTCTATTGTTGTTCTTAACCACAAGGACCAGATTCTCAGCTGGTGTAAAACTGTCATGTCACTGTAGCTACACTGATGGACAAAGCCTGGCCTTCTAAGTCCACCTCTTCATTGTTTTTAACAATGCAAACAGTCTTAAAAAAGAAAAAAAAATCCTCCAGTTATGGGTTTGCATCTTCCCGTGAATGGGAGAGCACTTTACTCAAAATATTGTCAGCCTTAAAAAACTAAAGTGAATGACACATAGCATTTAAGGATTATCCTTTTGATAGAATAAAGACTGCTAGAGAAATAAGATACTTTTTATATATCTGTTTGAGTAATAGCTATTAAAGATAACTGCCCTATGATTGTCTGACAGAATAAAAAGGAGTTCTCAATTGTGCACTTTCTAAATAGTCATTAGCACGAGAAACAGGTGAGCTCTGCTTTAGGTTCATAGTTATTTTTGTTTTCTTGTGTACAGTCCCATAATTCTTTCTTGACAGTCTCACTACAAAATAACAGCAACAACAAAAAAAAAGACATGTTGAAGCACAGCAAAATGTCTGGTTTTTTTTTTTTTCATGAGCATACAAGTTTTCATTAGGAAGCATGGTGACAATTATTTTGTGCTGGAAGATGCTCCAAGTCAATTTCTATTCTGTTTCTCAGAGGCCCCATCCTCTGCAATTTAGCTGTTTGTAAAAAACAAACAAAAAGACCAACCAAAACACAAGACACAAAACAAACAAAAAGAACAACATTCCCAAGGATCATTATGCCAAGTTTATGAAAGGATTTTCAAACTTGTAAAAGGGTAATTGAATGTCTCCTGGAGGGCATTAGATGTGCCCTTAGGCTTTTAATAAGCACATTCAGGTCTCTTTTGTGCTAGGATGTATGGAAAGATGTCTGTGTGCCCGAGTAGTGTTTATTCAGTTTAGCTGTACTAAAATGAGAGCTGACCTAGGTGTGGGTAATACTGCAACCAGACAAGCATCTAGTGTAGTTTCTCTTATGGTTCTAATGTTCTTTTATGATGAATGACAGTAAAGACAAGAGAAAGTAGATGTTAAAAGGAAGCATTTGGATGGCTTATATTAAATACCTGTGTCTTCAATGCTGGATCTCCATCTCTGACCTTGCCCACCTCTGACCAGAGACTTGGCTATAGCAGCCCTTTGAGTTCTTAAACAGCTTGTGAAGTCTCTGTCACAGCAGTCATCATAGTGGGGAAAGTAGCAGTGCCAGACTTGACTCCATTCCTTTGCACTAACTTCAGCCTTTTATCACACTGATGTTAAAAAAGTTGCACTAGCATCAAACTGCTGCCTTGCAGCTATATTCCTGATTTACAGAGGTCAGTACTAGCTCTTATATTTCTGCAGCAAGGAGCTGAATGGGGGTGAGGAAGGCTGAAGGTGGCAGTAACCGAAGGATGTAATTAGTTATCACACAAGTATCTTTTCATGTGCTTTATTTTACAGAGCTTTCATGGCAACTAATGGTTCTAGGGTAAAAGCATTTCTGTGGTACAAGGAAATAAAAATACTTAAAAAGTGGGAAAGAGTGTGTTTATTCATACTTCATGTTTTTGAAAATAAATCAGAGTAAAAACTTATCCTCTTTGCATGGGTCTGGGGACATTGGTGCAAATATGTGAATTTACATTGAGGGCATTTCCTAAATTATAAGGTTTTTTAAAATTTATAATTTTGTTTATAAACTTAAAATTGCTTACGTGATTCAGAGTTGACTGATTCAGTCTGTGTTGTCTATATGTAGCTGTTATTTTTGTTCCTTTTTGCTGGCTCCCTTTTGAGAATCATCAGAAATGAATACTTCCACTGAGACATGTGCATGCAACTATTTAAGGCTTTGCATCTTAAGAAGTTGGCAGGGTTGGTCTTACAAAGTTTCCCTTCTAATGTTCTGTGTTAAATGCTGTCCTTGGGCTATCAGAGAGAGACACAGAAGTTCTCCATGTAAGTCTCAGGCTTGGGCATTTGCTGAGGCTAGGTTGTTGCTGTCATCACAAAAAGATTCTCCTGAAATGATCTACTGAAAATACAGTAATCTTTTCATACTCAGTTAAATGCTTTTTTCTTTTCCTTATTGAGTATCAAAGCTGACTTCCCCTCTTATAATGATTATGCATTTCTGTAGTATTTAATGTATTAAAATATTTTAAAATTAATCTTAAAGTGAAAGAATCTCCAACAATACCTGTAACTGTCCTTTTCTAACTTGCCCATACATTTCCACAGACATTGCTTTTTTCCTTACTGATTAGAGCAGCCAAGGAGTTCAGGCAATGGTAATTTTGGGCATAGTGTGGAGGTGATAGTTTCAGAAAAAATTCTGGTGTCAGGGAATTCAAATTACACATCAGTAATTGTTCAGATGAATTTGAAGCAACTGAATGCATCTTTTATATATGGGAGATTTATACAGCATATGTCTGAAAGATAGAAGTTCTAAATGTCTTCTTAACTTCAGGGCTTTACCTTGATCACAGACAGTGCCCTGCCTAAAATGTGTTGTACTTAAAGGTAGCAAGGTAAATATTTTTAATTGTGTTAATGTAGGGATACCTAAAGTCTGAGTAGAAACACTGATTGCTCTGTGTTCCATCTCGCAGTTTAAGCTGTATTATCCTCCTCACTTCTGAATTTGTCTCACCTTCTTCTTGATGGAAGAGTCAGCAGAGAGATGATTTTACTCTGTGACGGGGTTGTAATATATGTTTGGTCTTGCTATTCCATTGTATATTTTCATTTAATCATCAACAGTGGAGCTGACGATAATACAGCTTTTTCCTCCTTTTGTGGTTAGGTGGCTTTATGTAACTAATCTGCTCATATCTCTTGAGATACTGCATATTAGGCCCTTAAAGAATGAAACTACTGGCTTGTAGTTTAACGATTCTTTCCTTTGGTTAGTGCTTTTTATATCCTGGAACAGAGAACTGAAATCAATAGTATATTATGGACAGGCATTTCCTACACTTAATTTATATCTCTACTAATTTATTCAATTTCTGCCTTCCTTAGCATTTGTTTTCACAGCAGTTGGTGTCTTGTGATTATCTGCTGTCAAATGGGCTGTACTGTACAACAGTTTCAAACCTCTTTCAGTATGTAGGAGGAACTTATCTGTGACATTTTTTCTCGTACTGATTTATGCTACAAGAAGATAAGTTGCCAGAGGTGAATTCCCGATGCATGAATTTTGTTCTCTCATTTGACCATTGTATTAAAATAGAGGTGGAACTGTACGTTCCCTGGTTTTGATGTATGAGTGTCAATATTTCTGGACTGCAGTCTGAAGTGTCCTCTCTGACACCACAAAATCTGCTCCAAAGCTCTTACACTGAGAAAAGCTTTCAGTATTTACCATTTAAGCCAATATTCACCACTTGAGCAAATAATTGCAGAGCAGATGTTAGGTAATACGGGATTAATTTTCAAATGTTAAAGCTGTATATGGTTGTTCCCTGTGCCAAAAGAGGTACTAGCTTGCTGCTTCTTTTTAGAACATTCCGTGATGCTCTTTGTTGGAAGAGAGTTGTAGTGTTCTATATATATTTTTTTGGGGTATTAAATCTTAGTTTCTGTTTCTTACTGGTCTGATAATAATGATGAACCCTCTGGAATTTGTCCGTAACAGTCAATGGCTTTTGAATTCCTCTAGTGATTTTAAACTTCTCTGATGTCAGTCTTCTGTTCTTCTGATGCAGTTTGCATGTTTCATCAAAGTATTTTCATTCATTCATTCATTCATTCACCGCTTTTCCAGTGCGTGAGAAGATTCTGTCACAAAGGATTCTCTGTGACAGCTTGACTAGGCTCTTCATCCCAAAAGAAAAAAGTTCCTTGTTGTGTTGGTTTGGGAGATTTAACTTCTATCCCTGAGTATGGGGTTGGATGGAAATATTTGTAAAGCAGCCATTTTGTGTTACACTCTTTTTAATGTCTTCATGATGTTAGGAGCGACCTGTTTCTTTAAGTGTTGGCTGTAAAGGTTATCATAAAATTGATTGACACCATGTCACTCTTGCTTGCATTTGGTGTTTTTTTTTGCTTCAGTTTAGTTTATACTCTGTGACCAAAAAAAAAAAAAAGAAAAATTGGCAGTAGGATGTAAGCTCCGGTAGTTCATGCACCTTACTGTTCCATAACTTTCTGTTAAATCAAGTGAGGCCAGCCTGTCTGGTGTAAATCATTGCAGTGCTAGCTAATCCAGGGTGAAAAGTTTGAGAACATCTTACACAATGCTTATATGCACGTGGAACCTATTGAATTTGGACTAGTGACAGGCCTTCTTGAATAAGAGACAGAAGATTTGTTCCTTCCTGTGACGTTGAAAACCCCCACTGAAATAGCTGAAATGTGAATTCTGACAGATTTTGTTATTCTTATGATGTTGTTTATACAGCTTTCTATGAACAAACAAATAACAAAGAAATCTGTATTCTTTTGGGGTAGGAAATGGAAAGAGTTATGTTGAAACTGCCTTTTTCTTTTACTAATGCATCTACTAGAAAGTTGTTTATTGTATTTACAGTCCTCTTGCTCTCCTTGGAGAAGCTTTGTCAAGAAAAGGGAATTAGAGGCATGGTTTATGTCATTTATTTTTACAGTGTTTGAGTTGAGAAAGTTCTTCCCTTGTTGATTTTTAGGAGAAGAGGAAGCTTTAGGCAGGCAAGATTCATATTGTTGGGACTATGTGTTAGTGAGAACAAAATGGAAATATATATTATATATTGATAAATGGGGTTAGTGAGAAAGATGAGGAATGAGAGCAATTGCTCAAAGACATGAATTAGTGTTCTGGAATTATTTCTTAAATTTGGAATTTGATTTCATCTCCACGGCTCAAATAGGAATGGCATGGGCAATGCGCTGTAATACTGGGGTTGAATTTTTCCAAGACCAAGCCAACACCTTTTGCAAGAAGAGCTTTCCTCGGAGTGCTTTGAAGAGCTTGGTGAGACCTCAGTTCCTGCTTCTGGCTCCTTCTAAGCTCCCATAAGAGCTGTGGAAAGGCTAACTGGGAGCCTTGCCTTGTCATCAGAAGTAACATTGGATGGGCTGGAGTATCTTACTCTTGTGATGGCCATGGGTTCTTGGATCATAGCACTAAACCCAGCAGAACCTATGTAGACTGCAGTGGGAGTAAGGTAAGATTTTGCTCCCTGATTTGGTTGACCTCAAAATTTGGGAGGTAAGCAAAGAGATCTCTCAGGTGAGAGGCTGGGTCTTGACTTCAAAGCCTTCCAAAGCAAAGGCTTCCAGACCACAGCAGTCCCACTGAAATCAAGTGAGAGGCTGCAAGGAGGTGATAAGAGCAGTATCTTATTGACATGCATTTTTTTCCCCCACCTTCTTTATTAGTTTGAATCGGGTACAGACACTGAATGGCACAGTGACGAAAAGGATTTGAGCAGCCTCACATGTTTGTTTCCTAACCTCCACTTCCACATCAGGGTATTGCAACCTCACTTTCCTAGCTGCTACCTTGTGCTGTGGCTTCTTTCTGTCTGGAGAGAAGCTATGCAGTAGTAGCTTGTGCAGGTGAATGTGTGCAGATGATGCCTCTCTGCCCTGCCAGTTATCTCTTGCCTGGCTGTTCTCTCCCGTGAACATCCCAACAAGGAGGATGTTCCTCCATGCATGTCCCAGCACTGGGCTCCATCACCTGAGCACACCATGGGTGCACCTTCCTCCTCCACAGCTGTTCTCCATAGCTATCCTGTGCGAGGAGCAGTGCTGTGCTGAAACAAAGCTGAAGTGGTTGACTGTTTTGGTGGTGGAAGAAAATAAACAACATGAGATAGAAATGCCAGAATGATCAGTATGTGTCTGGCTGGAGTGCTTCAGAGGCATTTTCCTCACATGGTTAATTTCTGCTCTGCCTGATTTGGAGCAGGAACTTGAACTTGGTTTTTTTTCCCCCACCTGAGACAAGTGCCCTGAGGAATGTAATTTTATTTTATTTTTTTTTTCCTCTCCACTTGATAGAGTGGTGATGCAGATTTGTTGGCAGTGCTTGGCAAGGGCTTGCTAGTAATCCAAGCAGTGCCCAGGCTGGAGCACTGGCCTGCTGCTGTCCATTTTGCATAATTGTTAGCATCTTCCTTGGCATGCTTTTGTTATCCTGCAGTTAGTACCCTTGCAGATGATGTCAGGGCAGTCTGTGAAGCTGCATTGGCCCAGGCCTGTTCCCACCAGTCAGTGTGGAAAAGCCCACCAGTTTCAGGGAAAAAGCATGAGAGCTGGATATGAGTTGAAGTGGAGCAGCAGTTTTATAATACAAACGTGAGAGGATGGTTTTGCTGTCTTGCTGTTTATACACTCTGTGTCGATATGGGTAATACTCTTTTCTGATTTTTGAGCTCTCTTCACTTGGGATTTCTGCTTTTATATAGGTAATAATCATGGCATTAAAGGTACTTGAGAAAGTCTTTCAGAGAATCTTATATTTGCTCTCTCTCTTTCTCGCTCTCCCATTTTAGCAAGCGTGTCATCCTAGACTCCACAACCTTTGCTGTGAAAATGTTTGTTTCTGTCCAAAGATTTGGTTTTAATGAATGGATCAGTGTTTTTGAACAAAAATATCCTAAGTCAGAAAATTACAGTCTGGCTTTATAACTGTATTCAGCAAAAGGAAGGGACAGAAATGGAATTGGCGGCTTTCCTTCCCATTGTGCACTGGCACTAAGGGCTGCAACTCATCCAGAAAAGCAAAGACCATTTTTAATTAATAATTCCCTGATAAAAATGCTAGTCTTCTCTTGTCTAGGTAGAGCTCTAGATGGAAAAAGACAAAACCAGTAAGATCAAGCAGTAGTGTGAGAGGTGAGAACTAGATTCTTACAGGTAAAATGAAGCTACCACTTGACTTTTCATATAATCATAGAATTGTTTAGGTTGCAAAAATTATAATCTGTCTGGGGATATTTTGATGCCATGTTATTCTAGGGGATGCACCAAGCAATGAAAACTCGTAGTTAATGTTTCAGAACACTTAGTGTTACTTCCAAAGTAAGTGTTCTGAAACATAGAAGAATAAAGCTCATGCTCCTGACTGCCTAGTCATGATACCACACAAAATAGCAAATAACGCATTGCTGAATATGGTAGTGGTGCTGCAGGAGTTGCTTTTATATCTTCATAATTTACACCTAGCAGAATTGCTTGCTGCTATTGTGCAGTGAGGTCTTATGTGTAGGATCTCCTTTTTTTTCCTTAGTGTTTTATGCAATTAAACTGAACAAAAAAGGCAGAAGTTTGAGAGCAAAAATCTTCAGATAAAGATTTTTTTATAAGTAATGGAGATAAAGATTTTAATTTTTTTTCTTAAGTACAGGTTGCTCTTTCATTTTATTGATTTGCCCTTTTTTTCAGTGTAGATCAAAGAGCCATGAAGAAATATTTTAGCATTTTACCTATAAATATGAGTAGGAAAAGTTAAAAAAACCCACCACCCTGTAATAAATTCATAAGCAGCAGACATGATATTTTGCCTTTAGCTTCTGAAATACTTGTCTACATGCTGTAAATGGAAGTTGAAATTATTAGTTGCCTGGAGTAAGTATGTGCTTTTGTTGGGTGAGAAAGAATGCCAAATGAACAAGTGAGCTGGCAAAGACCTGGTGTTGCCAGCATTGCCTGTTAGCTGGACCGGCCATACCACCCTCTTCTCAAAGATTGCTGCTATGTGCACTGGGACCATCTGGTGTTTCACCTCCCAAATCTCTGCCTTGCTGCTGTACATCCTCACTTTTACTTCCACAGTCTCCCTTGTGCTAGCTAGTCTGTCCCCTCCCAAAAAGCAGGTTGTGCCTAGGCTGGTGTCACCATGTGCCCTTTGCCAGGATGATCATTTGAACTCTACAGCTGAGCAGATGTACTGACTCCCAACTCTTACCTAGGAGTTACAATAGGTCAGTGCTGAGCAGCAGAGCAAACATCACTGTTTTCTGTCTCAGATTCCTCCAGGGCATACAAAACTAATTTCTTCCTCTTACAAAGACAGGCTCATCTTTAGTCAGTACATTAGGGATGGCTGGCTGGCTGGTTTCCAAGCAGAGCAGCTGATCTGATGCTGTGGGCTTGGCTGTTGCCTTTGCAGTGATTGTGCACGCACAGAGTTTCTACAGAGATGTAGAAACCTTTTTTTCCAGGTTGGCATTTTCTTCTCCGCATGTCGAACATAGACAAACCTAAGCTCATATCATTTCTCTGTGAAGTTAAATCCAAGTTTTTTGGGGGGTGGGGGTAAAATCAGGTAGCCTGGTATTGATTAAGCAACCACAGAGATTACGGATGTTAGAAAGAGAAGTGCAGGTTCTGCTGTTGTATTGGGTTTCTCATTGTGGTTTATTTTTCACTCTAGTAGTCAGTCGTTTGCCTTCTGCAGCCTAGAAGACTTTGGAGCTGTTGGGAGAAGCAACAGTGATGTCTAAAATGGGATGTCTTTGGCTGCTGATCTCCCTGCAATGACTGGGCTGGGCTAGGCTGATGTGGACAAGGAACCGGTGATTCAGCTGATGACGTTCCCCTGAAGCTTTTCAGTAATGAGATTCTTGGCTAGGAGAAGACTGCAGTACAATGCAGTTACTCTTTTCTTTTGGGAGCAAGTCCTTCAGGACTTAAAAGCACCCTTCTTTTTCTCTCAAATGATTAGTAATCCTGAGTGTACAGAGCAGTATAAGACTGTTTTTGTCACCAGACATGAATTTCCAAAATCCAGGTTTGTTTGTTAATGCTTAGCTTATTTTCTGAAAGGCTCTTCCAAACCTTTGGAAACAATGCTCCGAAGTGTTACAGCCTCACAGATGGAACAAGAAGCCTCACTTTGCATTTTCACCCATATATGTTTGCCAGTGCTGAATCTTGTCCTATCTCCTGAAACTCATGAGGCTGAGACAGAGCTGTGTAAGTCCAGGCAGTTAAACAAATGTAGAAAAGGGGAATAGCAAGCGCAGCACTTTGTAAAAAATTGAGTGGAAATTACTCACTTTCACTTCTGTGTTTCAGCATCATGGCATTTGTTCAAGCTGAAAGCAGTATTGCTTTGGCTGTCATTTCACTTGCTTTTCTAATTGTGTTTTGCTGCTGCCTCTACATATTATTAATAAACCATAAAGGATTCTCCTAATAATTCTCCTAATGGCTGTTATTTTCTTTTTCATTTTGATCCATGTTTTCTCATCTCAAAGGTAGTTATATTTGTTAGTTTACCAAATGGAAGAACAAAAGATATTGTCTATGAATGTCAAAACAGTGTGTTAATCACCATTAAGACAAAACCACAAGTGTCCACAGTTTGTGTGCAGCTTTGTGTAGGAAAATTTCCTTGCTTATTACAGCATCATCGATTGTCAGCATCCTCTCTCAGCAGTTCTTAATTCATGAAATTTATGCAGCAATGTCTTCCTTTTATTGGCAAATCCATGATTCATCTGCAGAGGTTTCATTATCTTACATGCGTAAGGGCAACACAAGTGTTTGTTTTATACCTTCTGTAGTGACTGTATGTCTAATAGTGTAGTTTGTTCCCTGCCTGCCTGCATCTTTGTGTGCTGCCATCGGTTCTGCTATTGACTTGGAATGAAGGAGAGCTCTTAATTCTACCAGGAGGTAGTGCTTCAACATATCCATGCCTTTCGTTTTCCATTTATTTTCTGCAGCTGGGTGGAGACACTTAAAAGTTGCTGGAGGAGTCAAGTTCGCTAATGTTCCCCTCCTCTTTTGGGCTGAGAGTAACCTTATTCTTATCCTTGAAGCTTGAGTTATGAAGGAGGTTATTAAGTTGACTGATGTCCTGCCGCTATTGTGCAATTTTTCCAGCCAGGCCTTCAATTAGTTTCCACTTCTTGCCAATGCAAAAATTATTTTTGAGCCATGAGGAGGTAAACGATTACGAAATTTATATCTGACTCTAGTTAACGGCTTTTTTAATGCTAGGGAGGAAGAAGAAATTGTCCTTTGCTGGTTTTGCAAAAAAACTAGCTGTTTTTGTGCTGTTGCTAGGAATGTTCCACTGTAGAACACCCTGAAGTAAGCAGGGGTGTGCAGTAAGCCCACCCTTCTCCTAGGGATGATGATTGTACAAGGTAGTTTTGATTTGGTCCCATTTTTACTCTTCAAAACCACAACCATTGTCTCTTCTATTACTTAATATGGATAGTCTGTTAAAGTAAATGACATCACCCAAGAACACATGTGCATTCAGCTTACAAGCCACTGCCATGTCTGATTGCAGATGTAGCCACAAAAATAGACAAAAATGAATTGTCCATTCTCCCAGTTGTTGTGTATCTTACCCCATCCATTATTTTCCTTGCTCTCTAGCTTTAGGTTGCAGATGATTATTAGAGAATCTTTATTTCTGTTTCTCTTTCTTGTGTAAAAATCATTTTCTTGGGGAATTTTAAAATGAGAAACTTCGTACTTTAAAAAGACAAACAGTTAGTCAGGCTTTTTCCTAGAAGATATCCAACCTGTGAGAGACAGCCTGTCTAAGAACTGAGTTTGGTGATGGGAGTGCTTTTTAAATTGAGCAGCTGGAATTTCACCATCAAAGCTTGTATTTGCAATCTGCTAGATTCACTTAGCACAGCTGCACTGCTGGGTTTTTGCTATATATATCCATATTTACATATATATGTGTATACGTATATAGATGTGCATATATGTGTGTGTACACCCGCTCTGCAAATACACATACTAATTTAACAAAGAAAATATGTGCACATACATAAATTGTTCTGAAGAGTTAGCATGTCTTGATTTTATATGTATTTGAAGAAATTTTATTTCAGAAAGTGAAAGAAGATGTAACAGTGCATATAAAAGCAAACAAAGCAGTGTTCAGTCTCAGTCTTTCCCTTGGTAATTGCTAATGATATCCCTATTGCAAAACTTGGAGTTGTCTTCCGTGCATTCATGCCTTTGGAGTATCCCTATTGTACTTTCATTGTATAAGGCAATTATTTATAATAGTGTAATTCAGATCTTGTTATGGAAAAATGTTTTGTTAAAGGAAAACGTATTTGGCTTGGAATCTTGAGTAGTTACATGAAAGTTACGTGCTATTATTTGTTGCTGTGAAGAGAGACGTGGTGGAAATCTGAAAAGGGTCTACTCTTGTCTTTGTATCTGCTTGTTTTTCTTCCTCTTTTAAATAGTTCTTGCATGATGATGAGAAGATGTCTTATATGAAATGTTGCTGTGCTGAAAAGAATGGCTCATGACATGATGATGCATTTATGGTACAGGTACCTGGAGCTGGAAAGCAGCGGTCATCGAAATGAAATCAGGTTGCATTATCGTTCAGGCAGTCATCGCTCCCACACAGAAGTGTTCCCATACATTTTGGCAGATGACAAATGGCACAGACTTTCCTTAGCAATCAGTGCCTCTCACTTGATTTTACATGTGGACTGCAATAAGTAAGTAAAGAGTACTGTTTTATTAGAAGTTGTCACATTTCAAATATTTGAGCTCTGAGTAAATTAAATGGTAGCAACTTGGGATTCTATTTTCCCCTTCTTTTTCAGAATTTATGAAAGAGTTGTGGAGAAGCCTTTCATGGACTTACCTTTGGGTACAACCTTTTGGCTGGGACAGAGGAATACTGCACATGGTTATTTTAAGGTATGCATTCCCTGAAAGATAAAGGGTGAAATAAAATTAAGGGATTGAATCATCTTTCGTATGATAAGAAGCTGAGAGATTTGGAATTGTTCAGCCTGGATAAGAGAAGGCTCAGGAGGTATTGGGAGCATCTCATCAGTGTGGATAAGTATCTGAATTTGTGAGGGGAATGAAGATATGAGATCCAGACTTTTCTCACTAGTGCCCATTGACAGGCCAAGAAGCAATGGGCAAAACCTGAAAGAACTGAAATTTGATTTGAAGATGAGAAAATAATTCTACTGTGAGGCTTGTCAAAGAAAGATGACTATGGAGATAGTCAAAAGCTGTTTGGACACAGTCCTAGGCAATCTGCTGTACCTGGTCCTGCTTGAGCAGGGAAGTTGGAGTAGAAGATCTCAGGAGGTGCCTCCCAACCTCATTTAGTTTGTGCGTCTGTAATCATAACACAGCTCTTGGATTGCTTTGAAATTGCTCTTTGGCCTTGCTGTTGGAGAGCGGCATACTGCTGCTATATACTAATTATATCTTAACAAAGCCCATAAAATCTGCCTGCAAGCATGGGATCTATTCTTCTGGGTGAAACCATCCCTTTCCAGACATCATGGTTGAATTTCATGCTGAAATCTCCCTAAGTTCTTAACAACCTGCAGCTGTGTAACAGACATGTAGTTTCTCAGCATTTTGCAAGCTTTATGGAAGGATCCCCATCAGAATTTGTTGTGGTTTAACCCCAGCTAGCACCACCTAGCCACTTGCTCGCTTCCCTCCCTGGTGGGATGGGGGCGAGAATTTTAACGGTAGAATCTAGAAAATTCGTGGTTTAAGACAGAGTTTAGTAGGTAAAGCAAAGCCACACAAGCAAAGCAAAACAAGGAATTCATTCCCCACTTTCCACGGGCAAGCAGGTATTCAGCCATTGCCAGGAAAGCAGGGCTCTGTTACCTGTAATGGTTACTTGGGAAGGCAAATGCCACCACTCTAAACATTCCCTGCTTCCTGCTTCTTGCCCCAGCTTTAAATGCTGTACATGATGCCCTATGGTCTCGGATATGACCCCTTCTTTGGTCAGCTGGGGCAGCTGTCCTGGCTGTGCTTCTCCCAGCTCCTTGTGCACCCCCAGCCTTCTCACTGATGGGGTGGTAAGAGAAGCAGAAGAGGCCTTTCTGCTATGTAATTTCTGTGTAATTTCTGTAACACCCCTGGGTTTTCAGCACTGTTTCCAGCACAAATCCAAAACGCAGCCTCATGCTAACTACTTTTCTATGAAGAAAATAAAGTATACTCCAGCCAAAACCAGCACAAACTCATTAAGGGTTTGCATTAAGGTATTTTTCTTGACTCTAGTTTCTTTAATCTTCGAATCTATTTAAGAGTTATAGCTTGTAAAACATTTGCATTTTATTTAAAAGGGTATTTCTAAGTAACTGAAACTGCAGCTGTATTCAAATTACTTTTTAAAGGTCATTTGCAAGCTTTTCTGCAGTGACTAACTAAAAATAACAATGAATTCAAACCCACCAAACTCTTCCCACATAATTATATCTTGACATTTAATCTTAGGTCTTAAAAATTATTCAGTATGCCTGTACATCTATCTATTTTTATTTCTGTTTATTCTTCTGTCACTGAATTGGGTCCAGACAAAAAGCTCTTTATTCATAAGTATTGTTTTTATCAGGTAGTTTTTCTTTGTGGGCTTTAATGTTTTACATGGTGGCTGAAAAAATGTAAGTTTGACAGGTAAAAATAATGTGTCCTTTTGTTTTCTCTCCACTTACACGTAGGGCATAATGCAAGATGTGCAATTACTTGTCATGCCTCAAGGATTTATTTCTCAGTGCCCAGATCTTAATCGCAGTAAGTCTATTAATTCTTACATCATAAAATGAAAAGTGTGATTTTTACCTTCTTTCTGTCCTACAAGCTTTCTTAAAACCTTGAATTAAAGTGCATTGTTTGTCAACTTTGGCATGATTGAACCTATTGTGAATTAATTTATTAACATATACTGTATTATTCCAGCATGCCCAACTTGTAATGACTTCCATGGACTTGTGCAGAAAATTATGGAACTGCAAGACATTTTAGCAAAAACATCAGCTAAGGTAATGGTTACTGGGACTCTAGTCATAGGAGAAATGAGGATTGTAGTTTGCTGTATTTGCTGTATTTTTACATTATTCATGCTTGCATGGGGTTGTGCACATGGCTGTGTGCAGAACATCCCTGCATGGTATGGTTACATCTTTATATACCTGTGCCTAATTTATACATACAGATTCTCTGCTCAGAGTTTTCTTGTGTTTTAATATTTTAATAGAATCATATATTTTAATAGTAAAGAGCATCCAAATCCCTGAGCAAGGAAAGGGCTCATAGGTATCCATACACTACCTATAAGGCTAATAAATCAATAAACCTAGGATGAAATAGGTAACTGTTTTTATAGTGCTTATTTACAGCAAGGCTTAACAAGACTTTTCAAGACCTGAGCTGCCAAAGGCACGTTCACACAAAATATATGCAAGGCAAGGAGCTAAGAATCCAAACCAGGACTTTGTTCTTTCTTTCCTATATTACGCCAAAAGCATTCATGTCTGCTGGTGAAAATAGACTACTCTGATTTTAAATGTCAGTTCTTTAGATATCTGCAGGAATGCTGTTACCTAGCTGCTTTGATACGCTAATATTAAAAATGCCTTGGCTGAAATGCAGAAGAAAATGCTAATGTTGGTTATGAGCTTATTTGGTCACTCTGTCTGCAAGTACTTTATGTAGAGCAAGATTCTTGAACAGTTCACACATAGAAAGATGAGAAATCAGGAGCTGTACCCATCTTGACCTGCTCATTTTGTTTCATGATGTCCCTGATGTCATGATAACAAACATGAAGTACATTATGTCTTTCTTCTCAATTTCCATCTCTGAACAGCTGGTGGTTCAATCGTGTTGTATTTAACAGTAATTGTTTCATTGTCACTGATTGTGTTTTCCGAAATGTATTCTCTCATCTGTGTGCTTGATGATAAGGGGGACAGTTGTGTTTTTACTAATGTGGAAGCCACTTAAAAATTCAAAACATTTTTGTGGACTGTAAATACAGTTGTCTCAAGCTGAGCAGAGGATGAACAAGTTGGATCAGTGCTACTGTGAAAGAACCTGCACAATGAAAGGCACAACCTACAGAGAGTTTGAATCCTGGACGGATGGCTGTAAGAACTGCACTTGCATGGTATGGATATGGTTTGAGTGGAGAGTCAGGAACTCCAGTGTTTCTTCTGAATAGTTTTATTGACAACTTCCAGATGTATGCTAGGCACTAACAATAAATAAGTTTCTAAAACCTGTTCTAAATCAAGGAATAGTATTAATAAATGTGTTTCCTATATTTTCAGCATTACTAGCACGTGTAGCTCCTGTATTTCATGTCACCATATGCAGGTGCTAGGGAATATGCTTAGCTATCATGGTATTCCCTTGCACTGAGTTGCAAACAGTTTCTCTGGAATTCCTTGCTTTTTGTCTCTATAAACACAGCCTTTTTCTTAGCAAATGATTTAATAGATCCCTTGTGTCTCATTTCCTTTGGTTGCCTTTGGTTACTTCTCAATAAGTAATAAAAATTAAAATGTCATATGCAAGCTTTGTTATATTACAAATGAAAAAGATTTGGTGGGTGGAAGATTCCCAAAGGTATCGCAACTCCAGATGTGATTGCAAGTATCCTTTCAGGTACCAAACTAGGGTGTCTGTATTGTTGTCCATTCATATAAAGCTCTTTCATTCCATTTGAACTCATTAAATGCTTAATCCAAAGACCATTAGAAGCCAGTGAAAAGGCTGTTGTTATCTGTACTGTACCTTAGATTGATTTGCTGCTATCTATAATTGGCTAAATGGGTCTCTTTAAGCTTAGTATTTTTTTGACCTTTGTATTTCTGGAGGGATATTAATTTTGCTTTTAGTATTTTATGGTCTCAAATATGGCTGATAAATCTTTAACATTCTTTGAATTTAGAGTTAAATGCATTTCATATTTTTGTCTTGGATTTCTCTCACAGCTATAATATTGCTACCTTTTAGAAATATATTCTCTTTAACATAAAATCAGAAGGCAAAGTATTGTTCTGTTCAGTTGTCATTTCACAGTAATCTGTCAGGTTTTTTGCTGATTGGCAGAATGTTTTGCCTCCAGATAGATTTGCCTTTAAAAAAAATTGATCATTATCATCTCAAAGAGCACATCATTCACATTAAAAGGTTGTATGTGTGACATTCTGAAGGTATGGTTTCTTCTCTTGTAGTTATTAAAAGACCCGTGTTAAAACTGTCTTTTGTGGATGTTGTTAGAAAGTTCATTGCATTTAAAAATAGATTTTCAAGTTCGTGTGTTTGAGAACATCTCTGTTATTGCTAGATAAAACTATCAGTAAAGCACTTTTTGTTCTCCTAGAATGGTACTGTGCAGTGCGAGGCTTTGATTTGCCCCCTTGCTGACTGTCCACTTAACTCTGCCCTGGCCTATGTGGATGGCAAGTGCTGCAAGGAATGTCAATGTAAGTTTTACTCTTGTGCCTCTTGCTAATGAATGCTTTGGAATCTTAAAGAATATGAACCTTTCTGCAAATATGTCAGTGAAAGAACGGGTCATTAAATAGCTGGGCTGAGGAATCAGGGAACTTTGATTTCTCTGAAGTCAAAGGGAAACTGATAACCAGAAAGTTTTAATATTTCATGTGGGACGTTTTGTTTCATTTTAGTTACGCTATTTTATTTTAGCACAGGTATTTATTTTCAAAATTTAAAAAGAAAAAGAGTTACTTACAAAGCTTTCTGCAGACTTCCATTATCTGTTTCAGACCAAACTGCTAGAAATTCAAGAGCAATTGCCTGGTGTTTGACCAGGTCTCCAGCACCTTTATCACGTGAGGAGTGTACTACCAACCTTATGTTACCACGCTTAGAAGTGGAGGTTCAGATTTATGATTCTTCTTCCTTAGTTAGGAGAGGAAGATACAAGCAAAACCCAGACACCTAGAAATGTTATTTTGCAAAAGGTCATAAAAGAATTAAAAGAAAAATGGAAAAAGGTGATTGTCTTCTAGGATTGGATACATGGTTAACTTTAGGTTTAGTAGTATTCTGGTTTTGTTGCAAGTAGGGCCAGAGAAGGGGATTTTCAGGTTAATCGCTATCTAGATGGACTATATATAGTATTTCTGATTATGTATGTGTATTCTGTGTGTGATAGTTATTTCAGACTATGGTAGAATCCATTCTTGAAACTGAGCATGAGATGCACACACTTCTTTATTCTGTAAATGCTGAGATTTTTTCTGTGTGGTTTCATCACTGTTCTACTGCTGTATAAAACTTCTTACAGAGTGTAGAGAAATACATAACTGGTTAAAATGACATGTTGTAAGATAAAAACTCAGGAAGACGTTTTGTACTCCATTGATCTAGCTCCCACAGGAGTTTATTAATATTTAATTGTGTTAGAAGTTACACAAACCATCCCTTTTTGTGAAACCTTATTAACTTACTCAAGTAGATTAATTCTAATTAAGAGGAAATAAGAATTCAAATACTTTTTTTAACCAGCTACACAGAATTTCCATGCATATTAGATGACTCACGGTAATTGGTAATTCAGGAATGTGAGTTATGTGGCATTCAAGCCTCTATTTGAGGTTGTTTGAATCTCTGACCATGTTGGCAGAATTTGAAAACCTGATCCTCTGAAGTATGTTTTTGTAATGTACTGCCTATAAATTGAGTTGGGAATTCTCTATCCAGGTGTGTTAATGGGGAAGCACTCACGTCATATGACTTCTTCCAAAGTTATTTTTGTTAAGAGTCTTGACAAAAGTCAAGAAATGTGAATGAGCATATGGACACTGACCTTGTCATAGGACATTGATATTTCTTTGAATTGAGATGCATTTCTGGTACAGCACACTGATGTTTACTCTGAAATTTCCTGTTTGACATTCTTAATATTATCAAAGTGTCTTAGCTTTCAGTGTTGCTAATTTGATGCCAGTACATAATTCAATTTATAACTAACATGCACACATACTACTTTCTTGACAAACTACCAGAAAAATAATTATATCAGAAAACATAAATAAAAATTGCTTTTGAAATTTTTTTCCTATTTTCATCTAGGTTATTTAAAGTGACTTTTAAAATAAATCACACCATTTTTAAAGTGGTTAAATTCCGAGAACCAAAGGACAGAGAATGTAAATTGGAGTCTCATTGACAGGGTAGTTAAATTCCAGTGAAAGAGTGGAAGTTAGAGGCAATGGGGGCTGCAAGACTCTCACTTATTCTCCAGGCCAATTTGGTGGAAATGCTAAGTTGTCTCTGAGTTCGTATACATATTCCAACTGTATTCTGTCTTGGTGTCTTCGAGTCAGGGTCTGAGCTGATTGAGGTCAGTGTGCTTGTTGAACTTGTTTCTTGCTGGAGGGGTTCAAAGCTGAGTTGTTCCATTTGGACAGGTTCTGAGAATAACTTACTTGTTGTCAGTGCTCAGAACGACAGCAAGGGATGTAATTTCTGACTAGATAATATAAAGCAAACACAGATGGCTTATAATTGGGAAAACAGCTTGGGGGGTTACCCCCAGTTAGGGGGTGTTGCTCATGGAGTCATAACCTTGGTTTTGGACAAGCAATCGTAAGTGCTGAGAAAAAATGATAGACTGTTCTTTAGCTGGATTTAGTATTTGTTTTAAGATAGAACATGTATGGATATTGATGTTTCCTTCCTGGTATTTATGCTACCTCATACCATATGATGGCTTGTTTCTGCCAGACTATTTGAGTAGAAGTGCCCAGGCAGTGGCAGCTGCTGGAGCCTTGTGGCTGTGTCTCACTCCCCCAGGGCTGAGTGCTTCCCTCCACACTTCTTCCTTTCTTCTGCTGGTGTTAAAACGAAGCCACCAAAAATCAAAAGAGTGAGATTGGATTTAATGACAGCTGGCAGAGAAGAGTTATAGCACTTCTGGCCTCTTTCAGTGACCAGCAAGCAGGCTTTCTGGGATTTTTGTGGGTTTTTTTTTTTTTTTACCCCTCAGTGACTGAGGATGGAGTTGTTCTGCATGGCTTTAGGCATGTAGAATTTGAGAATACAATCTGAAGTGGCTTCACTTCTACTAGTAAATAAAATAGGGCAGGCACAGTCCTGTGGCACCTGTGGCTCACATGGCTAAAAAGTCTCTTCCCTTTCCCACCCCCAGCAGATTATCTGCATCCATATGGTTGACTGGGAATGGCCTCTGATCAGGGCTGTGCCCCCAGCTTGTGCCTGGCACTGCTTCAGTGCACCTTGGCTGGTACAGTGTGACATGGTGCCACGAGGTGTGCTAACACTCAGACTGCAGGGAGAGTTACACGCCCCAACCAAGCGTTTTCAAGCCTGCTGTCATTTGCTGTTTCATTTACCTGATGTATTTCATTTACTAGTTGTGGACATCACCAGTTTGGCTCTCTTGATAACCAGCTGCAGAGACTGGCACCTCCAGAAGGCACTTGGTGCTGAGAGAGGCTGGAAGGGATGGGATTAGTTGCCTTCTGGAAGTGGACAATCTCCTTCTGTGACTTGTATACAGAGCCCAGGTGGTTAGATCAGATACTGAACTTTTAGACAGCTGAAGTTGTGCGACTGATCTTGCATCAGTTATTGTGATGCATATCAAGTGTGTAAGATAGGAATGGAAAATGCTGGATTTTTAAGCCTGATTCTGGCATTAAACTGTTATGCTGAGAGACTTTCCCACGATGCCAAATCCTAGGAATTAAATTTCAGCCCAGTCCAGCATTTACATTTTGGACAGTGAAGATTTGTTACGTCTTGTTCAATGACATTTTCAACACTTTGGAAATTTCAGCCTAACTGACTCTACATGTTTTTCTTAAATGTTTAGTTCAGGGAAGAACACTTAGTAAGGAATGGTTTAGAATTTTTTTTTTTTTAAACCAATATTGCTTTGACTTTGGTACTTTTTGTGAGCCAAAAGAAAAAAGCCACAAAACAAACAAAGCCCCAAACCCTGACCTTCTCTCCTAACTCTGTACCTTTGTTTCAGGCCATTCAGACAATTTTTGTCTGTTTACTGTTTTGTCTTGTGTGAAGGTCGATGCTGGTAGCACGGGCAATGGCAGTGAATGCAAATTATCACTGTGTTTTCTATTAGCTGTAATGGGCTAAAAGAAGCAGCAATCTTCCAGGGCAGATGAATGAGCCAGTGTGTTGGATGTATGTTTCAGCTGTAGACAATGTAAAATTCAGTCCAGCTTCCATGGCATACATCTTAGTTCAATGGGAGCTTCCTGTGGAGAATTGTTTGGAGCTGGAAGGAAGAGACTACTTTTTTCTATGCTCAATGCAATTTTACAGAATTCTGAGAAGGTATGTGCAAAGGTCATTAATTTTTTTTCTTCTCTGTAGAGGCAAATGCTTTGTGTGGTGATAGGCACCAATATGAATTGTGGAGAGATTAAGCTTCCCTACTGACCCTATAAATATTGCTTTAGACCACAGGCTTGGCTTAAGAAGTACAAGGACAAGTTCATTTATTTTAAGGGAATTGAGGAAGGACTGCCAATGTCTTAGCAGCTGAGAGAATTGGTGCTTGGTCAGCAGATCTTATTATGGTAATGTTTTCATTAGTCAGTGGATTAACACCAAGGCATCACCTCCAAAAGCTATATGCCTTCTTTTTTAAATAGAACTAGCATATTTTAAACAAACTAGGTGATTTTTGTTTTTATGAGACCAGAAGTGATATTTGTGCCAGCATCTGGTGCAGTAATAATTCCCATCATCAAACACTGAGTTCCAGGAAGCAATTGCTCTCTTCTCATCACTTTCTTCCTCCCAGTGACACTGCAGATACTTATTGACCTAATAGCAAACTATTTAAATCCATTCCAACAGATTCTAGTAGAGGTTAAAATCTGAGCCATTATGCTCAAATCTGCAGGCTGTAATTTTTCCGTATACCTGTTTGTTTTTTTTTTCTGAGACAGGATATTTGATGGGTTTCTGGTTCATTGTAGCCAGATCTGCAGTCTTAACAAAAGTATTTTAAGCAGCCGTGAGAAGTGTAGGGTTTTACTGGATCAGCTCACAGTTCTGGTGCTAGCAGGTGTGGAGAGAGAGTGTGTAAAGGGGTTCTATAACTTGGGAAGGATTTTTTAACAAAATAATTAAAACACAAATATGGACATGTAGTTCTTAATAAGATGCATGGGTTTTTGATGCAGTGATCTGTCTTGCTATCTTGCAGGAACTTTTAATTTTATGATTTAAATTAAAGGGATTTCCCCTCTTGCTCTTCATAATTCACCCATTTTTTCTCTCAAAGCTAGACACTCTTCTGCAAACTCCAGCACTTGTAGTCTAGTGACACAGAGAGAATGAGCTGTGAAAGCCCATCTGTTTCTTCTGTGCAGCAGCAATTGAGCACCAGCAAGAGTGCAAAATTTTTATCTGGAAACTTAAGGAATACTGGTTAAACTTACTCTGGAATTCATAATTAATCCTGGAAGTTTGAAGCACTGTGGACTTAAGCCTGTGCTGTTTGCCAAGTTCGATATTTTTACAAAGTTGCCACTTTTTTCCCTGGGCTTTCATGCTCTAGTCTTAGGTGACTTCCATCAGTAGCAAAGTGGGATGGCAGCCCCTGCCTTGTTCAGCCAAGAGCTGGAGAAGTTTCTGCATTCAGTGTGGCACAGAGAAGAGGCTGCAGCTTGGAGAAGTGATTAGTCACTGACTGAACAGGTCATCTTATCCTTGCAGTAAATCAGAAGAAGAGAAATGGAAGAGCCTCTCCAGCAGGCTGGCTGGAACACGGCATGAGGCTGAGGGCTGCGCGCAGCCAGCAGGCTCAGGGTGTCAGAGCAGGCATCAGCACTGGGGGAGGAAGAGGCAGTTTTTAGCAGTAAAGCAATGATTTCTCATTTATCATAGTTCTTTAAAAAATACACACTTTAGAGTATAAAGGGGAAGCAGCATTCTGGTTAATACAAAAAAATAGTTTCTTCTTGATTTTAAATACTTTTGTGTGGCTTTTTAAAGAATGTAAATGCATGTAGAGCATAAATTCTATTCTTCTGAGATTTCTTTTTAATATGAAAATTCAGATAAATTAGCCTACTTCAGAATGGTATTAAAAGATATCTTGAATATAGCCAGCACTGGATTGTTTCATAGAGCTGTGTTATTTACTATAACCTCCTGTAGTCAGCATGCAGAACTTCTGAATGTTATTTAGCAGAATAGTGTCCATTCAGCCTCTACTTTCTGGATTTTCTGTGCTGAAATGACTCACATCAACCTTATTTTTCAGACTTTTGAATTACATATAATGATAGAACCACACTGGAATGACAAATAAAAAGCATTATGTACCCACTTACGCTACTGAGATGAATTACATTGTACTTTACCAACTGTTTAAACCATTTTATAACTTCTTGTGACTTCAGAAGAAACTCAGTACCCGTATTTATTTAGAAATACAACACAAATAATTTTTCTAATTACATACTTTTGCAAGAGGAAAAAACATGTCCTTGAGCTCATGTAGGTCACTAAAATCAGTGGAGATGAGAATCCAGCACAGCTCCTACAGTGTCAGTCTCACAAAAGGGCTGAGGTTGGAAGGGACCTCTGGAGCTCCTGGTCCAACCCTCCGGCCAAGCAGGGCTGTGTTGAGCAGGCTGCCCAGCACTGTGGCCAGACAGCTTTTGAATATCTGCACAGATGGAGACTCCACAACCTCCTGGGTAACCTCTGCTCCCTCACCCTGATGGTAACAAAGTATTTCCTTCAGTCCAAATGGATTTCTGTGTTCTGATCTGTGCCTGTTGCTTCTTGTCTAGTTACTGGGCACCACTGTGGACAGCCTGTCTTTCTCTTCTTCAGTCCCTTCCATCAGGAGTTTACACACTTGGGGAAGATCTCCTCAGAAACTTCACTTCTCTGGGATGGGTAACATCTCAGGAAGCTGAGACATTCCAAGAATGTCTTGGGGCCTTTCCTGTGCTGAACTTAAAGCCAGCTGAAGACAATGGAAGGAATCCCCTTGGCTTTGGTAGGCAGGGCCAGGCTAACCCTTGACCCAAGGTGCTCAGTCTCTGCTGTATTTTCCGTTCAAAGCTGTAGAAATTTTCAATCTGCTCTTACACCACAGCAATATTTGGTTTATCTCTGTTAAATAAGCAATGACAGAATTGTTGGGGGATTTTTGTTGCTGAGCATATAGTCTCGGGTTACCTTTGTTCCTTGTAAGCTGGGCAGTATTCCTCATCAGAAGGAAAACAGGGAGTCTTTTGACTTGCAATTCCCCTCTGAGCAGGAAACCTATTCCTTGTATGTCTTTTGTTCGCTATAAATTAAAATACAGCTTACAGTAAATTGAAATACAGCTTACAGTATTTGGGCTTCTCAAAATATTTTGCTCCTATTTTGTTTCCTTTCCTACTTCCCCATGTCCTTTGAATTTTGTTGTTCCTTGTTAGCAAAGGAGGACTGAGGAGGTCAGTGCCTGTGCCTGTCTCAAACTTTTCATGCCTCAAAATGTGGCTTCCTCCTAGGTGAGTGGCCTTTTAGCTATTCTGGACTCCATGCATTATGGAGTTACACTAGAAAACTTTAGATCTGGAGGCAATGTGTCAATATATGGGGAGAGCTCCAGTTAGTGGTAAAATCATCTAGTTTTAGTCTTGCTGTGTGCCTGGGGAGTGAATACTAAAATGAAGCATGCTTAAGAAAATCCTTATTCATTAAAACACATTACACAGAATATGTAGCAATCTGCACTAAAGAAGAAATTGGAAACATAATATTGGTAATTTTATTGGTAGAGAATTAAAAATATTTTTTTACATAGAGAAATTTGCTGTAGGCCATGCTCTGCTCTCCTCATAACCTATTTTGTTGAGGTTGTGTCGGAAAAGAGCTAATATTTTCCATTCCTTTTTCATTATTTTCTTACCAGGGAGTTCATAAAATATAAAATACCTGCAGCGTATTATTATTTTAGTTTATTTCCAGTGCAAATAAAACATTAACATATGCTATATATGAATATATTTGCTTTCAGACAGCTGGGAGTGGACAGATTGGCAGTGTTCCAGCTTCTAATAAGTTGGTTCCCTAAATTTAGTAATGCTGATTTCACCAGCATTTACTTAGGTAGCTATGAAATAATAATTAAAAAAACTCCTGGTTCTATTTATAATTACAAAAATCATCTAGGATATATAAGCATTCACATGCCTGTGTGTTAATTTCAATATGTTTGTTCTCAGCAGTGATGTGCTTCTGTCATTCTATATGTGCATCATTGGTCTGTGAGGTTCTTTTTTGCTTGATTTGTTTGTTGGGGGGTCATGGTGGTTTTTTTTTTTTTTTTTTTTTGCTTGGTTTTAGGGTTTTTGTGGGGGGAGTTGTTGAGGGTGTTTTTTTTTTTTGGTCCCATAACCAGAAGTACATGGCCAAATCAGCAGCTTGTAGCTGATGTTCTAGTTTTTGCCAAGACCTTTTATTCTGTAGATCTTGGAAATACCTATAGGATCAGTAGAAAAACATCTTTAATGGATATGTATTGTGAAAAAAAAAAAAAAAAGAAAAGCCTTAGCTGAAAACCCCAGAACTACAGGTTTTGGACAAGGTCACAGAAATGTGACAGGTTGGAGACAGAGAGTACTGATAGAGTAAAGGCTTTGCGAAACCCAGCCAACCAACCAAATGAGATTCTTGGCTTGTACAATTTTGCAAAGACCAGTTTGCACTTGACATACTCTTGTTCAGAACAGGATTGCCACGTTGACAAGGATGGTTTGGATGGAAAGCTGGCCTAGGGGAGACACTGGTAGGAGATACGGGAGTGTACGAGAAGGCATACATACAATTTTTTGACAGTGCCTATGTCTGTGAAAAGAAAAAATGGAAAGGTTGTGAAGGCTGAAACTCAATAAATAAATTATTGGAAGAAAACTCACCACAAAACTGTCAATAAAGTGATCTTATTTCCCCTGGAAGGGATGGTAAAATATGAATGAAGTTGATTCAGTGAGATTAATATAAAATGATGTACACTGTTATCCTTTATTTGTCTTTTTGTGAAGATAATGATTTAAACCCATGGCTTTCAGTCTTTTGGACTGCATAAGTTTGACATTTTTTCAGTGGAAACATGTAGTGAATTTAACCATCTACTGCTTGGTTTACTTGTCTTAACTACTGCTTGTGGATATCTGAAGTGTGATGTATAGACCTCCAGGCTGTTATTGATCACTGTTCCTACATCTGTCAGCTCATGAAATATATTCAGATTCAAATAATGGTCACTTACTCCCATGTGAGACACAACTTTAAAATTAAAATCTTGGCTGATACGGTGTAACAGACCTTTATCCTGCTTTCCTCATCTGTTGCCTTCAAAAACATCTTTGCAGTCCTCTTTATTTGAAGAGTTTCTGCAATTTGCTTTTGTCACTGTACCAGTCACAGGACTGTGTCTGTGGTGTTTCCGTAACTCTGTTCTGCCTCTCTGCCAATATATGAGAATTTTTACTAATTTTTGCCTTTTTGGAGGTTTTTATTTGTTACTAGTTTCCACTAAGAAACAAGTTACCAGTTTCCACTTCCTGTTCATCTGTTTGGGAGGGCAGTTGACCATCCTAAATCTTTCTCTGCAGGGTAGCTGACTAGGTTATTTTCACCTTCTACTTATCGAAATTATTCGTGTAAGTTTCTGATTGTAAGTGAAAATTCTGATCTTCCCCTTCTTGCTTTGAATTATTTTCAAGCATAGTTTTGACTGTTTTCCTGATTTCATTTTAATTTGTGACATTTGATTAAAATCCCTTAACATTATTTTACATCTAGAATTTATTTTTTTCCCTAACAGATGAAAAAAATTGAAGATATTATTAGGTTTCTTTTTTTTTTCTGATGTCCAGTGTATACATACACAGTAGTGTTAGAATTAGTGATATTGTTTGATGTAATAAATTGGTTCAGAAAACACCTGGTTCCAGGTGTAAGATTTTTTTCCTGACATCAAAGCAAGTAAATATGCTTGACTCATCTGGAAAATAGGCACATAACCTGTTTTTTCTAGTAAGCGAGCACTTCAGATACTTTGAAGGTAGGGAAGATGAACAGGCATGCTTCTATCTATGTTGTTATTACTTTGACAAAGGCATGTAAATTCAGGTATTATTTCCTTAAGATGTCTCATTAAGTTATATTCATATTGACTAAAGTGCAGTATTTCTCTCTAGGCTAATATTACAGGCTTGTGAAGGGGGAGTATGTTTTGTGGAAATTTTCATCATCTAGATGAAACTTTGTCTAGAAACCTTGTAGATTCTCAAGGCACCTAAAGCAGAAATCAAATCTGAGTATAGCATAGAAGAGGTTACCATCTTGCATATGGTTGCTGTGAATTTCTCAGACAGGCTTCTTAATAGTAGTAGTGTATGACTTCAGGATGCTTAAATGTTGTCCATTGTCTTCTGTGACTCTTTATGAACAGAGTTGGTAGTAAAATGTAAGCCTGTAACCACATGTTTTTCACTTTACTAATTTTGCAGTATTCTGTTGGTGAGTTGCTGCAAAGAAACATGGGAATAAGTGAATACATTTTAGAAGTAGAATGTTAAAATAGACATATAAATGAATAAAGGAATAACATCCTTGGGGAACCACTGGTTCTATCAGTGCTGGTCATTTCTTAAACACCCTTTTTTAAGAGCACAGGAACAGGCAGTTCCAAAGTGTTGGAAGTCAAGCAGATGAGGCAGAAGATCATCTTGACTGAAAAGAGATCTTTTGGATGGAGCTAAGGCAAAAAAAGGAAGGTATGTGCCCAGTGAAAGCAAGGTCAGGGGACATGGAAGGAGTACAGAGATGCTACTTGCCACCGTAGGGGGAAAATTGCTGCAGCTGGACCTCAGTTGCAGTTGAAAACAGCTCCATATACCTAAACAGACAACTGCACAGTGTGTGAATTCTGTCTAATGTCTAGAAAGGTCCTCCTAAGGACAGTAGGAGTATTAACAGATATGATTTTTTTGAATTTATGAGAAACTGTAAAGCTTTCTCTCACTAATGTAGTTCCTAAAGAAAAAAGAAGTAACATTAAGAGTTGCTATGAACTCCAGCTTACTGTTTTTCCATGATGAATCGGAGTATAGACAGATACATTTGGGAGAAATTAGCTGTGACATAGCAGAATCTGTGAACATCTGCTCCAGCTGCTTTTAAATTTTTAATTATTTCAAATCCTGAACTGATTTTAGACATGAAGTATTGTATTGTTTGGGAATGCACAATGGATAATAGTAACTTCTAGGAGCCTTGAGAAACAGCATGTTAGATGTAAATAGGTTTCTTTTAACAGTTGTCTTTTGAAAATTTCCAAAACTATTGGTAACACCTGATTTTTTTAGTGTTAGTTTTTGGTTAAATGTTATTAGATAATGAACATTGGGAGTGAGTATATAAAAAATTTAGAAAGCCGGTTTGCGTAACCAGTTTTAATCAAGATTTCCAAAAATATGTTTACGCTGCTGTCTGTGTTAAAAACCTTTTGCTGAACTAATGCTAAGGACTTAGCTTAAGAATGTTAAATACAGTTATCTGGAGTGTTTGTGATTACACCAACTAATCCTGTCATTCTGGCTAAAGGGAGGGATGGAAGGATTGGCAGATTCCTTAAGTGGGAACAGAAGTGGATGGAAGAAGAGTTGGGAGCATGAAACCCTGTCAGTTGCTGTACAGAGCTAGATGCAGGTCCTTTGAAAGAAGTGAGATCCAACAACAGCAATGGATGTGGTGCTCGACTCCTGGGAATGTCTGAGCACATTAGACTGGCCTGTGCCAAGAAGGCAAACGTGAGTATTGCTGTAACAGCCAGCTTAACCAGGGGCTGCCATTCTTAGGAGACGTGAAAACACTTGGCTCTGAGAGGAGAAAAAATACAGTGAGATGGATGCCAGGTCACAGGATGCTGTGCCTTCACTAGTGAGGTGTGTGCAGCAAAGTGACAGTGCAGAATTTCTAGCTAAAACACCTGTGGGAACTGTTCTGGATACCAAGGATATTCTGATTGAAAATGGAAGCATCTGCAGGGTCCCTGATAGTTGCTTAAATACGAGCATAGTTGTACTTAAATAATATGCCAAGCTGTTGGTCAAAAACCTCCATGACTGTTGGAGATAAGCTGTAAATTTTGGGAACAGAAGCTGTGTGAAACCTTTGACTTGGGAGCATGGAAACATGACTTCCAAGTTTTTTTCACCCTAATAGGTGCCAGCTTTACTATATGGTGGTGGTGCTTGTAGTTTTGTAGTTTGCATAGGATCTTTTTAATGCTGTCAAATGCAACTGTCAAAATCTGGGAAGGTGCTGCTGCTCAGAGGCACTTGCCTTTTACTGAACATGTTCACGTGATTTGTATCCACAAAGCTGCAGAAAGCCACCATCTCAGTAGTCACGTGCAAAAATGTGTCTTTTAAAGTTATGCATAATTGATGCACTCTTTTTCTTCATGGCAAATCTGGGCAAAATATCCTAATGAATAAAATACATTATTTTATTTCCCCTCTCCCACCCATGTGAAGTCTCTGGGGAGCAGACTAACAGTAACACCTTGTATGCACAGCTGCAGGAGTAGGTGTGTGTCTTCCCATTCATGTCATGTCCATAGGTGGTTTTAACTTATGGTAGTGGGGAACACAGGCCTGTCTTTATGTAGTAAATTAATGCTGATGGGTGATACCTTTTTAGCTCTCATAGATTTCAAAATACTGACTCAAAAGTATGCAAGTCTTCAGCAGTTTTTCATTAATTTCATAAATTCTCAAATTTCTCAAAATCTGAATTGGTTAATATAATTTCATTTTTCATATAGATGCCTGTGACTTGGGTGTATGGGTGAATTTAAGCATGTCTTGAAGTGTAAGGTACTCTAGGGAGGTGTCTAGTTTTCTAAACTCTGCAATTTTTCTCTTAACAAAGTTTTCATAAAAGTATCTTTTACAAGTAGCCCAGCAGTCCAGCTGGGAAAAGGTGGAACTAAGTACAAATTTCCATGTCAGCATTTGATAAAATACCTATTAGCACCTTCACTAAATATAGCTATGTCACTGGTGTTGCAGATAGCTGCCATAAGGAATCTATCAGATAATGTCTAATCCCATCTTTACGGGGATTAAGCAGGCCTGTATTATTTGGATTGGAGTTCTTTTGGTCTGTCAGACTGTTGTGCTATTTATAAACCTTTAAGATAATTGTAATACAGTTGTCATTTAATTAATATTAACCTCAATTGATTTTCTTCTCTTGACACCCTCTAAGGCTTTTGTCTAAGGTGTTTGATTTTATAGTTTGACGCTTCGCTGTGAAGGTTGTTTGGGTATTGGATTGTCAACATAGTGGATTTGTCACAAAATGGGTGAGGATTTTGTTCACATTAGGCATGCCCAAGTTTTTAAAATACTATGTATATGGTCAAAATACTCCAGTTCTCTTTAACAAGCAGAATATGGTCCATTGCACTAAAGACAAAGTTTTGCATGTCATTCAGTAGAATTGTTTTGGCTATTCTGTTTATCCAAGCTAAAGTTGCAGTGTGAATAGCAGTAGTGCCCTTTTTAAGGGAAGCTGACATCAAACATGTTGTCCAGATTGGATCATTGCTTACCAAGAGATACCCCCATTTGTGCAATTAGTGTCCATTGGCTTTGATTGGCTGCAGCCTCTTTCCCAGACTCCCCTGTCTGGCAGCCAACTTTAAAACTTTTGCTCATCTGTTAAGTCTATTTGCCTCAGCTGAACTGCTGTCAATAGAGTTTTTAGTCATGTTCTCACTGCTTTTTCAGAGCTCAGATTATCTGTTTAGTCTTTAAGGATGACTCAAGGAGCCTGTATTCCAGAATTCAGATGAATTCTATGGAAGACTTCTCAACAACACCGCATAGGATAGATGAATTATGTAATTTCCTGGTAGCAGTTGATGGAAATATAAGAAACATGCAGGGTAGGGGAAGGAATTCAGGATTTCAGATTGACTCCTTGCCAGTGTGACTAAATGGCCTGCTAGTGTTGTTGGAGGTGTCTCACACTGTAGATACTCTGCAGTGATTCTAAGACTAGTATAGGACAATGACTTCGTGTTTTAAGTGTAATAGAAACATTTAGCTTTTCTAGCTAATGAGAAGTAAGACACAAATAGTAATTGGTTCCTTGTCATGATAAAATTTCAAATACATTTTTCTTTTTTCAGCTGAGGAAGCAGAAGCAGATATATGCAGATTTTCAGCAGTGATTGAGTGGAAAAATTTGCAATATGTTTTTCTGCTTGAAATTTTGAATAATTTTGGATTGTGGAGGGAGATGGCATGAAATGAAGTAAGTGTACAGCCTCACTGACTGCAGTAACAGAGGAGTTTGTGCTTTCCAGAAAATGGGCAAAGAAGAAATAATGCCTAAATCCCTGCAGAGATAAATGAGAAAGGGGTGAGAGCCATGCCTAGTAATGATGTGACTGTCAAGAGAGAGAAACTCAGGGAAGGTGATTATTATTTCCGTGTGTACTTCTGAGGATAGAGCCACATTGTGGTTTTGTGCTATGTAAGCTTGCAAAGTAGGATTAACGGGACTTACCCAATGCCTAGGCCTTCATCTCTGAACAGAAGAAAATGTAATCAAACAGATTCCAAGGAGGAGGTAGGAAAACTAAGTGAATGAGACAGGTTTGAGGGTTTTCCTGTGTGAGATAATTTTGGGTGAGTTTCCTCTCTGCTAACCAACCAACATAAGTGAACAAAGAATGAAGCAACATAGACTTAATTACCAGTTTAAGTTGTCTATTACTGACAAATTTCACAAAACTGTAAGTCCTTTCTGCCACTCATTGGGCAGTTGTGAATACAAGAAATTAAAGTGATTTGAGGGGTTGAACAATGTGCTAAACTTTCTGCTTTCCCTTGGTGATAAGTCTGAATCCAAACTAGCTGAGGTACCACAAGGAAGTGTACATGCATTCCTCTGGGGAAGGCATGCACAATCTAGACAGTGAAAGTGATAAATGCAGAAATGAGAAAATGTACTACTTGGCATTCTGAGAACTCAGTGAATGGACAGCAGGAGTTCCTTGCTGGGTCGTGGATTTTGCATGGATGTTTAAAATAATACAAAGGGAAAGTGTCATTTGGAGGCCAGTGGGATGAAGAATGGATTGTGGAAGAGGAGGGATGTTTTATCAAACTGTTGATAGTTGACTGAACAGACACAACAGCAAGTGGGCTCCTGAAAGATTCCTTTTGCTGGAAGAACATGGAGAAGATTCCATGTCATCACAATGTGTTAAATAAGACTAAAGGATAGCTGCATTATTAATACAGCTGCATAAATACAAGCAGACCCTGCTAATAATTTTTTAGACCCTGTACACAGATGCTTACCAATGTAATATTTGATCACTTTTTGCATCCAAATAGATCAAGAGTAGTCAAACTTCAAAGCAGGTTTTGTAGGCTTCCTGGTTCATCTTCTTAGAAACCTCTGCTTTGAACAATATATATCATTTTTAGGTGCTGGGGGAATGTGGAAATTTGATGGCAAGAGGAAATGGTTGATGTAATTCAGCTGTAGATGAAATCCTACATAGGCAATAACTATCAAGATCTGAAACAGCTAATCATCAGGTAATGTCTTGACTGTGACTCAGTCTATTGAATGAAAGGACTTAGGAAGATGAAGGATGATATGCTTCCCCAGAGAGATACCAATCACAAACTAATCAAAGTATCCTGGGAAGCATCTAGCCAAGCAGAAATTAAATCTTCACCAGACTTTTCCATTTACACATTACTAGTCCAGATGTTCATGTTGTTGAAACATCTTTATTTCTGAAGGAAAATAAAGACAGGAATCACCAGCATCATGGGATGTTTACTGGCTGTGACAGTTGCTGTCAGGAGGCAGGAGGAACATTCTGTTCCACACTACCTGGGCTATGGGTGCCAATGTCTTAGGATGAAAGGGGTGCAGAAAAAAGTTTGTAGATTTGTCTTTCTAGAAATCTTTCCATATGTGCTTAATACTCACCTAATCAGACAATCTTAAAGTTTTTAGATGCCTCCAGGTGGCCTGATGCAAATCTGCCCTGTACTGTTTGTCAGGATACCTCCTCAGTGGGCAGTGGAAGAAGAGTGGGTTGGCAATAGAGCGGGAAAAAGAGGCATTTGTGGCATCATTGGGAGAAGAAAAGACAGTATGCACTGGCAAACTTAGACACCAGTGAGTTTAGTGATGTCATGATAAGTAATCATGGAGCCAGTGGTACTGGTATAGATGAAGTGCCTGTGTGTTTTTGGCATGGCTGAGAAGAAAAAAAACCTAAGTGGTAGCGTTCCAAATTAGAGCTTCAGGCCATACCTTAGTTCTTGTTCCTTTGTAATGGAAGGCGCCGCCCAAATTTGATGGACTCTTTCATGTTTTAGAGAACACTAGTAGGAAAGTATTACTGTTCCATGATTTTAAGAAGAAATGCCCCTTTTGAATGTTGTCAGTGAGAGCAGCAGTCCGTAAGAAGACTAAGATTGTGCTTAGACTATTCAGCTTAACAGGTTTTCAGTTCAGTTTCAATTAATTCTTTTTAATTGGGCATTTATTGTTTGTTGGGTTTTCTCTCTTTCATCAAACATAGTTTGGTCATTCTATATAAACAGGTCCCTGATACCTGGAGATATTTTAACCTTGCTGGCAAAGCCACAGCAAAATTCTTGGATTGTTTATTTAGGGGAGTCCAGTGGACAAGAGATAATTTTCTTAGCTGCATGGTGGCCAAGTGTTGTGTTTGTAGAGGTGGGCATGTGAGCCCTTGAAATTCCTGGCAACCACACAGGCTTGAATCATGCACTCTGCTGCCATTTTCTAACCTTTGAGAAACAATCCTTGGGTGCACGAAGATACATGGGAAAGGGTCAAGGGCCATCTGAGCAGAGCCATCTCTCACAGACTCAGAATTTCTAAGTTTTTCTTGTTTCCAAGACTTTATGGAGAAGAGCTGATTTTCTTGTTGAAAGCAAGTATTTGTGATGCTGTGTCACTGTATCAGAATGGTTTCATATGCAAAGACTTCCAAAGCCTGTTGGTGAAATAAAAAAAATAACTTCATGATTTCACACTAGGCTGGATGTGTTCTTTTGATGGTTCTTCTGTGTATGTTATTTTCTATATTTCTTTGAAGAATCAGGTTTGTTGCCATTAATAAGGAGACTGGATTCAGTGGAGTATGCTTTGAGGTAGTTTGTTGTTTTGCTTTTTTTTTTAAGATGCTTGGGTAGTCTCACTCATATGTTCAGAGTATTTTGGCTTCAGAAGCATATTGTCTTCTAAGATAGAATGACAGTGATTTTGATGTCTTTTGCCTTTTCTGTGAATAGTCATAGTCTGCCTGTTGGGAACCTGAGGATGTGTTAAGTTAACAGTTCATTGCCATTGTGCGATCCTCAGGCAATGCTGTACTGTATTTTTTCCTGTCACATGTAGCTGTTTTTAGAAACTGAAATGTGTGGGGCAAGGGAAAGGGCTTAATATTTGAATATTTCAGTTTAGTGTCATGGCCTGTAATGCACAGGAGGTGATATGTATGACTGGGTGATTGTCTTGTCGTGCCTAGATTCAAGATCTGCTAGCTCCTGGTAAAGATTTATATTGGATTACTTCATATCCTTCCTTCTAGAAGAGCTTGTTTTGGGGAGAGGAAAGAGATACAGTATTGAGCTTTTATGACTCTTTTTGAGTCACACACTCTGTGTGTAGTGGTTTGACCCTGGCTGGACTCCAGGCAACCCCCCAAAGCTGCTCTCTTACTCCTATCCACAGCTCTATAGGGAAAAGAAAATGTAACAAAAGGTTAGTGAGTTGAGATAAGGACTGGGAGAGCACTCTGGGTGCTTGTATCACACAAGATAATTTATATTTTATAATTATAACCAATATTTTTGAATTTCCAAACTCCAGTTTTGTTGCTATAACCATCACTTATTTTTCATCATCAGTTCCAAAACTCTTACATGTTGATGAAGTAATAAGAAAGAGCTGCAAGCTAAAAAAGAAAAGTGGAAATGAAAATAAAAGGAATAATGCTAATTAAAAGTGTCATTCAAAGTAAAAATTAAATAAAACAAAAAGTCTTGTACTTTTAGATATTTTAAAATTGTCTACAGTCTATTTAAACAGAATAGATAAATCTTTGTGAAGCTATAATTGATTTGCATCTCCAAATGAATGGTTTGCAAATTAGACCTCTAACATGTAATCTGGAACTTGAAAGTTGTAACCTACTCTTGTTGTTTCATGATTATGCTTACTTGATGAGCCTTGACTGTGTCCTAAGCACCAGACAGACATCTGATTTTCTGTACCTAGCAGTTATGTTACTCAGCCTTTATACTTTGCGTAATGTAATTGCAGTAGTGGACCCATTAAAAAAAAAGGCAAGACAGTTTGCTATGAAGATGTTTTATGTAAGTCTTAAATACTGAATAGGAATTTTAGTGAGCAATCCAGTACGAGCTGTGTCAGCATGCTGTTGTAAAACCTGATGCTGCTTGGGTGCAGGAATAGCACCAAGGCCATGGTGTGACAAACATCAATCCTAATGACATCTCTCTGTCATTTGATCATTGAAGACTTGATTCTGTTTTTGTTGGGGAGTAAAAAAAAGACAGTCACAAGAAGTCAGTTACTGTACAATAAAATTCATATACTTTAATATGCCTTAGCAGTAATGATAAAGAACTGGGAAAATCAAGATACAAATCCATAATGTTTAAATAACTGTGTGGGGTGATGAAACATCAAAGGACTGTGATAACAGATAAACATGTGGCTTCAGTGATCACCCTTCATCATGCAACATTCCTCCAAGAAACTAATCATGTATTAATGCCACTGGCTCTGCTCTCACAGCTCCATTTTCCTGTGCACCTGTGAGCTGTGTTGCAGGCAGTCACCTTTCTTGGTGTCGCCTAAGACAGGTCTCTTCTGCCATCTCAGTAGCTATCTGTACTCCATATTGCTTTAACATCCTTCACCTTTCTACTTATGCGTGCTTTTTTGGGTACTTTATGGGTTTTTTTTCTCCTCTGATTTTTTTTCTTATGATATCCAAGTGTCCTGTAGATGGGTTTAGAATATTCTTGCAGCTGAATCAGTCTTTTCATTTTGAAATCCAGTTCTCTTTAAGAAGAGGTATCTATTCTATAAGCAGTGTGCCAACACATTTATACAAAATCATTGTGTTGTGTTGTTTTTGTTTTTTCCCTCTGAAGCGGTGTGTGTATTTGAAGGCAGAACCTACTTTGAAGGACAAAGAGAAACTGTGTATTCAAGCTCAGGGGACTGTGTTCTTTTTGAGTGCAAGGTAAGAATACTCTTGATGGAATAAAAATTCTTGCATGTTAGAAATATCAAAGTCATGCTTTTGAAATATAGATAGATGTACCTTAGGAAGTGACAGAAAAGGCATCTAATAGGTCCTGTGCTTATGTTGTCTGAGTTCCACATCAAATTTTTGCAAATAAATTTACTTTGCATAGCTGCAAGCTTTGATGATACAGCTTGACAATCAAGCAATATTCTTTCTTTCCTAGGTATCGTCCCCACTATCAATAATGAAACATCAACAGATTACATTATGTTTCCATCTGCAGTGTTATTGTTCAAAATTATGTGCTCAGGTGTAAGAGATACACAAATGTGATGGGGGCATAGTTTGGAATTCAGGATCATTCTTAGAGGAAAAGCTAGAGGGAAAAGAAGAAAAAGAGCTGGTACACCACGTATCTGGTATTTCTAGCGATGGAAATGGGGTGGTCTTGGGGCTCATATTTGTAAACAGAACATACCTGATGCTGAGTCAGTCTTGCCCTGCTGCATGAACAGAGCTGCTGTTCAGAGCACAAATATACTTAAAGGGCAAAATATACCCCAGGGACAGCTGTGGGTTAAGAATTACACAAACTGCTGCAGTGCATTGTGTGGTGTCTCTCCAGGGGAGGGATGGGAAAAAGTCCTGTCTGGTTAGAGAGCTGCAAGCTGTGGGCTGGAGTTGAAAACCTGAACACGCATTTCCAGGGCAGAGAAAAAGAGGCGAGCAACTCCTCTTGCCTCTCACCATGCTGCAGCTGTCCATCAGACCAGTTTCTGGAAATCTCAAACATTTTCATACAGTTGTTAAAAAGTGTATCTTACAAAGAAGAACTGGGAATTCTTGTCTAACTGCTGTTGATTTTTATCTTTACGGGCTGAATTACTGCAGTAGGGCCTTTGAAAGAGTTTTGAGAATGGCAAGGAGAAGCTGACCAGAAATAATTTTGGATGCAGCTGTAGGCTTTTTAGGGCTATGAGCTTGTATTTTTAACATGGCACCTAGGACATGAATGCTATGATTAGTCAGTGGACATAATTAAAAATGATCAAAAGTTACGTGACGTTGCCTTGTGTTCTTTGCAGCTGGCAGTTGTGATCCTGTATAAAAAAATGCCTCTGTTGACTGGGCTAGTCTGTGTTTTTTTGATTAGGCTTGTTTTCTGGTAGGCTGCCTCACTGTCTTGGTAGAAGTAGTAAGCAGCAACTTTGGCTGATTGAAATGTTGCTTTTTCAAGGACTGAAGTACACACAGTTCTGCTGAAGAGCCTCGTGAATGATAGTTCAGAGCATAAAATCCGTATACTGTAAACTTTGCTGGTCAGTTAGGAATTCATAGATGGGCATTATTTTATTACTACCAGAATTCTCACAGAAGGATATAATTAATGACTTCAAGTCAAGAGGTATTAATAGGAATGGCTCAGGTACTGGTTTCATGCTTGAAGGATTATAATGATGTTATCAAGGCAATGTATGGAAATTTTTCATTTTGTCTGGGTATAATTAAAAGAGTCATGTTTTGTTTTTATTGGCTGCTGCAGTTGTGCATGCTGTGGGCATGCACTTCTGTTTGAATGTTACAAATAAGTGAATGAAGAATTATCTTCCCAAGTAGAATTTATAGAAGATTAAAATGAAATCCAGACTATCTTAATTGATGTTATTTCTCTCAAAGGTTAATTTAGCTTGTGGGATTGCTGGGTTTTGTTTGTTCTGGTGTACAGCACGT
Organism: Irena cyanogastra; assembly: GCA_013397155.1. NCBI lineage: Eukaryota > Metazoa > Chordata > Aves > Passeriformes > Irenidae > Irena > Irena cyanogastra. The sequence continues at coordinate 1,505,424 of VWZV01000288.1, forward strand.
CTCTGTCTGGTTTTCTTTATTGTATTATAAGATTAGGGCTGGCTTCTCTGTCAAGATAGTTTAAGGTAAAGTTTGAGCAGTAATTTTGATACTGGCTGTCGTGTACACGTTCATCTTTGTATTTAATGATTAAGGAGGATTTAAAATTAAATGCTAGACCAATAATAATAATAGTACACACATACATACAATGGCATATGCATTATTTTAGATGCTTTTCTTGCATGCAGAAATGCAGGGTCCTGAGTTCGTTGGAGTCTTATTTTAACCACATAGCTTATTTTATGGCAGATGCCTCTGAGGAATATACTGTTGTTTGCCTTGTTTTCTTTCTTTGCCCTGTCGTGACTAAAGCACTGCAAGACGCATTATTTATGGCCAGAGTGAGCCTAAAGGTGGTACACCCGTGGTAGTCAGGTTGCTAAGGCAAGAATTTTGTGTGGCCATACTGCAGCAATTTCATGTGACCTGCCCCTGAGCACCTGAAGGTACTTACACACCATCTTGTGGTGTGGTACATTCCAGATGCCTGATCAAAACTTAGCTGAGAAAACCTCTCTTTCCTAAGAGAAGTGCCTGTTTCTTTCAGTGTTGCTGCCGTTGAAAGCAGTGAGATCAGAGATGCTCAAGTTTGATTTTACTTGCTGTATATATAACAAGCTTCTTTAGAGTATTCATTATGGGGACCTTTGACTCTGGAATCTGTTGTCTCAGTTTTTGAGAAATAATTGCAACTCTTACAGGCGTAATGCTGAGAGAAACTTCTGAGGCAAGTAACTTGACAGGTAGGATAAGAGAAGAATGACAGTTGTTGCTACACTACTGCTTGCTTGAAAAGGTTTGAGTATAGGAGAGTTCCTGATGCTTTTATTGTGCTATGTTGTCCTCTCAAATGGTTTTTGAAGGTACCAGGAGTTTGGCCTAGGCACAGGTTTGTGTACATTATAATGCTGAAACTCCACTGAAGTTATAACTTCCTTTGTTTCCTATCTCACAGTATTTAATCAATTACCTCAATTTAACAGGACCACAAAATGCAGCGAATTCCAAAAGACAGCTGTACAGCTTTGAACTGCCCAGAATCCCAACAGATCCCCTTATCTCACAGTTGCTGCAAAGTCTGTAAAGGTAAGGTAATAACAGGATATATATAAACTCAGTGTAATTTTTCATTCTTATAGATTACAAATAGACTTTTTTTCTGATAATTTTGAATAAGACACTCCTATGCATGATGATCACTGTAGATCTTTGGAAGCTGAATAGGTAACAACTGCACTGTGACATCTGAAAATTGTTTGTAAAATGTTAGGTAATGTGAATTCTGTGATACAAGCTTCTGTGTTTTATTCCAGCCAAAATTGGGTGGAGAGTCTAAGAAATCATATACATGATTAGTGATTTTTCTATCCTTCACCCACTCTAGTGTCCAAATTAGATAGACTGGAGAAATATCATGTTTGGCAGCATCTTTCTGGGGTGCTTTGATATATCTCTTTCAGAGAATTGTGTGTGTTATGCAGTTGTTCAATTACTTGGGTAACTTGTTCACCTCTCTGGGATTGTATAAGCAGAAACTTTGGGAAATATTTTTGTATGCTGTGCACCTTTGCGTGCTACACCCAGTCTGATCCTTACCAAAGGAGAGAGATGTAGGAAGTGCTCTGAGTCCTTGGCCCACCCTTTTGATCTGGACTAACACCAGTATCTTCAAAGCTATTAGCATTCGCATCTTCAAGTGGCTACATCTGTTTCTTCTATAGCTAAATAAGATAAATTGATACCTGACATGAAGGAATGTGTTAGGCTCTTGGACTGATTTTTGGTAAACATCAGCAAAGATTGCAGCTATGGTTATTTCTGTGCTACTCAGCACAAACATGAGGGATATGGTTAATGACATCAAGCAGAGGGATAAGAAAGCAGAAGAAAAGAACTTAAGACAAGACAGGTATTCAAGTCTGTCACAGTCCAAAAGGATTTTTTAATGATAATTTTCTATAAAATCTTCAGTAGCTTAGAGAAAAGGATTCTATGTTTCTTGTGCCTGGTATAGCTAGAAAATTTTAATATATGTCAGTTGAGTGTTTTCTGAGTATTTTCAATCCTCCCTGAGCTATGCTAGCTTGGGTCCTCATGAAGTGAGGAGCTTATTCTTTAAACAAGAAGCTGCTGTAGGCTATTATTCAGTAGCATGTACTTTGTGTATTAATACAGCTGCTGTATGAATGTTGAGAATCTTAATAATAACCAGTATGAAAGCCCTCACACTTTCTGGATGACATGTGTCTTTGTAGTTAATGTCAACATCTGATACAATCCAATACAGGCCAGGAAATCCAGAAATAAGCCTCTTGCTTTTCCATGAACTCAGGATTCAATGTGGAGGGCAGCAAAAAGACAAAAAGTAGATGCTGCCGTGGCCTGAGGTTGCTCTTGACATACATGCTTCTGCTGTCATCAAGGAGTATTGGAGACCCTCTTGCACAGTTAAAGTGTAGAAAATGTTGCTCCTTAATGTCCTGTGTTAGATGCCATCACTGTGGCAGCTGTGGTGAATGAGGATATCTGAGTAACATTACCTAAGCGTACCTTTAGGTTAGAGAAACAACCCACACCAGGAGGAGGAAAAACATTAGCCTGTTGTATCACAATAGGTCTGTGATGTTTCTATCATAACCATCTCACTGGGTCTCAGTACTAAAACATTTTGTCTTTATGGCATCTTCTGCTTCCTTGTCTTCTTTTGCTTCATTCGTGTTGCTTCACACTGTTCCTGAGCTGTCAAGTGCAAAAGACTTCTTTGACCTGACCTCTAAGCACCTCTGCTGCCACTGTCCTGCTTGGGGTCCTAAGCTTCTGTGAGGTTAGGGTTAGAAGCCCTTTCACATCAAAATATGAAGCAGAAACCAGGTGGAATGATGAAACTAGTAATCTTTACTGCTGAAAAATACTTTTTTGTCATTTTGCAAGTGGCTTGTGTTGCAGCTTGATGCTCCAGCTTGCATTCTGGAGCTGTTGCTGTAACGCCAGTTCTGGTCCCCTGAGTCTAGCCTATGTTCCCAAGGTCTCCTGCGGTTTTCAGAAGAAAGTAATTGTTGGAAAACACTACTGCTGCTTGATCAATTAATCAAAAAGGAAAAAAAGGAAACTTGAAACAAGTAAAATTAATGAGAAAACAGGGAAAGAGACAAGCTCCACATCTTTATATACAGATCTGGAAACTCTGAAAGCTTCAAGTTAGTTTTTAGAACCAGCTAATGTTGTTCAACAACATAAAATCATTAAATTTCAAGAGAGCAAACAGAAAAAATTTAAAAAGAAACCTACTGAGTTGAAAGGTTCAATCTAAATTTTCCAGCCTGTAATAGAACTTCATAGTCTTAACAATTTATAATTAAGGTACGATGCAAAAAGGCAACACTCAGGAAAAATGGACAAGAAAAAATAAGAAAATAGGAAATAAGGATGGCTAACAAGTGAGATTTAAAAATAAAATTCTCTGTAATGGAAAGAATGATGCAATAAGGAAAGAGTGTTCAGTTAGTGGAGGAAGGGAAGAGATAAGGGGAAGAGTAAAGCAAAACAAGTCAATGTTAATCAAAAACTTTTGGTTAAGGATAGAAGGATTTTATAAATACTCCTGGGAACTAAAAATGCTAAAAGTAATATCACTAGTAAATGAGATGCTGAATGTCTAAGCTGTTAAGCTCTTTCATAAATGCACAAACAAACAAACAAAAAAGAAAATGACAAGAACTATATAATTAAGGCATGTCCTGTAAAGGTAATTAACAATGACAAGGAGACAGTAAGGGGATTTAAGCAAGCCTCCTATCCAGCTGCTTCAGATCAGTGCTATAACCTGAAATTGAATTGAAGACCTAGAGACAGTCTGTTATGGTGGCCTTTACTACTCCTCTCATCCATTTCATGCTTGGCACAATTTATTTTTCTGCATCTCACAGACAATAGAAAGGTATTCTTTGACCCAACTGAGAAAAAGAACTGAGAAAAAGATAGCACTGTCTTTGACAGATATGTTTTGTAATCCCTGGATTCTTTTTAACCTTCAAACTTGCTTGTTTCTGTTCAGGCCATGACTTCTGCACTGAAGGACATAATTGTATGGAGCACTCTGTGTGCCGAAACCTAGAGGACAGAGCTGTCTGCAGCTGCCGCGATGGCTTCCGAGCCCTTCGAGAGGACAATGCCTACTGTGAAGGTGACACCCTCTACACAGGCTTAGCACTTCTGCATCAGTTACTGTGGGATGAGTGTATGGGTTCATAAACTGTCAAAGGGATGAACATATTCAATACAATGAATTAGATGTGCAGCATGTTGATCAACTGAAATAATCTCTCAAATTAAGTTCTTTAAAAGAAAAAAAAAAACCTGGTCGGCATGGAGGTGCCAGTTAATATGGCTGAGGTCTTGAGCCTTGAATTAGAAACATGCTTCCATAGGAAAATTTTCCTTTTTTTGCTGTGGTATTCAGATACTTAGGCAATCTAAATTCAACCATTTGAAAAACATATTAGTGTAACATTTAGTTTCTCTTTTCACTGCTGCATGTTCCTGTTTCCTCTCCCCTGGACATAACAGATGCTATAGACTAGATTCTAATCACAGTGAGTAAAGATTCGTTATTTGAGTTGCTCTGTTGGTATCAGGGAGCAGCAAGCTACTTAATCAGAAGAGAATCATCTCTACAATCTAGCATCATCAGGTGAAAAGAACCCATCCCCACTCCAGCAGTGAAAGCCAGAGTCCTCTGCACAGTGTTGGTATTAACTGTTGCTCTGCCTCATGAAAACCCTGATTCTGTAAACACATTATACCAGTGTGCTGTCAGGCCATTCTTACTTAAGTGCTGGCAGCAGGATGGGCTTTGACTAGTAAATCTGTCAATTTAATCTGAACAGTTCTGTTCAGATTAAATTGAAAGTCAAGCATCTGTGAGGAGATGTAGTTTAAGGTACTCTGCAGTCCCACCTAATACCTGCATTATTCTCTGGTGATGTACAATAAATGAGATAAATTGAGGCCTTTTAAGATTGTTCCTTTGGCTGAACTCTGCCGAAGTTAATGCCTGCAGCTTGCTTGAGTTAGTAGCTGCATTAACGTCAGTGGGAATGCTCATCTGTAGACTTATATTTGAGAATTTGTGGCTGTTTTCAGAAAAGGAGCATATAATTAATTCAGCTTTATATACATCTCTACTTAATTTTCATGGTAAGCCTTCTGATGTAAGCTGGTTTTGAGAAGCAGAACTAAAAATCTTCCAGAAACAAATCCCTTGCCCCCAGTCATGTTCTAGGAGGTATCTGACATCAGGACCTGCTGTGTAACTTGTAGCATCAGCTGCTTTTTATCCCATAGTCCCTAGAGACTGCTGTGGCTTAGGCTGTGTTGGTTTTTAGTGAATTTTAAGGAGTCACTGGAGCAATGGAGTTATGGTGAATTTAGGGGCTTTAAGAGGTTTTTTTTCTGCCGAATGAAAGCAAGAAAACAAATTGCACTTTGTTGGTGATCTCCAGGTCTCTCACATTAGAATCTGTTGCTTTGTGTGTAACTTGCCAGGCATGCCATAAGCAAAAAAAAAAAAACAAAACAAAAGCAGCTTTATTACCATTGAGGGTGAAATGTTTGATGAGGACACAGTAGATTATCATATGTGAGGCTGATGCATTCTTATTATAAGAGGATTTACCAGTTTGTGCAGTACCTGATTTCAATATGATGATTTTTTGAGAAGATTTCTTGGCCCAATTGTTTCTGTATGGGCAAATGACATTGGTTCTGGGTAGCAATCATGGATCTGCTTACCTCTTTCAGAGAACATGCATAAGTGAATAAAAGATTGGGACATGTTATTTACATAAAAGTAAGAATTTTGCTTATTACATTTAAAGGCATTAAATTGTCCCTTTAAAATGTTCCTGATCCAAGAACACTTGCTCATATTGAAGGTAATGGGAGTAAGTTACACTAGGAAGATGTGCCCACATGAGCAAAGCTCAGGAGGCTGGGTCACTTCTCAAGAGGTTCTCCCTGCCAGAGGTGAAGCTGCCTCAACAGGCAAACCATCCTGGCTCTGCTTCTGGTTCTGTGTGTGGTGTTGGCACCACACTTGAGCTGTGCACAGTTGGTACACGGGTCCAGACCTGGCCTTGACTGTCCATCCCTGACTGTCTGTGAGGTCATATGCTGGAAGGATGGGAAATAAGGCTACAAATTAAAACTTTAGGATTGTTTTTGTGGAGGGGACAGGGGACTGAAATACTCATGTTTCTTCAGAATTGTGCTTTTATTACTGTATCCCTTTTCCAGTTCAAGTGTCTCTTTGAACAGAGGATTTTATTTCTGGAAAGAGACTCTTACTTTATATACTAAACTAACAAACAGTAAAAGGCACAATAGCAGTAGTGTAACATCAAGTCTTTTCAGAGTCCTATGCCTCATCTTGAAAGGCTGAAGTGGTCCCAACCTCTCTTACTCAGTGGATACACTTTCTTCACTCTGCTATTATTTGGTCTTTAATTGCAAGCAGTGCCAGGTATAGAAGTGTCGAGTTAACACAAAGCCTTTCAGAGAAGGCTTTTTGTAATGGCTAGAGCACATAAATATGAGAGCTGTTTCCATGTTTGCACTGCACAGACTTCAGATATACTGCAGAATTGGATGTCATTGGCTCTGTGTTAGAGCCAAGTTTCACTAAATACAATCCTGATTTGTGCTCTAGCACTATCAAAATTGAAAGAATAAACAGAAGTAATGATGCTCCCATTCACAGAACTTTTCCTTAAAGAGAAGAACAAAAATAAAAACACTCAAAGCTGGTTTCATTGTAGGTCTGGAAAAGCTGCATAAATTTTACCTGAATGATGGAAGGTTTGGCTTCTGTCCTAGAATGAACCAGTGCTTTTCCAAAACTGTGTGATGTCTCTAGATACTTTCATGATGGATAACTTCTTGTTATATTATAATAATATTTGTCAATATTGACATAATATTTAGCTTTCCCTCAGAGTACTGTGTAAAGCAATACTTAAAGAATTGGTATTTCTTAATTTACATGCTGTAAGCCTTATTCCAAATACTTTTAAATCTATTTTCTGCCTCAGGCTATTATGCAGTTTGAGATACTTTGTGAGCAGGTTGTGTATGGATTATGCTATGCTGCCCAGGTGTAGGTGCTTTTAATACAGCATCCTACATAACAATAACAGTTTACTAAAACAGGTGTTCTGGTGAAGTGTAATTAGTTTTCCCAAAGCTACATCTGCAGTACTCTCAAATTGAAGATTACCCTCAGGAATGTATTTCAAAGAGTGTTCAATACCCACTGCTTTTATGATGGTGGAGTTACGCTGAAAAGGCTTTTCAGGATAAAGGTTGTAACTCTTGGCTGCCAAAGTAATCTGATGCATCTAGAGGAGCATATTTCAACTATCTCTCTGCAAAATCTGATTTCAGTTCAGAAGTACTGCCAAGGATTGCTGATTAAATAGAGAGCAGAGGAAGCTCAAGAAAGAAGACAGGAAAATACGATAATTTTTTTGTAGAGACCAGGACAGAACATGACCTGAGAAAACTGTGTTATTTACTTCTTTATCAAGAGGATTTTGCCTGATGCAGAGGCTATTTTACATCACATATCTATCTTGGCTGTGATAGAGTTAAATTTCTTTGTAGCAGCCTGCGTGGTGCTGTGGTTTAGGTTTGTGATATCTTTCTCACTAGCGAAAACAGGAGTCCAGTGGGGCTGTTTCTCAGAGATCAGTTGAGCATCAGTCTGCTAGTGGTAGCTGGAGAATGGTTACCTTTGAGTCCTTTTTTTCCTATCCCCCTTCACTTATTTTATGTTATCAAAAATATTTTTTTTCTAACAACTCATGAGTTTTTTCTCACTTCCACTCTTTTTGTAAATCCTTCCATCCCATTGAAGGGTTGAGCAAGAAAGGAGCGGCTGGATCCTAAATTGCTGACCAGGGTCAGCCCTCTACATGTCACAAATTTATGTTGTGGGTGTGTGGACCATGATGTTTATTTTTTGATATTTGGAAATTTAGTTGTACTATTTACAAAGTATACAACATAGTTAACTTACAAACATTTTTTGTAAAACAATTTTCAATCTATATTCTAATTTATTCCTTTTCCTCAGTAACTCTTCTAGTTTCTCTGCTGTTGTCATGTTTGTCCCAGTTTCAAGTGTAGCAGATGAAATTAGACCAAAGACTGAATGACTTTGAATGGATTTGAGAGTTACATCAGCTTCACTGATGATTGTCCCTTGAGGGGAGAAGGTTTTCAGTTGAGAAATATGCTTTTGAATAAGCTGGCTTGATTTGAATCATTGTCAGTGGAGGGAAGAAAGCATCTTAGAGGAAAAAATGCTTCTTTCCAGAGATTTCTGGAGCAGATCAGAAATGACACTAATCTTGGTTGGACCTTGTCAGGTGTCCCTTAGCTCACAGTTGTATGTTACTATTCTATTTGGAAAGATTTACTAATTTATCTCTGTGTATGCTCAAAAATACTAATGCATTATTTAATCCTCTTCTCCAACAATATGAATATTGGACTTCTTCACTTACCTAATTAGTGCAATCTGTTGTTAATCTTCTTGTTAATCTTGCTGGTTTTAACTACTGGATTACAAAAATTGAGTACATTTTCAAAATTAATTTGACTTCCACGGATTGTAGTGAAGAGAAGAAATCTTATAAAGGATAAATAATTATTATCAAATTGCAGTGGGATACATGTTGCATTGTATTGGCCAAGTAGAGTTACCAACAACATACTTTTTCTTAATTTAAGTGTAATATTGGGAGAGTGTAAGCAAGAGACTTCTGTAATGTAGATAACTCTCAAAGTATTAGAATATATTCTATTAAGTCCTCTGGGCCTTTAATAGATACTACAGAGCCATTTGCTGGCTTTTCTGTCTTCATGGTATGCACCATTTTTTTTGAGTAAGAGTCCTACTTAAAAGCTCTACAGTACTGTCAGCTTTGTGAACCTGGGAAGGCTACTTACACTTCCCTCTTCAAAGAAAAAGTATTTTTTGGAAGTGAAAAGTGTCAATAGTATCACATACAGCTAAGAAATAAAGATTTCCATCTCTATCAGCTGGCAGTTTGTTTGAGTCAGTACCTAGTCATTTGGAGCTGGGTTGGGAAACCAATCATGCAGAAAGAAAAACTTCCACTCCAGGAGGGAAGAATTTTATTTCCAAATTTCTATTAAGAACTAATTAAATGGTATTAATATTAAAATGAAAATATTAATAATATTAATGTATTATCAATTATTAATTTTTTCTCATAAAAAGCACTGAGTGTCATCTTATTTCCATCATTATGTTAGTGAAAAGTCTTAATATGAAGAATTAAAAAAGCAGTTTTAATGTGTCAGTGTGTTGGAGTGGGACCAATCCTTCTTGTCTGCCATAGCTTTAATTAAGGAAAATAAAAAAGTTTATTCCTAACTTAAAGTACACAAACAGTATCCCTGACACCAGTTCATAAATTGTGCTTCATACTGAGGTACAGATTGTGCCATCACTTGTAGCAGTGAGATAGTTTGTATGTGTACAGATTGTAGGATGTGATTCAGTATTACTTGATTTTGTTTACTTCTACGTTAATTATGTTCGGAATGATTCTATAATCCATTGCCAGGATTGAAAATGATGTTACTACAATTAAGAAAAAAACAAACAGCTGAAACTAATCATGAAGGAAGCTTCTTGAAAACTCTTCTAAACTCTATTACTATCTGGTAAGGAGAGGTTTCATTGCACTGAGAACAGCCCTTTTCCACTAGCAATAAAAACATGTGATGTAATTTGTCTTCAGATGAGAAATTAAGGTGAGAGTTTCAATACAAATTAAGTAGACCTGCAAGCGAAAGAGAAAAGGAAATAAAGCCTTAGTTTTGTTCTTTTACTTTCGGTCCAGTTTTCACTGTTAGCTGGGTGGTGACTACTGCAAAAATTAGAAGCACCCACAGCCAGATGGTTTGGTTTCTTTTGTAAGTTTCAAAACCTCAGTCTAAAAGTGCAACATGTCTTAACAATGCATAAAGGCTGGATTCCCAAGAGTTGTAAAAAAGGCACAGGAATGCCTTACATTAAGACAAACTGAATTTAAAATATTCTTTCATGAAGAGTGCAGGGCAATAGTAGCCACAGTGTTTGTATCTGTTATGGCTCGTGACTAGTTTGGCACAGTTTGAGAGATAGCGGAGTTGTGATATCAGCACTTTTCTGTAAAAGAAGCAGTATCTGCCAGGTAGCTCACAAGAATATGCTGCATGGATTAGACCCAAATACAGTCTAACCCATGCATGGGGGCTTACCACTGCTTACAGGTACTGTCTTTACTGTCTTCCAGTAGGGAGTTTTAAAATACATTGGTGCAGTAAAATCTGTGCTGTGTCTTCCTGAGAAGAACCCAATAGATATCTGTAGTCTCTGTATAAAAATATTAGGCTCCTTATTACCCTTTTAAAATAGGGGAAAACAAAAACATGGTGAGTGGCAAGTATTTGAAATCTTGACACTCACAGTGCAAAATGATGAGAAGTTGTCATACTTAAATAAGGAAAGAAAAATATTATTTTGCAATTCAGATTTAAAGACCTATTTCTAACTAAGTGGAGTGCTGAAGGGGATTGGATCATGAGCTGGAGTGCCAGTAAATTGTTCTGATTTTTGGAATTGACTAATTAGTCATATACAACATCCTTTTTATTCTCAGTATGCAACTGTATCAGACTAGTTATTTGGAGCCTAAGGAAGGGCCCCCCGGGATGCTTTCATGTCTGACAAATAACTGTGTATAATTACTTGTTTCATTACGTATACACTGCTATATGAATTAATTATAAGATATTAAATAGTAAGAAGATGCAGTTTGCCAAGTAAAATATTTCATGATGGCAGACAGTATTTATTTTCAAAATTTTCCTGTTATATGTATTTTTAAAACTACGTGTGTGGAGTCCAGAGATGTTTTTACAAGACCGAGATAAAGACTTCAGTTTCTTCCAAGAGTCTCACATTCGCGAGTAGCTGTTGAACAATACCTCCTTCTGCATGTTTTAACAAGGACAGTTTTATCTCAACAGTCTGTCTTCCTTTCCAAAATCTGGGACAAGTTGAAATAAAAACAACTCTTTGTACTGTTAAAAATGATATTTCTGAAATGCTGTAATGTTGTATTGTCCTTGCAAAGCTATATAGAACTTCTGTCAAGGACTGTAGACCTTGAGTGACTTTGCTTTTATTTGAAGTCTTTTTTGTCCTGATGGCCTCCTCACAGGCTGCAGGAGATGGACTGAGAAATCATGAACTTAAACAAAGATCAGAGATTTAAAATAGCGTGAAGGGAAAAGCACCGAGATGTGCACAATATGTATGGATTAACTGTGCAGTTCAGTTAAAGGCTAGGAAATAACATGCCCCATGTGAAGAGCCAACAGTTAGAATTTATTTTTAGTCTAGTGCTTTGTCAGTTTAGTCAAGGTATAACAACATCTTATTAGTTGACTTACACTAGTGCTGACTAACACTTGTAATCCAACTCACCCAGTTTCTCTACAGGTCTATTAATAATTCAATAAAAATCAATATACACTAGTAACTGTCCAATTCTTCTTGCCCTCCCTATGCATTGCTACATGAGTTGTTAGTGACCAAATTATTTTTTTGGGACCAGCATGGTGGGGATAATGGAAGGTTATTTTACTCTTTTCTTCTTGGTCTTTGTGTATGCTTGAGGTAATTTTTGTATGCTTTAATGCAGTGTGAGGGGTATGTTCTTAGAGTTGATTCACAGGGCTAGATTAATTGTGATTCCTTAGATTTTAGTGCTTTTCTCTTTGGGGGAGGAGAGACACACAGGTATAGAAAAGTAGACAAAAATAAGAGTAAAAAAACTCCCCAAGAGCAAAAAACAATTTTGGACATAGCTTGTATACATGTTACGTCTTGGTAATTTTGCTCTTGGAGTCTGGCTTTTTACTGGCTGTTGGTAGCACCAAAAGAACATGGTGTAAAGAGAAGAAAAAGTTGAAAATTATCTATAGAGGGTGGGAGTGATAACAACTATGGTGGTACTGTCAGCTGGAATAAATAATGTGAGAAAATACACAGTTTTGACTGAAGTTGATGGTTGCATCCTTTGTGGAATATGTCAGTTGGAAAAACTGCTGCAGTGGATTTGATAGAGCAAAGCAAAACAAAAGTGCAGTGATTGTTTTGTGACTGACTGGAGGTAACAGCAGTAGTTAAACCATAAGCCTATGACAGGTGATGGAGAGTCTAGAAATAGTAGTGGGAGGAGGAGGAGCAAGGGCTGTGCCAGAGCCTCAAGATACTTTTTCATCTTAGACAGCAAGTGAGAAAGGGTTTATACAAAAAGAGACACATAGAAGAAGGTGTTATGGAAACCAAAACACACAAGATGTTGAAACCAGGCAGTAGGTGAAAACGAAGGGAAGCTGAAGAGAGTAGGAGCTTGGAAATATGGTCAAGGAAGTGTGAGAGACCTTACTCTCATTTTTTATTAGAGCAATAAGCCAGGAAGTTTTAGTTCACTAAACATTTGAGCAGCTGGGAAGGTAGTGTGTTAGGTGGTAGAAATAAAAAAGCCCAGTACTTTTACAGATGGGTAAGCTGGTGGGATCTTGCTTCAGAATTATGCTCTGTTCTTTTTCTTTTAACGAGTAAGAGCTGATGGTGAAGGGGTGGGTTGAGTACAGGAGGAGGGACAAAGTGAGCAAGATCTGAAGTCAGGACTAAACATAGGTAGAAACTGGTTGTGGGAGGAAAACAGCAGAGAAGCTTCATGTCAGAGGTAGAAAGTGGACTTGTTGGTGGAGGGATGACAAAGAGAAAGTAAATGGGCAGAGCTACTTTTCCTCTGTGATCCTGTTCCAGGTGCAGAACAGATTATGTTTGCTCTAAAGGTTTTAAATCCTCATTTACCTTTTTAGTAGCATTGGTTGCTGTGATCAGTCACTGCTCATTTTCATTGTCCCTTAATTGTTGAGTAGCATCTGCTGATTTTGTAATGCCCTTTTTCTAGGTCAGGGCCCAGAGAAGAGTCAGTCTTTCCCTGCTTGTCTCTCTGGATGAGTCAGGTTGGTAGCAATAAAGCTAAGGGCCTGAAAGGCCTATGTTGTGGTCATTGTTACTGGTATCCCTCCTTGGGATTCTCAGCTGAGAGGCCCGGGATTCACAGGAACAGAGGGTGGTGGATGCCCTTGCTCTTACCAGCAGAGCCCTCAGATCAGGATGGAGGTGTGCTGATGAAGTTGTGTGAGTGGTGAAAAAAACATTAGCTTTTTGAGCAGGTAAATGTGGTGCTTGATATTTATAGGCTGTGAAGACATACTGTTTTATTAACATAAAAACCATGGAGGTTTTATTTGTTTTATTTTAAATTGTAGGTCTAATCTACTCTGCTGTTGTGTTCAGGATAATTTTTAGTGTGTTTATGAAATATTTTTTTTTATGAATAAGGCTTTTCATGTTCCTGTTCTTCCTGGGTAGTTAAAGTTATTTGTTGCAAAAAATCCTGCAAGAGTTTTAGCACTTCTTTTAAAACTCGGTAGTGTCTAACACCAGTGATCTCCCTGGCTACCCTATACCTTTCTGAGGGTGACCAGGGAGATCACTGGTGTTAGACACTATTGAGTTTTAAGGGAAATATCTGCAGGCAGGACACTATCAATAAAGGATCCTCAATTCCAGGAGTAGCCTCTTCTCATAACAGCTGATAATTACTGACTTAGTACCAGACTCATTTGTTCAGGCAGGCTTTTGTGGCGGATAAAGGCAGTGATGCATAGGGAGGCCTAAGGAGAGGCTTTGTTTGTTAGTGTGAGGCTTTGGTCAACAATGATTTATAGATTGCAGGTCAAGTTCTGTTATTATTAATGGGGTTGTAAAACAGAACTGGAAATTTTACTCTGGGGAAGCAAACTCATTAGGGTGCAGGAGGAAGGAATACAGGGAAACTTCTTCGGCTATATATTTTGCATAAATTTTGTTTGAGTGCTTGGGGAAATAATGAAAGGCAGGTTTTTTGGTTTTTTTTTCTGTTTTTGATGTTTTTCCAAGTATAAATAAATAATTGAAGTGCAGATTCCAAACACTTTTGCACTAACCAGTTTTCCCAGAGGTGCCCCTTTTATCTGTTCCACTGGGAATAGAGCAAGTTGGTGATCTCCATGACTACACTGTTGTCAGTACATCACAGCTGGTGGCTCAGGATCACATCACAGACTTCAAGCACACAAGTCTTTATTGTTGAATATGTAGAACCATTGGAGTGGTGCATTCATTCTATTGAACTGACTTCAGTATCTTACTGGCTGAACAGTAAAACCTGAATATGCATTAATATGCTAACTAGGCTTTTTGGCAGAAGGAAATTAAGATAGATGTTGGAGGATTTCTTAGATGTGGAAATGCATAAGGTTTTCTGTTGTGCGTTTCTGTCTGAAGGTGGCATACTTGTTTTGGCCCAGGTAGGGTTAATTTTCTTCACAGTGGCTGATGTGGGGCTGTGTTTTAGATTTTTGCTGAACACGGTGGTAATAGAGATGGTTTTGTTATTGCTGAGCAGTGCTTACACAGAGCCAAGGCCTTTTCTACTTTTCGTACTCCACTGTGTGGAGGACGCTGGGGGTGCTGGGGGGTTGGGAGGAGACATAGCCAGGACAGGTGACCCAAACTGACCACAGAGAGATTCCAGACCATGTGACATCATGCTCAGTGTATGCACGGGGAAAGGAGGAGGAAGAGAGAGATGTTTGGAGTGATGGCATTTGTGTTCCCCAGTAACCATTACATGTGATAGGGCCCTGCTGTCCTGGAGATGGCTGAACCCCTGCCTGACATTGCAAAACAGGGAATTAACCCCTGGTTTTGCTTTGCTTGTGTGTGCGGCCTTTGCTTTCCCTTTTGACTTGTCTGTATCTCAACCCACAAGTTTTCTATCGTTTATCCTTCTGATTCTCTCCCTGATCCCACTGGTTGGAGAGTGAGCAAGTGGCTGCCTGGGGCTTGGCTGCGACTGGGCTTGCACCATGACAGGTGAATAAAAGGTTACACCAGTGTTTTCAACCAGTAAACAGGATGAAAAGGCTTTTATTGTGGTGGTTTTGAAAGACAACAAATGTTGGACTCATTCCTTGCCCTAGTTCAGTACTCCTTGATAATACCTTAACCTAAGCTCACGTGTCGAGTGCCAAAAGGGGAATGGAATTGCAGGCTTTTAGTATGGTCAGTCTCTGTGTGACTAGTTGTCATTTGACTCTTTTTTTACTCTTTTTGTGTTAATTATCTTTATCTAGTATTAAAGTTGCAAATTGTTTGTAAAAACATCTTCTTAATCTGCTGTGTTTCCATGGTCTGGAGGATCTTTAGGTGCCAATGTAACGTAACTTGTGATAGCAGCAATAAGAGAGGGTTGGGTGAGTGTTCTGATTTCTAGTGAACATTTAAGAAATGTGAGCAATTTCTTTGCAAATCAGTTTGGAAAAAACAGTACATCAGATTTGTCCAAATGAACACTTCAAAGTTAACCTGAACAGTTGTGGGTTGGGTTTTCTTCTTCTTTTTTTTTTTTTTTTTAAATCAGTTGAACAGGCTAGGTTTGAAAAAAAAAAAAAGACAGTTGTAAATAAAACATTTTTCAAAATCTCAGTATGTGGTATGTTGGCAAAGTGAAAGCTTTTATTTAGAGCACTTCTGAATTAGGAGGTTTGAATCAAAGGAGCTTTGACTTTAAGTTTTTCCCTGCAAAATAAAAACCGTTGGCATTTTAGATCTCCTGTGAGTATTTACCTGCCAAAGCAATCATTACTATAGTTTTCAGAAAGTTCTGTTTAATGGTTCTGAGGCTTTAAGTAGATTTTAAAGTAGAATTTTTAAGTAGAGGTGGCTTCTAGGCAGTCTGTTGATGCTGAAAGCATGAGACATCTAATTACTCAAAGACTGATGTTGTTACTTAAATACAAATCAACACAATTAATTTAATATGGAGTTGTTAACTGGAATTATGACAGACACAAGGTGCATCGTATGTTGTAACTTCTGGCTGCTTTTGTGAACTTGTGTTTCTGTAGAACATCAGTAAGTCAAGAGATCTGTGCCCTATTCCACTCTGTGCAAAACCAGCTGTTGTAGCCTTATGATAGCTTCAGATTTTCTTGATGTTCTTAGATGAACATCATTCACAAAATGTGTTTGGAGCCTTAGTGTGCTCAGTGTGTTCACTGTAAATGCACACTCATTTGTGCAAGTACATATGTATATAAAGATTGCAAGAGTCGCTTTTCCAAACTAGCACCTTAATACACCTATGATTCTTTGGTGCCTGCCGAACCTACAAGGTAAAGGGAAGGAAACCAGCCAAAGTATATTAGCCATTAAATTCTTTTGAAATGGACACCTTCATGTTTGGTAGCCAACTGCCCCCAGCTTCTCCAGCAGAATCCAGTGGGCAGAGGACCTGTGGAAAATTCTTTTTTCAAAACAGAATGAAATTAGGACCTTACTACGGAATCACTAATATTCAGTGTTTTGTAATATTCACACTGTTTTGTACAGGAAGGCAAATTATCTTCTAAGAATGCAAAGGAGGGGAAAAAGAGCAGTCAGTGAGTGCAGTTGGTAAATTCATGTTGATTTAAAGACATAGGGAAGATAAGAAGAAATGCTGGATAAGCATACAACCTAATCAGGAGCAAAGTACAGGAGTTAATAATGTTGACATTTAGCATCACAGTGTTAAGAAATCAACCCTGATTTGAGTTTATTTGTACAGTCTTTTGTCTTGAGCTGTGATTAGACTGCAACAAGATGCTTTTCCACACAGGGATTTTATTTTCAACTCTGAAAGCTATAAACATCATTGAAAACAAGAAAGAAATCAAAACTGATGAGCAGGAAAAAAACCAAGCCAACAATCTGCCCATTTGATTTTTAGCATACTTTGGCAGCAAGGTTCTGTGACACATTGCATGACCATATAAATAGGTGTACTGAGCATCTCAGTAATGATGTCTTTATCATTACTGTTACAGGAGTAGGGTGCTACTGAGCACTTCCAACTTAATATAGCTTTTCTTTTTTGTAGTATAATAATACTATGCTGAAGGTTTTTTGTTATTTGTAGTGCTTTCTCTGACTTACCATTGAATTATAACCTGATACAAGAAATATGTCTAGTTTTGAAGCCCAAGAGTAACAAAACAAATTAGGTTTTGAATTCCATGCCTACAGTCCTTTATGTTGGGAGTGTGCTCTAGGACCTTATATTGAAACAGGTGTTCTGCCCTAACAAGTATTTTATCAAGTTGTATTTTGATCTGTCAGAGCAGATCTTTATAAGAATGAGATTCTCACAGGTTCCTTTCAGGTACAGTATGTATATGTATCTATATACATATGTATGTAGATATTTGCAGATACAGATATGTGTTTAAATATATTAAAAATACTGGTTGACTACTTTATCGTTCTGAGAGAAATTTGTACTGTTTGAGGGTCTTTTCAGATCTTACCGTGTTCCTTACCATTTCTTCCTAAACAATAGTTCCTGTTAGATCAAAGGCATGTAGTGTGCATATAGTTGTGTGTTTTGTGTACTGATGACTGAGGTGACTGCACACGGTGCAGTGATGTGTGCCATTGCAGTGCTAAGGTCATTGTTCAGTTGTTTGGGACCATGGGATTTTTTTTCCTGTTCTATTTAAATAATAGGAATAACATCAGAGGCACTTCAAAAGGGAGGATGTAAGCCAGTGTAATCTTCTTTGTAACTCCACTAACAGCTGTTCACAGAAACTCGTGGTGCTTCTCTTGTTTGAATATTTCAAGCAGGTTTTTTAAAGGAGAAAGCCAAAAAGCTTTCCAAAATGCACTGGCATTTAAATAACACTTTAGTCTAGCCCACTACTGATGAAAGTGAACAGCAGTGATTGCAAAAAGTACTGCTGAATTTGACTTGTGTTCATCTTTGCCTTTTCACAGATATTGATGAGTGTGCTGAAGGGCGGCACTACTGCCGTGAGAACACCATGTGTGTAAATACACCAGGATCCTTCATGTGTGTCTGCAAAACAGGGTATATTCGCATTGATGATTACTCATGTACAGGTAAGAGCTGTGTATTTCTGGAAGGAAATAACAGGATAGTGGTATTTAGGAGTACTGATACGATTCTTTCTAAAGTTAATCTTTGTTGGAGTCACAGAACATCTAAATGACATGTTAAACAGAATAAAAATCTGGTGCAGAGAAGCTAATGCATTTTACAGATTATGTGTAGGTCATATTGTTTGCCCAAAATTGTAAAGTAGGCTGGATTGTCTTATGGGTCTGCATGGTTTTGGGTGCTGATTAAAAAGTTGAAGAGAGGAGACTGAAGAAGAAAATAAGTGAGTGAAAATCGTGCTGTTTTACTTGATTTTCATGTTCCGTACTAGTACAGCTTCTCTTGAAGTATAGAGACTTTTCTGCAAACTTTGAATGGAGTTAAATTTGCTGCATATTAAGAGTGGCTGTGTCCTCATTCTGGACTCTCTGGGCTCAGTTCTCCCAAGTTCAGAGGGCAAGAGTTCTGCTTGCCTTGAACCACTGGACGGCATGGTCAGTCTTACCTCTGTATCTTCCCTTTTTGCCCTACTGCCAGTGGACATGTTTTGTTCATTGCGACTTTGTCTTCTACTCTTCTTTTATTGCAAGGTAATTTAGCGTTATGGAATGAACACCAGACATTTAAAATGGCCTTTGATATCAGACCCAGGCTGACTCTAAGTGTTCCTGTATTTTTTCCTACAACATTGATAAAGAAAATATGAATCAATGATGTGGCATGTTTACTCAGTGAAAAAAATAGTATCCCTATTTTGTGTACACAGGGTAACAAATTAGCCTTTTCTATAAAAGACTGCGTTTTTTTCAGGAAAGCTTTCTTGAAGTTCATATTATCTAACAGAAATTGGCTATGAATGTATGAGAGTATTTGGAATGTGAAGGCAGCACTGTGAAGTTCATTTCTGATTTTGTTCTGTCCATAGTTTCTTGGATTTTTAGCATCAATGACACGTCTTGATACAGAAACAACTCCTTCATGAACTGGCATGATTTCCTTGCCCCCAAACATGCACAAAACTCAGGGATATGGATTTGAAGTCACATACATGTGATTTTTGCGAATGCTGTCTTCCTGTACTTGTCATTCCTCTCATACATTGACAAGCACTGTTTTACTGCAGTGAGCCCACTTCTTGATGGCCCAAGTTATAAAGCCTGCCCACAGCAGGTCCTTTCTGAAGCAGCCAGTATGTTTCTGATCATTCTCTTACATTTTACACACTCTCCACTGAGTAAAGAAATTGTTTCACTACCTCCTGAGTGTGAATATTGGAATTGTTTTAGGACTGACTGTATCTGAATCCATGTGATACTTTTTCTGCTTGGCTTCCCTTAACTTGCTGTTCTGATTGAACTTTGCAAATAGTAAAGCATCACCAACTTCGCAGGGGCATTGGGTGCCTATAAATATAATAAAGGTAGTTCTTGAGAGTCCTCACATTGAATTCCTCATACTTGCTGAAACATACTGTTATGAAATACAGAGTAGTTAAGAGCTCTAGACCGTCAAACTTCTGTAAGAGGTGTTGGAAATCCATTTTAGATCTCACACTCCAAACTGAATGTGGTTCCACATTTGTAAATCATAGTTTCCTGTGAAATCAGCCTGATGGGTGACAAAATGTATTATTTATTTTTCACTTTTGTCTCAATCAAGCTGGGAAAAGTCAATGCTAAAAAAAGGTAATTAGATGAAAAAGTTTTGTAAGATTTCAAATCTTAAGACCTGTTAGGCCATCTGAAGTGTAGGTCGGCTGTGTATGCATATCAAAGACTCTGTATGTATGAGCAATGCCACTTACTATTATTTGGGACCTGGAGTTTTTCTGGAGTTACATTTTAGTGAATTTTGGATACCATGAAGATACCATGAGGATACAGGCCCCGCTGGATGACAGAATTTCAATGAATGGCAACCTAACATAATAAAGTGTATGTCACAAAATAACTGCATTATTTTTTCTGGCTCCACAACTATTGTGTGAGCACCTATGGTGGAGGCACTGGTTCATTAAGTTAATATGTATGCAGGACTATGTTGGTGGAGTTGTATAGTATGCACTTCTGTCCAAATCTCTCAGTACTCATGTATAGAATCCAGTGCACTTTGAATTTTGTCAATGTCTGCAATAAATGTAGTTATTCAGCCCTCTTTTTCCCTGTGCAGAGTTCAAAGTTCTTAGCAAGTCTCTATTTGCCTTTTTGGCAATTCTGGGTTTAACTTGCCAGCTGAAATATCAAGGAAACTGAGGAGGAGGCTGTTTTTTAATCCAGTTCAGGAATAACAAGAATAGGGCAAACAAGCAACAATTGACCCTTCCTGTTACTAAGTGTTAAAATTTTTAAAATATATTTCAGGTCACAGTTTCTTGTGATGCGGTGTAATTGAATCCAGTTATGGAATTGTAGTTGTGCATAAAATAGCTGACACTTTAAACTGGAGAGGAAGCTCTGGTAACACATCCTTTGGAGTATTACTAATCGGGAAAAAAATGTTCTGTAGCTTGGCATTAATATGTCATTATTTGCACAGGATAGCTGAAGATGTTGAAAAGGAAGATGTTGAAAAATTATATGTGGACCTTGATTAGGCAGGTTATGATGTAAGTGATGTCCACAACTTGCTGGCAGACTAACATACCTTATTGTTCCATCCTGTGAACATACATATAATTTAGCAGTCATTGATCAAAATAGAAAAGAGCCATAAAATCAGTGACATTGAAGAGTTTTTCTCCTGTACGAGACATTTGAAAAGAAATCTGTGCTATCTATCTCTGTCAGAGTCGTGCACACAAAAGACTGATTTAGACAGTCTATAGCTGCTTCCAAAACAGCCCCAGTTTCTTTTGTCCTGGCATGTTTATTGCAAGTTTTACAATAGATCTGAACTGCATCTTTATTTTCACAACAAAGGATGTAATGAAGACATCAATTTCAGGTATTGTTATTTGTATTCATAGTGGAACCAAGATTCTCAGGGTTAGATTGAGTTAGTCACAGCCATATTTACACAGAAATCTGTTGTTCATGACTGATTTTTATGTTCAGAAATCAATCATAGCTATGAGAAGGAGACGACTTCTAAGTTGCACCCATATGCCAAATGGGTGCGCAAACTGCAAATTAAAGCCATAAAAATATGCCCTGGGCTACCATGCTTTGGTATCCTACAGTGATACTGTCTCATTCCCTTTCCACTTTGCTTTCCAGAACCTGGAATGTAATGATGTTGTGCCAGGGGAAGGAAGGTAGATAATGGTGTGAGTGTCTGCTGGGGTTGTTTTATATGTGCTGCATTGTCACTGTTAGCTGGGATCAGATCTGGAGGCTTTAATTGTTTTCTGAAATAATAACATTCACAGCTTTACTTTGCATGGGATTACAGAAATGCACGTGCAGTTTTCTTGGTTTTAAAAAAAAAAAAAGTTTTACTTCCAGGAAACAAAGGAGAGCCCAGTGTCACCTCCATTCTCTCAGACTGCTTTGTAATTTGCAGCTGGTAACATTGCTCTGAGCAGCATAGTGGATGTCTTTTCCTCTGCAATTTATTATGGGAGAAGTTAGGAAATGAGAGATGAGAGCTCTCTTTTTCACACTTGGCTATAGCAATGAAGAGTTCATACCAGCCACAATGAATGGTCAATCATGTTTAGTCTCAACAATTGTCTTTAGTTTTCTGCATAGGGACCACTCACCTAACAGAATAACCCAACAAGAATTGAACAAAAGATGCAAGACCATGTGAGACTTAGTGCTTCCTCTGTAGACTGTATTAAGGCAGAGGAAGGTCTATTCCCTGATCTGGAGAAGCCATGGATTTTCTGAGCCCTAGATGACTTTTAAGGCTTTGTTTATGTGCAAAATCATGGGCCACCTTTTATTTAATTTTTTGCTTTCCATTTGGCATAAAAGAGGGAAATTGCTCTGATGGAAGTGCTGGTGGTGTGCTCTGTCTCTCCTGGGGTTTGGAGTCAGTGAGATGGTGTGGATGAGGTAATGCAGCTGATGTTACCCTCCCAGAGACCTCCTCCCCAGGGGCTATCTCATGTTTTACATTTGCTGGAGGGGCAGGTGTGGGTGCTCTCCAGGAGTACCCTAGGACAGAATATTCAGTCTCCCTATGTGTGTGGTCTGGGCAAGATGATAAATGACTGACTATAAGAAGGGCATATGAAATATTAGCATAGAAGCCAGAATCTTTGAATTGGTGTTCGAATGTGCTGTTTTCTGGGCTTTATGAAGTTATGTATAACATATTTCTGGTAGGTTTTTTCTGTTTGTGTTTTGTGGTTTGTTAAGGTGTGGTTTTGAGGTTTTTTTTAAGAGAAGTGAGTAATCTACAACTTTGTACCCAGATACCAGTGAGACTTTACAATTGTGCTGTACTTTGGCAGAAAATACCTGTGAATTTTTACCTGATTAATTATTAAAAGCACACCAGGCACGTTGCAAATTGTGGACTACTTCTTCCAAGCATGCTCTGGCCACATTAGCAATGATGTCCATCTGAGCTGTGTGGGACCACCGTCACATGTGGAGCTGGATGCTCACATATGTGTTTTAAGTGTCTGCAGACCATGTAGTGTTTTTTCATGACCACTTTTGTCAATCCATTTCAGATTATTTTCTCTTTCCTTTTCGTTTTCACTTTATCCAAGTCATGCTGATTTTTTGCCAGAAGATTTGGCCAACCAAGTGGAGATTTTAAGTCTGTGAGGCCATTATTGTGCATTACGGCCTGGTACCATCATGTTTGTGCTCCTGGGTTTGTTTTCTGTTTTCTTAAGGAAATAGTGAAGGATTTTTATATAACATCTTATCGCTATGTTGGGTACATTTGGGGTTTTTTTTTCCTTCAGAGTCAAAATAGAAGGGATGAAGTAGTTCTTCAGAATCCTGGAATCATAGAATGGTTTGGGTTGGAAGAGATGTTGAAGACCATTTAGTTCCATCCTTCTGCCATGGGAAGGGACAGTTTCCACTAGATCAGGTTTCTCAAAGCCCACAGCTTTGGTCTTTGGACTTTTTGACTTGGTCCTATGGAAAAACCTACTCAAAGCATTGAGGAATATGTTGAATTCACCAGGCAATAACTGGCTGTATCCAGTTGGACCTCCCTCCTCCTCTGCCTCAGCCTATGTGTCTTTCTGAGTCTCAGAGATTTTCCTAACAACATTTTTCTGAAAATGGTGTCAATGCATTCAGCAGCATTTAATTTTTTTTCTGCGATAGCCTCTCACAGTAAACTGAAGTCTAATAATAGTTTTCACATAAATTACCAAGAAACATGGTTGTAGTAAGTTGAGTGACACCTGAGATGTTAATTCTTGGGAATACTGGCAGCTCTGCATATTTTGCAAATCAAATTAAATCACAAATCTGTTGCAAATTGGAAGGAATTCCAAGATCAACATTAAAATAATTAAGAGTCTGGGGAGATTGATTTGACATATGGAAAAGATTTAAGGAGAAAACTACACATTTAGCTGCACAACGATGATGAATGTGCATAAAGTAAGGATTATAATAACAGTAATACTAATTAATAATTACTTGGGAGGTTTCAATAGTAAGAGGAAAATACAGGGGAAAGTGCCAGCCTGCAGATATGTGGCCAGTACCTTTTGACATTAGGTTTTCAAGTCTGACCCATATTCTTTACTGTCTAATGATCCTGTGGGATGAATGGAAAAAATCACCTCGACATACATAATCCCTAAACTGATTGCCACGCTTAGCCCGTTCAGCTCTCAAGTGTTCAAGTGTCTGATACTCTTTTGTCCACCTTTCTGCCATTTTTCCCATGCAGGCATTAATGTTTTCCAACTGGCTGTATCATTGGGATTTATTTTTCATTTGCTTTGCCCATAGCAATCAAAACTGTGTATTTCCTAAGCTCTCCTGTTTGGCTCTATTCTTTTAGCTGTCTGTGACTTATAAACAACCTACACATCTGCTTGGATTTCAGCTAATGTCACTAGTGATGTCCTTGCTTAAGAAAGATAGATACTTTTGGTTTGCTATTTTGCTCATTTTTTTTTCTCATATGGTGTGTAACCAAAGTTTGAGTCTTGCCTCCTTTTCCTTCATTAATTCTTTGTTTACTTGAACTTTCCTGATGGTACTTATGAGAAAACAGAGGCGCCGTCTTTGCAGTGCAAATGCAGCCCATCCTTATCCCCTAAGAGCCCATGCTTCCACTTTGGGAACCAGCAGTCTGGTATCTGGAAGGACTTTAAAATTCCAGTTATAAGGACCTGCAATTTTGTTGGAATTATAGCTCATACCATTTGTAATTCAGATGCCTAGATTATCCGGGCTTTTTGCTTTTTGCCCAGTTGTTATCCTCTGTTTCTTGCAAGCTACATTTATTTTTGAGGGGAAATACAGTCCCTGTCACATGGAGTTTTTTATTAACATGGTACTCTGACACACTTTGGAAAAATGATTCCTCCTGGCATCTAGAAACTGAAGTTCATAAAAGTGCATCTGCCTCTGGGCTTCTGTTCGGATTTCATTGGTTTATTTTTGACTTATAAATCCATCAATTGTTCGAGACATAAACAGTCTGAGAAATCTCATACGTTTTTCTGTACTGTGCAGCAGAAGTGATGCTTAATGGCAGGGATATTTGAGAAAAAGTTTTGAATTTCTTGTGAGAATGCTGAGAGCAAAATCCATCTTTATTCCCTAAAGCACATACCAATTTACATGTTCAGGAAAAGTTCATTTCTGGGTTCTGATGTGGGGCGGAAAATGGTTTTGTACAGTGTACACTGGTAGGATTTCAGCTAGCTGTGAAGTGTGGATATTTTCCAGTATCATGTGTTCCTAGCCTTGTTTTCCAACTGAACATTTCAGATCCCACAAATGAGTTCTGAGAACTGAAAGGAATACCTTTATGTATTTAAAATGATAAATCTAGCTTACATGTGGGGCATGTGTGCTTTGTTTTAGCATCAACACTAACCTCTTTCAAGTAGTTATCTGGGTTTCCATGGACAAAATCTGGGGTAAGACTGAAGTTATCTAGAGTTGAATGAAGTCATCCATCTTCTGTTTAAAGCTGCGTGCTTGCCCTCAGTTAAAGTATAAAATTTGCTTGCTTTTTCACACACAAGTATATCCACTGATTAGTGCTTAGCACATTGATAAATGAGAACACATTTTAATAAGTGACTAAATATGGTCTCAATATGCAACTTTATTCAGCACTGCTGTATGCCCTTTACCCTTCACTCCTGCAAAGAAGTTAAAAATTAGAATGTAATCTCAGAGGAGTCATAGGCTTATAGCGTCCCAACTTGGCTACATGAAAATGCTGTAATGTGAGACATGAAAACAATAAAAAGCTAATTTCTTCCTGTTCATTTCCCTTGACTTATTTTTGATGAATTCAGCAACATTAAAGTTTTCCTCAAGTTCTGCAGCTTATTGCTGCAGTTTATTGACACCGCTTAAATAAAAGCAGAATAATTGCTCAGTACGGTGCGAGGGACAGAGCAATAAACAAGCATGCTGACGGGGCTGGTTGTAACATCACTGTACTGACATACCACAGCTTGAGTAAGGAAATGTTTTAGTCAGCAAACCACTGGAGAATATAGTGATGTGGGCAAATGACCCATCTGTCTCCCCATTTCCAATTTTAGTTAAACCTCCATCCTCACCCCACTTATGTTAGAAGTGATGTGTGCATGCATTATCGCACAGAGCAATGCGAACTCCTCAGAGGCGATGGTGTCCAGGGTTGCTATTAGTAATAAGCACTGTAGAAGTCAGCTTGTGTGCATGGAGCATTTTTAACTCAAAGCCTATTTGATTCTGGTCTCTATTATTTGGCCCAGTTTCCATTCTGCTTTATAGTATGTCAGCCTACACAAAGCTCTCAATCTTCTTTGAGGATAAATTCTCTCCAATATCCACTTTCTAGCGGTACGATAATTCACAAAGCTAATAAAGGAATGATCGCTCAGACTGAGCTTGTTGCTATGCGACCATGTTACTAAGATAACAACAAAAGTAATTTTTATATATCTGCTGTATCTTATACAACTGAACTCAATTATGCTTTATTTAGATTGAATCAGGTTATCCTTGGCAACTTACTTTGGAGTCTGTTTCAACTTGGAATGAGAACTTTTTTTTTTCCTAGAGGATACTTTTTAGATCCCATTTTCTCCTTGGTTATTGACCCAGTTCATGACAACTGTTCATCTAGCTGTGCAATTATAGCAGGATGGATTTCTCAGCTGATCAAAATCCAATGCATTTTTAAAGGGTCCTTGGTAGAACATGATTTGAGCTGGGAAACAGAAAATGTATTCCCTTGACAAAGATGCGAATGCATGATTTTCAGTACTAAATGCTTTATTCTTTTTACAAAAATCATTCTTTTACCAAATATATACGTATTTGATATATGTATGTGTGCGTGTATGTGCTTATCTATATATCTGTCAATGCATTTTATAGCATGGATTCTCTATTGGCCTTGGGAGCAAAGGTTGGTAAAAGGTATTATATCAAAAGCAGTCTCTATTTTGCATTTCTATGATTTCTGTATTCTGTTTAAAATTTATCTTTCTGCAGAAGCATACATCAGAATTGATTATTTTGTTCTACAAGGAATATATTTTGCATTCTTTGTGCAATGAGGAATTTTTCAATATATTAAAGAAGTTCTAGGTATCAACTTGAGAATATGCTCAACTTACAACAACTCAGAAAAGGGTGAAACCTTTCTCTAATGTAAAAAATTGAAATTCCAATACTTCGAAACATTAACATTGATATTTGTATCACAGCATTAGGAAGACATCCAGTGTACCTCCTGTGTCTTGGAGTTCTGAAGCCCTCTACAGCTTTCCAATCACTCAGCATCCCTTGCCAGCTTCTACGGTGCAGTTCTGAGTTGTGTCAGTACAATATGATTGGAAAGTAGAAGTGTAGGAGTATAGCAAAATTAACAGACTATATTGTAAAAATAGAAAATCTGAAAATTCCTAAGGTAAATACATTGACTCTTTATGTTAGAATTTTACTGATGTTGACGCAGGAGGTGGCATTTAGTTTGCAGTGAAGACACTCTAATGTACATCTCTTTGTCTAAGCTCACATTCTAATCAACAGAGGTCAAGAATTCAGCTGCACCCAACTCAGTTGTCTATTTACAGGTTCGAGGCAATCATCATTATAGGATTAGCAGATCCAACCCAAGACCTTGGTTCATTGCAAGGTGACATCCCTTCACAGCTGGACCTCCCCTGGCCTGTCCTTCTGTGGATGGTCACAGGCTGTGACAGATAGACTGCAAGATCAGGAAACACAGTAGGCAGCCTTGAGGACAGTTTGTTTGAAGTCATAAGGATCTTTCTGGCTCAGGAGATGGGAATCTGCTGCTGTCTCACTGAGCGAGCCAGAAGTGAGGGAAGTTGGATGGCTCACATCTATCATGTCTGAGCCAGCTGGTGATTGCCTCATGCTGGGAGAGTGTTGCCTGTTCTCAGAGGGACTCCAGCCAAGGTCGAGAGAGACTGGAGCTACTGCATGGAGCAAGACAGTTTTTAAAAAAGGAAGAGTGGAGTTATTTAAGGTTATGTGATCGTGCTGTATTGAAGTCAGTGGTTCTCTGCACATTTGCAGTAAAATAAGTTGTCTGTGGCCGTGATACCATTTACCTGGGGTTTAAGGGTAGCGGACACTGCTGGCAGTATATGGGTATCATGTCTGTTTTTTGGCATTCTACTGTGGAAAAACATTTCTAATCTAAGACAACACAGTTTTTAGAAAAGACAGAGGGTAAGAAAACTAAGGGGTGACATAATATTTTTTAATATTGTCCAGGGCTTCAGAAGCCTTTTCTTTCAATATTATAGTTGCAAGTTTTTTCTTTGAATGAATGTGGAAGATTCCTGTTTTGATAGATAGGAATTTCTGAATTATTTCTGTTCAGACAATCTGTGGGCATGGAAACCTTTAATTCTTTATAGTATGATTCCTACTGCATGCCACATGGCATATCTTATAATCACTGACTCCTGAAACAACTTAGAAAGGTCCTTTGTTTTTCATGAAATGTTTATGAGAGATTAATCTGCTTTGTGATACTGGAAGACTATTTCCTTAACTCCGTTTTTTAATGTCAGTCATTGCAATTTAGTATGTCATCTTCTTCGACAGTTTGTCTCTGCAATAGTTCTCTATCAATATTGCTACCTTTGGCCAGTCTTTTTGACTGATGATTATTGACTAACAAAACTATGTACTTCACCGTACCAAACTGCTTTCTTGTAGCAGAGACCCCTTGACCACAGCAGGAGTTACATCCTTCCTACTCCTTCTTTGCACACAGAATTGCGCTGAAGTCTACCTTGAAATGCACAAAGTAAACATACTGGATTTATCCACTTCACTGACTCACTCAGTGTCTGTGTTCCTATGTCCCAAAGAACGACTTGTATTTTTAGTTTTGCATGTAACTTCTGATTCCCACTAAAATGTGCTGATGATTCTGCAGCCAGGCTGTGGTTGGTCATGCATGAATGCATAGTGTGCAAGTCCAACTCTCACTTCCGCTGTCCTTATAGTTTTGTCTAAAACTAGTTTCAGTTCCTGTATTTGCTCTGTCAGTGTTTGCCAGCTCACGTAAATGAATAAAGGCGACAGAGTCTTTGGCAAGACCTCTCTACAGCACTCGAAAAGAGCGGCTCAACAAGAAGGAGCAAATACTATCTGCTGAGATATGTTGGCCATCTTTAGGGTTGTGATCTGCTAATGCCCCAATGAAGATCCATGAAATCATCATCAGTAACTTGAAAAAATCACATTGATATAAGGGAAGCATTGCTGTCTGTGTTGTGCTGCTGTACAATATAATCCTAAGGGGTTTGGGTGAAATTTTGCTTTTGTTAGTGAAGTTGCATTTCGTGAGGTAATGTTTCTGAAAGTACTGTGTCTATAAAAGATACTTGATATTTTTCCTGAAGACACTATCAATACACAAAACTCACAGAACTGTTCTGTTTAGGTTTTGGTTTTTTTTTTAAGAAAATGCTAGTGGGTTTGTGGCATCTTCAGTACTGAACTAGAAAACTGAAAATCAAAATTATTTCAGGAACAGTAATCAATTTACCTTCTTGAAGCCATGCCCTTTACTGTTCAAGTAGTCAGTTGTGCAAAAATTGACATATCCCCCACCTCATCAAATAACAAAAAAACCTTTGAATATATTGATGTTCCTATCAAGGACCAAGAGCTCTGTCAACAAGCTTAGCAATAAATAGGCAGCTGCTCCAGCTAAATGGTTTGCAGGAGTTTTTGTGGGAGTATTTTTTTCATTCTGACAAGCTTCCAAATCATCTCAAAAAGACAGTATCTGCTTCTTTCTGTCGTTATATGCTGCAGTCTTTTCACATCCTCTAAAATAGCTTATTTGGAGAAATGGTGCAAGAAATTGTATCTATTTCATATTTTTAAAGTAAAAGGTATTCCAGAGAAAACACATGCAGTGAGCTAGCTTGGTTAGCCTGTAACTCACACTGCTCAAAATCAAAAGTCACTGTTGTCTTCTGTGGCTATTCTTTAAAATTGTCACAAGAAAGCAATTAGAATTAGGTATCTAAATGTTTTATCCTTTTGTTCTTTCAATTCATGTTTTGCTTTAGGAATGAGCATTTTTAAAAATATCAATGTCCTTATTTATTTAGATTTTATTCCTTCATTATATTCACCTGTTTGAGTGTGTATCCTTTCCAATTTACTTTGAATGTGGCACAGGATTTAATCATGCATAGTTATTTTCTAATGTAAAATAATATTAGAGTGGTAGACTGCTTAATCATGCAATAAAAGATGAATTTATACTATAGCAAATATCTGTCTTGGCAGATATTTGGGCTAATTTGTAAATTCTTTGTAAGTTAATGTCCAAGTCACATGGAAATGGAGATTTGGGCTGGACTGACAAAGAAAAGCAGCTCTGAGTCACACAGACCAATCACCAGGAAAAATACACTGTCAGCAACAGTAATTACAGCAGGTGATTGTGTCATTTACCCTGTTACAGACGAGTAAATGTGATGAGTTTGGAACACACCAGCTGTTGCACAGTGTTAACTTGGATGTTTAGGATTTGGAAACCTGTAGTAGAGTCTTTTAATGACATTTAGAGAAACAAAACTAAAGGCTTCGTGCTGCTCAAAGTGGGATAAATGGCCAGTCTTACTCAGGATAAGATTGATTTCTAGAAAGGTGAGAATTCATCAAGAGTATCTGTTCTAATTTGTTCAAGTGTTTTTAAAATTTTGGAGTGTGCAAATACTTGGAAAGAAAAGTTTGCTACCTTGCTCCCAATCCTTCAGAAGGTGAAATTGGGTGAATTTAAATTCTGTCTGCATCATTTTAATGCCTGAGAAGTAGATAATGGTGGTAGTCCGAACAGATATGTCTGCTTTGGATACCTTGGGTTTACCTTAATACTCCTGAGTGCTAGCTGCTCCCTGATGCTGCACAGTGGTGAGGACTGGCTGTACCATTCTCCCCAAGTGCTTTTGTGTCCAGGGAAGGCTGCTGGCATGCACTGTTCACTGTTCATGTTTGCTGTGATGTTTTTGTGCACCTTTGTAAACTATCAGGGGATCTATCCTAGGAAAAATGGGGTGTATCACTGGAGATGGCATCAAGGCTGACCAAAGGGAAAAGCAGCAATATTTCTCTACCTTACCATCACTGAAGTATAACCTCATTCCTGTTTTTGAGTAGAGAACTCTCTTCAAAGTCAGGTGAGCAACACTTAAAGAAGGCCTCTTTCCCTAGAGAGCTCAAGCATCGTCTTACCAAAAATAGTGCTGTCCTTGATATGGAGTGAGTGATCTGAATGTCTGAGTCACAGCACTGCCAGGGAAATGAGAGGAACTGCTTCATGCATTAAGAATCTTTCTGCTGCATGAGAAAAAAAAGCCCATTTGTTTCCTAACATTTATGGTTAGGTAAGTTGCTCCAGATTCCTGCAGACAAGAGCAGGATCAAAGCAACAGCAGCATTTCATCCACCACTGTGGTGCCTCTCATTTTCTCTGCCACACGAGTGCTGACTTAGGTAATGGCACTGTAATGTTGTAACTGATTTTCCAGGAGCCCCTGAAATGTGTTGACAAACCCTGGCCACAATTCTATTCCAAAAAGAATAGAAGCAGCACCAGCTGTTTCTAGAGAGTTTTGAGAATGTTCTCTGGCAGTTTTAATTGCTGAGACATCTTTCTCCTATCACTTTGCGCATATCCACCTTCTGTTAACTTTGTGCTGAGAAAGTGTTCAGAAGTGTTTTTATGGAGCCTTCTGGTCATGTGGATAATCTCTAAGTTGTTACTAATGAAATACAAGAACAGGCAGCAAATAACCAGCCTCAACAGCAGTCAGGTTACTTTAGAGCTTTTATTTGGGTAACAGAAATATGTGTGGGAGGGAGGCCAAATATCCAACGGATATCTATTGCCAGTGGCAGACTTATAACAACATGGAGCCTTTTAGTAAGGAAGCAGGAAATAAAAGGGTTGGAATTAGAAGAATTAAAATAAAAATTTTTCAGTTGGCTGAGGAAATTGTATTTACAGCTCTAGTCTGGCTATTTTACTAGCAATAAAGTAGGGAGCACACTAGAGATGCAGAACTTGCTATGATCACTTTTGACCACATAATAGAAGATTTTGAAAGCATCAGTTTATCCTAAGCGTCTGGGTGGTTTTGTATACAATAAAAGTTGGAATTAAGTAAGAGTTACCTAGGAATAAATAGTACATCTGGGTAGATGTAAAAAAAAAAAGGGAAAAAAGATGAATCTGTGGAGAAAGTCTTGAAAGTGTACACAATGAAATACCTTTTAAAAGATAGAAACCTCATTTTAAAATGTCGCTAGTAAAAGATACTAAGAGATCAGTTTGAATTAATGCAAAAAAGAAGTGGATGACAAGGTCCTTGTCAAGATCTAGACTGAAATCTCTTAAGGGGGGATTTTCAAAATCGTTTTGCATTGATGCTACAGTTCTGCCATTATAATCAGTGGGAGTTACAGATGTTCCTTAAGGGGAAACAGTTGGGTCTCTGCTAAATGCTTTAGAAAATCCTTCCCTTAAACTTTTCTGTTTAAGAGGGAATATGGAAAATGGCAGACTTGAAAGAAAGTGGAGAAAAATTAAAGCTTTTTAAACTTCAGCTGTCAGGCAAAATATTCTTTAATATATTTACTCTGCCTAACTGGTTGAAAAGTATAAAAATTTACAGGATGTTACATAGAGTAACACTGATTAATAGAAGCCTCCATGAGAGGAGTGTATTTTGTAAAAATATGTATTATTTAATGAAATTGCAAATTACAAAACATATTTTGAGGAAGATGAATCTTAGGTGGGTTTAACAAAGTTGAAGTGATTTGATGAAGGGCTGTAGAGGAAGATGGAGGGAATAAGGATAGGCCTGCCACAAAACATGTATTTTATCCATCAGCTTGTCTTTTTTGTCTAAAATGACTTAATATATCTTTGTCTTCCCAGTGTTCCAAGAGATCTTGGCACAGACTTCTTGGTATGCAGATCTCACACAAAATGTGGACTGGTCAACATTCCAGTTATGTGTTAGTCTTTTCAATTTGAGTCCTAGACAAGAGTATAGCCTGTTTAGAGCCATAAAATCCATTATTAGAGCTACAGAATTTGGAATTACTAGTGGAGAATTCAAAGATACTTAAAACTAGGAGTCATGTATTCCATAAGTCTAGGAGGAAAATCCAGAACAGGAATAACCAAAAAGTAACAAGAAGAGATTTTTTGCAAAGAAAAAAATCTCAAAGTCAAAGAATATGAAAAAAAGTATATGCTTCTTGTAGGCTTTGGTGTGCAAAATAATTTTTTTTAGATTAAACTCTGTTGTGAAATAAAACATGAAATTGAAAATCATCTTAGACTAAGTTTTTTTAAAACTAGTGTTAACTAGAATTAGAATGTCCCAAAATTTTGGAATTTGTATTTGCATATAAATATGCAGTATTTCTCTACATATTTTTGGTCCCAGTATCTTTCTTGTGGTACGTATGTTGGTAAAGCACATTGCACACATTAAGGGTTTTGGCTCTGCTAAAAAGAAAAAAAAAGTCATTATTGGAAATTTGAGGTGTTTTAGGGATGGATTTCATCATCACATACGGTGTCATGATTTGCTTCTTTCGTGAAACAAATTATGGCAGTTTCAAAAGTTCAGCTCAGTCTGTAGCTGTCTCGGGTCTTGTCAGAGCTGCAGCCACCTTGGAGCTTTTTCCAGAACCCTCCTGGCATCACAGGCAGATGCAAAGAGAATGAGTGCATGTTTTTTCAGTTACTTTTAATCCTACATCAGTAATTGCCAGTAATACAGATTGCCTTTTATATTTTCCTAGTTGTATAGCTAGGATGCAGTTCTGGAGGGTTTTTTTATATGAATGTGAAGAGGAACACTGGATTGCAGATGTATCCCCAAGTGGATTTTCTTCCTAAGGTTTTCTTACAGTTGCCTTACTTTTCCTTTTTTACTATATTAACACCAATAAGTAAAGAAGGTAATAGAAAGGGAGAAAAGAGATCTGGAGGAGCTAGTGACAGCTGTTCTCCCTGAAGAACAACAATGGACTAAGCAATTGCTGACAGAAACAGCATCTCAGAAAGCAGGATGATCTCTAAAACAGACCTTGAGAATAAAACATGCACATGCCAGAGCTATTTTTATTTTCTACATAATTAAAAGAAAAAAGTAGGAAAGTTCTGAATATAGATGTGCTGCGTTTGATTGGGTTGACTTTCTTCACAGTGGTATGGGGCTGTATTTTGGATTTTACTGACCACAGGGTTGATAATACAGAGGTGTTTTTGTTACTGCTGCGTAGAGCCAAAGTCTTTCCTGCTTCTCATACCCCTACTCTGGAGAGGAGACTGGGCATGCCTGGGGGGTTGGGAGGAGACACAGCCAGGACAGGTGACCCAAACTGACCACAGGGAGATTCCAGACCATGTGACATCATGCTCAGTGCGTGCACTGGGGGGAAGAAGGAGGAAGGGAGGACGTTTGGAGTGATGGAGTTTGTCTTCCCAAGGCACCTTTAGATGTGATGGGGCCCTGCTGTCCTGCGGATGGCTGAACCCCTGCCTGCCATTGCAAAGCAGGGAATTAACCCCTGGTTTTGCTTTGCTTGTATGTGTGACCTTTGCTTTCCCTATTAACTTGTCTGTATCTCAACCCATGAGTTTTATGGCTTTTGCCCTTCTGACTCTCTCTCTGATTCTGCTATGGGAGGGAGCAAGTTGCTGCTCTACAGAAATTATTGTTTGTGACTGCACTGAAGAAAGAATTAGAAAATGAGTACCAAGAACAGCATGGATATATGGGAATAGATGAAGATAAAAATAAGTCAAGTAACAGGATTAGTGGGGAACAAACTCTTGTAGACCTGGCTTTTGGTGTCCCCAGCTTTAAACTGAAGCTGCTGGTGGTTGTTGATTGACTCAGGCATTAACTAAGAGTAAACTGTGTGATGGTAGCTCTATGAGTAATTAAAACACAGGTTCTATTTTGCATTTAAGTTAAGAAATATTGATAGAAAAAATGAATTGGAGAATATCAATCAAAATTTTTAACATAAATATATGGAAAATATAAAATCATAGACTCTTTTAGGTTGGAAAGGCCTTTAAGATCATCAAGTCCAACCCAGCACTCCCAAGTCCACCACCGAACCATGTCCCTAAGTGCCACATATAGATGTCTTTTAAATGCCTCCAGGCATGGTTACTCAAAGACTTCACTGGGCAGCCTGTTCCAGTGCTTACAGCCCTTACAGTGAAGAATATTTTTCTAGTATCCCATCTAAACCTCCAAGCACAACTTGAGGCCAATTTATCTTGTCCTATTGCTTGCTACTTTGGAGATGAAACTGAGCCCTCACCTGTGTACAACCTCCTGTCAGGTAGTTATAGAGAAGGTCCTCCTGGGCCTCCTTTTTTTCAGTCTAAACAATCCCAGTTCCCTGAGACTCCTCATAAGACTTGTTCAGTGGTCCCTTTACCAGTTTCAGTGCCCTTCTTTGGACATTTTCCAAAAATAGTTCAATAAATTTACAGCATTTGCTCTTTAAAAATAGTGTGCATATACTGTGATTTAAATTAACTCTGCCAATTAGAGTTTAAATGAGTTAATATGAAGTCTTAAAGAGATTAACCATCTGTCATTTCTCAAATGATCTTAATGGAATAAGTCTTCCATATTACACATGTAATTGCTACTAGTTTTTGTCTTGTACATGAACTATAGGTGGGGAAAAAAACCCCTTGTAATTATGATAAACTGTAAGTGGGCATTTAAGTGTGTTGGCTGTTGATAATTCAAGTAAATCTTATCTGTTGTCACTGCCACATCAGCCAGCTGGTCACCATGGTTCTGTAGTTCTATACCAAATCAATGTGAAGGAGACAGAAGGCCAAAGTAATTTCAGTTCTTGAATGCAGAGAGATCAAAAGGGAAAAACACCTAATATATTCTCTTTATGTAAATAATCTTAATTTAATCTGAGTTCACAAGTTCTTCGCTCAGCAATGAATATCTGTTTCATCATGTTACAAGATTACAATTGCAGGGAGGTATTCTATTTATATTTTTGGGAACTTTTCTGCATTTCTGCACCTTAAAGATGATCTCAACTCTTATTTTCCAGTGTTGTTAATGGACGCTTCAGGAAAACTGCCAGCATTATATTTTTCATCCCTAAGTAAGGGATGCAACCCAGTCATCATTCCTATTTGCTATTGGATTGAATTATGATTATTTTTTTCTTAGATCTTCGCAAAATTTGGATACACAAGGCAAATATTGGGAAGGCTTGCAGTAGACATGTAGGAAGTTCTATACAGACATTTATTTTTAATCATAAAACACACAGTAGGAAGGCTAGGGGCCGATGTTGCATAGTGCGAATGAGGAGGCAGGTGCCACACCTTGTGGCCAACATATTAAATTTTACTAAGTTCAGCAAGAATCTCTGCACAGATAACAAATTTGGTGAGACAGGTCCCCAGCTGTCATTGCATTGAGATGCATCACAGCATCTAGTGGGTGCAGATCAGTTTATGCCACCAGTCTCACTTTGTAGAGTGCAATGCTTCACCCTAGATACACTTCTGAAGTAAAGTTTTTCTCAAGCAAGCAATATGGAATATTCTGAAATAGTATTTCAAAATAAGTAAATTTCAAACAAATTTCAGAATAAAATAAAAATCTTCACATTTACAGTATGTGCCTGTATATATAAATATGTATGTATATATATATATTTGTGTGTATATAATGTATTTGCACACACAAATATGCAAATCAAGTGCATCATCTCATAATTTTTGCCTTTTTAAGTTGTCTGTGTCATAAGAACTATTTAATGAGATGTTCATATGCACTTACTGTTTGTAGCAATTCGTTGTAGCAAACTACTGTAGCAGATCTTGGAGTTAAAATTTTTTTCTTTATTGAGAAAGGTCTCATTCCAGAGGCAGTTTAGTCAATATAAATAGAGTATTTAAAGCTTAATTTGATTTCCAGAACAGAGATGTTATGAATTTTAGTACTGTTGAGCAGGAGTCCTGGACAGTGGAAAATGGATTTCTGATGTATTAGATAATAAAACTTTAGAATTCATTGAAACCAGTGCACTTGGTTTTTGTACAAAATGTACAAGATGCAAGTTCAAGTTGGGAAATCACTAAAATCTCTCTGCAAGAATAATTTTTATTTCTTTGCCTCTGTAATGCTGTTCTCTCCAGCCTGTTCCTATCTCCGTTATAGTGTGCAGTGAAATAAGTATGGAATGTTCATTAAATGTGTCACATGATTTCTAAAGATTTTTGAAATAAATGGCCTTGAGAAATAAAATTTTAACATTTCTAAATTAGGCAAATAATGTTTCTAGACTGGTTTTTGAACTTAAAAACCATATTACAGGTTCTCTTTTAATGATTCCTTTATAAATTGCTTTTTTTCTTCTTTGTAATGCATGGTCCTATCTGCTTCTGCAGTTTCTGATTTGGTATTTAAGATTGCTCAACTCAGGCTCTGCAATTTTCTCCTTTTTCTTTTAAGGTGACTTTCCAAGTGTTTGATTAAAAAAAGAAACCAAAGTGATAAGAATGAATTAATGAAGAATTATGAACAAAGCACCACCCTTTTAATTAATAATAAGTATTTCTGTTTTAATAAAGCTGAACAATCTGTCTTGTTACCACTAGTGACAAACCTGTTTCTGGTGGTCTCTTTAAATTGATGTGGATAGTGTGCCAAGTGCTGAAAGAGCAGATGTAGTGGCGTGGTTTATGTACAGGATTTTTTCAGGTGTAGTTTAACCATGTAAGCAGTCCATAAAAGCCACTCCTGAAGTGTAAGCTGTCTGCTCTGTTAGGTGTCACTGTAGAAAGCAATATGAAGAAACACTGTGTTTAAATGGTTTTAAGTGTGTTATTGAAGCTAAGATCAGATGATACACAGAAACAAATTTAGATGGATTGTAAAACCCACTGATCCATTTTTTTGCTGATTTTTTTGTATTCAAATAATATAAAAATCTCCTTTAATTGAATCACAGATTTTCTCCTAACTCTGAAACATTTGCCTCCTAAAAATGACATGTAAACTTCAATCTAGGAATCATTTATCAGACCATGAATTTTTCATGAGTCAGTAATATGTGATTTCAATAAAAATAGACCTAAAGTTTGAGCAGATAACCACAGAAGAAGAAGTGATGGCTGTTTCAGTACAGTTTGTGCAGAAGCATATTCCATGAACTTTCTTACAGGAGGACAAGAAACCCCAAACCTTACACAGAGTAGGATAACTTTGCATCCAAGTCCTGCTGTTTAGCTGACGGAAAGTTAATTCTATTGATGTTGTATGCTTTAAGAAAAAAATCCGTCTTCAAAGACTCAGTAGTTTTTCTTACCCCAGAAAAAGCAAATGTTAGGAAGGCACGCTCAAATGTGTCAGTCACCTCTTTATATGAAGGACATATGAAGGACAAATGAACTTCAAGGCTCTGGTGCTGCAAACCTTAGTGGGCTTTCAGAGCTGCTCCAGCCACGTGCATAGAGCCCTTCCTCATGCTGTGGCAGCCTGCAGTCACCTGCTGCCCTCTAATATTCTCTTTTCCCTCATTAGGAGCTGCTGTACGTGCCAGGGGTGCTTCTGCATTCCTAAGGCATAAGATGGATGACTGTGCTTCCTCTTTGAGCATGATACTTAATTTGTCAAATGTAGTTATTTAGGCTGAGTTTACCGGTGTGATGTGTTGTTCTAGAGACTCCTCTTCCTGAGATACCAAGATAATGGCTTTGCAGGGTATTTTGGCCTGCTGAATAAGTTTCACACATTCGCATAGTTATTTTCTTCTCGTGTGTCATTTAAAAATTACAAAATAATTAATAATTAAATAAAAATAATATTTAAATAATATCATAATGTTAACATTAAATAAGAAGGCCAGGCTACTGTTACAATATCGATTATACTTTTTAACCTAATTTGCATGACCATTACTTTATTTTTCTGTTATGGGGTGGTTTCACATAAATACTGTTTCAGACAGCATAAGAGATTTTGCTGTGTTAGGAGGTCAGAGTCAAATATTGTTAAGTGGATTTTAGAGGGGCTGGATCATTTGGTGAACAATAACAATTTTAGTTATTCATGCTGAGAGCAAAATAATTAAATCTCGTGCTGGAGGGCAGAGGCCTGCAGCCTGTGCTCTGCTGCGTCCAGTGAGGGTTGAAGAGAACATGATTGGTGATACAAGAGACACAAGTCCTTGTTTAGAAGAGGGATATTAGGTTAATGTTATTAAAAACCAAACAAACAAACACTCAACAACAGCAAACCCACAAAAATAAAACTAAACTGGTGTAGCATTTAAAATTTATTAGTTGTTTTGAGGTGAATATATAAACAACAGGTCCTTGACATTACTAGGGGAAAATTTACCTCTACTGATGAATTGGATGTATAACTGGCATTCTGCCAGTTTTATACTCCTACAGTTTATGACCACTATTGAAATAGTGAGTTGAAAATTTCCATAGTGATTTGCAAATGTTAAGAAATTAATTTTCTTGACAACTCAGTGGGATATGTGCAGTCATTATTTATAAAGAGGAAGATTCAGAGCAGTCTTCCCCCTCAAAATGGGGGAAGAAAGAGCATCTGATTCCAGATTTAAGACTTGTGCTTAATAGCCAGAACTGGTCTAAGCTGCACTAATAAAATTCTCTAAAACCTGGGCAGAATGATAGCTATGAAAATTTCACATGCAGGTTAGTCCATGTGTGCTGATTAAAAGTAGATGTCTTTATGTTCCCCAAACAGATGGTTTTCCTAAAATTTAAATTTCAGGGCTCTGAAATTATATGTGGATAGATGAATACTGTTGAGTTAACAAAAATGCAAGGAATATTTCCAGAAGATAGAAGCATTTTATTTTGACACGTACAGACTAAGATATTGCATTTTGAAAATAATAGAGCTTTTCACGTATCATTTTGAAATGACACTTTAGGGCATCTTATTTTAAGATTCCATTTACCATTTCTTAAAAATCACAAACTAAAACATTAAAATGTTCTGTAACCTAAATACTTAAGCAGTGTTGTTTTTTTTTTAAAGTAGTGCACTGCAAGCCAATACAAAATCACATTCTCCAGACTATTAATTTATTCCCAAAAGGGATATTTCCTACTATGTCCTAGTCACCAAACTCTGAGGAGTCTCATCTATTACAGTCCAGTGCTAGGACATGCCATGCTAGAAGTCCCTTGAAAAGCAGGCAGACCTCTGTTTCCAGGTTATTTCATCTAAATAAAGTGCTCGGTATGGGCTGAAGGGAGGGAAAACAGGGGCTGCGCTTTGAAGACCTGCCTTCTGCTAACCATGCCGTTTGCAGTTCGGAGTGTGCGTCTCGCACCATTAGTCAGCTTTCTGAAGGAAACCCGAAGAATCCCACATGAGATAAACCTGCGTGAATAAATTATGCAGTAGAAGTAGCATATGGTTTTTCAGTATGCTAGCCGGCTCTTCGGTGAATGTTTATGAGAATACTGTAGCCCACATAGAAAGTGTAATGGTGGTGGCTCCCTGCTAATGAAAGTGGAATCATGCTGCAGTGCAGTTATCACATACTAGTATGGGATAAAAATAGATACCCTGGCTATTCCGTGGTTACATGTTCACATAGCCAGTAAATACTACTGTGTTTCTTTCTTTTTAATATGGAAACCTATACAAAGCTGCTATTCTGTTGTGGTTTTAAAAATTCAGGACCATCCCATTCTTGCTTCCCTTTTCAGAGCATGACGAATGTGTAACAAACCAGCACAACTGTGATGAAAATGCGCTCTGTTTCAACACCGTGGGCGGGCACAACTGTGTCTGCAAGCCGGGTTACACGGGAAATGGTACCATCTGCAAAGGTAAGCTGCTGGAAACCTGAATGAGATGCTCTGTCACTGTTAATGCAGTTCTGGTTGTTTGCCTTGAGCAAGGCAGACAAAATGCCAGGCTAGACACTTAGGTCCTTCACCTATATGATCTTCACAGGCATATATAGAACTGACTTTGCATTTGGCAGTTAGTAGTAATTTGAAGATGATGCATACATAGTAGGCTCTAAAATTTGAAGTAATTAATGTTTCATTTTTTGTGTCAGAAGTTTCTATATATGGTACACCATTCAAGGAAGCCTACAGTTACCAAGAAAGTTATGTCTGTAAAAACATTGTCAGATTTACATTGTCCATGGTCAATGACTTGCTATTTTACTTGGATGAAAAAAATTGTTTGGTATGTCTTGTTATAGTAAGTGAGAAAAGCAGTAGACATGGGTGTACAAAACTTTCACTACAAGTGCGGCAGTGTCATGTTTTCTAACGTTCTGATTCACTGCTAAATATTAGAACTTAAATTTCTAGTCTTAAAAAGATGCTTTCCCAGAGGTACAATGCTGCTTTTATTCCTGTTGCATTTGACATCAGAAGAAATTATACTTGGTAGCTGAGCCCAAATCCTTGGAAGTTCTCAAGCTCTGACCACAGGATATAGAGAGTGCTTGAAAATAAAAGTAGTGTAGCTGTAGGGGAATGAGCTCAGACGTGAGAAGTAGGACAGATGCAGCAATATCATACTCAGTGTTTCTTGAGGTTGGGCCTTGGTTCTCTTGATCTCTTAGATGTCAGAATCTAAGGGTCCAGCGTTAACATTGATCATGTCACATAGACGCCTTCTGCTGCTGTCTATTGCCAAATCTGAGCAACTCAGAATTCCTTTAATTGCTAAGTCTGATTAAGGTCTTAGCACTAGTTATTCCATCACTTGATGAACAGTACAATTTTTCTATATATTCCAAAGACAAGCTCTTTGTAAAACATGGCAGTCTTGTTCACTT
Source organism: Irena cyanogastra (assembly GCA_013397155.1). NCBI lineage: Eukaryota > Metazoa > Chordata > Aves > Passeriformes > Irenidae > Irena > Irena cyanogastra. Next base: position 1,547,104 of record VWZV01000288.1, read on the forward strand.
CCCAGTCAAACACATGGGTAGAGGGAGACATGTCAGCAAATAGGTCCTTTTGTGCTGGGCTCTCTGGGGAGTAAGAAGAAAGTTTTATCCTGATGAGATTTAAATTCAAAGTATCGTCTTTCAGAAGAACACAGATCACTCCTGTTCTGTGCTTGGTAGTAGTCCCAAATTCTTCTGCTGCAGGTGAGTCAGCTACTAAAAGATTTATTTGGGTCAAAGAGAAGGTGCATACCCCTACAGCACTGTAGTGTTCAGCTCTTCTGAATAAGAGCTCTGACTGTGCATCTGACAGTTCAGAGGGCACCTGGCCCCACTGTGAAAGAAAAGTGTATGCCCGCCCTCCCTCCTCAACACTGAGAAGACAGTATGTAGGAGAAGGCTCTAAGTTTGTGTATTGAGATCTGAGACATGCACTTCTCTGCAGCCCTGGTTTGGATGCAGCGTCCTTCAAAGAGACCTGGATATGCTTCTTGCCCCCATGTCTTTGGCAGCTTTTCATGCACCGCGCTGCCAGCTGCAGTCCTGTGCACCAAGCACTCCTGGGTCAGGAAGCTTAGATGTCTCAGTGACAATGGTCTCACACCACAAGGCTGGTGTCTCAAAACTAAGAGCTGGATAGCTCAAATCTGTAACAGTTTTCTCTCAGGTGAGCCATAAGACCTCATCAGTGGTGCTGTTACACAGAGCAGCTGCAAACCAAAGCCTGGCACCTCTGGCTGATTACAAGTGCAGGGCTAGACCAGTGCCCCGAAGCAGCTCTTTGTGTTGGTTATAACTTCCTGGTTTCACCTAGGGTTTCTTCTTGCCAGAGCATTTCCAATTCCATATTGCAGATGCCATCAGAACAACTAACAGCTACTATGATTTCAAGCAGAGCTGGTTGCATTTCTGGGTCCACAGAAGTGGCTCTTGAAAGCATACACTCCTGGAGAATGCTGCACCAAAATATGTAAGCACAGCATGTGAAAGAACAAACCCAAGGATTGACTTTAAGCTGTAAATGCTAAAAGTTTTGAAGTTCCTCAGAATCCCTTGAGACAAAATTAGTATTTTTATTGTTTCTATTAGATTACTTAATAAAGGACTGAAGTAGCCAGACAGTTTAATATTCAGTTGTGCTTGTTATGTTCAGTCCTTTATTTGGGCAGCAGAACAGACCAGCACGTCCCTAGGAAGAGTCTGTTCCAAGGGAAGATGTTGTCTTTCATTGCTTCCCAGTGCATGCGAAGGAGCACATATGGGAGCTGTTGTCTTCAGATGATTTACTCTAATCTCCTTCTGTGGCTTGTCAGCCCATTTGGCCAGTGAGGCAGGGGGTCCATAAAACATCTCTTTGTGACCTCTATTCTTAGGAGAAGGCAGCCTCTGCGCTCCGTGCCGCACGGACGGTGTTCCGTGCCAGCCTGCTAGCAGACTGTGTCCACCTGCATGCTTGCTGAGTGTGATTCTCTTACCCATATATTGTGATTTTGCATTTTGCAGCATTTTGCAAAGACGGATGTAGGAACGGAGGAGCCTGTATTGCTTCCAATGTGTGTGCCTGTCCACAAGGCTTCACTGGGCCCAGCTGTGAAACTGGTAAGATTATAACTTAATTTACAATGAAGATAATCCAAGGAGGATGTTTCAAGTAATCCAAGAATAAAGGAGAATTTAAGGTTGTGCCCTAAAAGAGGAAGCTGCCACTAAAACGTTACTCACTTTTCTTATGTGCTTCCCAAGAGAATATATCACAGCAATTCTAATTAGAAGCACATGGACTGCAAAAATTAGAACATGAATTAAGACATCTTGGGTTTTGATGTTTCATAATTAATAAGATTATTATGGACTTGCTTTTCACCTCAAATGGCCTTTGATGTCTCCTATAAATAACAGATAATCTGACATCTGGAAATAAATTTGAGTAACTGATTACTTTCATGCTATATATATGTGTTCCTGGTTCAGTAAACCACCTTCATTTGCAACCTTATTTGAAGACTTGTGATTAACCCAGCTTACTTTACTCAGTGTTAAGGCAGTTTTCAGTGTTCCTACTGTTTTTCCTTCCTTTCACAAGCATTGCTTTATCTTCCCCTGCTACCCCTGAGGATGGCAGTACCACAAGGCTTTGTTTTAGAACTTTATTTTTTAAGTCTTGGATCTAATCAAATTATATTGTCCAGCAGAGTATGTAGAATGTTAATTCTTAGCATCTCAAGTGCCTGTAAATAATTTTTCAAAGTTCAAATTAATAGTTTCAGCACCTTTATTTATTGCTGCAGAATTTTTAAATGCATTCTAAGCATACTTGCCTCCAGGAGGTAAAGAGAGAAAGCTTGCTTAGATTAATTGGCTTCAGTATGCCTAATAAAAGGGCAATCTGCCACCTATGATTGACTATTGTTGCTGTTCTATATTGCCTTCAATAAATCTTCCAAACAGAGGTCATTTGAGCAAGTATTGCTTTCATCTGACTTGTAAACATATCTTGTTTAATGAAAAACACAGACCAGTCTGAATTCTGTATTATCTGGTCTATTTGAGAGGTGAGAAATGTGGTTGTTTTCATTCTTCTGTATTTGATCAGATATTCCCACAGAGCACATGAGGGGTGCTGTGTGAAAAGCAGCGTCCTAATTGCTCATCTATTTCTTAAACAATGTTAAAAGAGTAAGTTTTCAAGTATTGCTCACTATTTCACAGACTGGACATACCATACTACAGGGTACCCTGGTCTCTCCATTGTAACACTGCTTGCAACAAATTGTATGCTAAGACATTGCTCAAGTATTAAAACAGTTAATTTGTTTTAGTAATAGCTGTCTTATATGCTCCTTGAACTGCTCTCCTGTTCTCAACTAAATATAGCATGTATAGTTTCAAAGTGTATAATAATCTTTTGCAGCTTTTTGCTCCTATCTGAAGTGTGTAGACTAGAAGCATATTCACTTTAGCCTCCTTCTGTGGTCAATGTTAATAGCCACTATCCATGAGAGATCTTACTCGCTTTTTAGAATTGACCCTGGAATTCCTGTCTGTGCTCCCTTCTTTATAGGACAATCCAGGGACACTCAATCCCCAATCCAGTAAATTCAAGTACTTTAAGCTAATTTAAGTTGGATTAACTGCATTCAGCTTCCAAAGAATCTGAACTGCTGGCCTAACTTCCCATCCTTCCTGCCCTTCAGGAAACATGTAGGGGTGCAGGTAGAGGCTTGGAGCACATCTATGCCTTTCTGAATACCTGATCTCAGTGTTTAGCATCAGGTTGGTATGGTGGTGACCTGATACCACAGCTAGTGATAACATTGCTATGATATGGAGCCAATTTGCCAGCCCCAAACCAATTTCATGGCTCAGTTTTCTGAGGAGAAGACCCTCTCTCCTGTTTAATTTCTGTTGAACATGAATTTTTTTCTTGCTGTAGAAATAAATAATGCTAGATGTCAGCCACATTAGCACAGGTCTGGTCACCTCATGTGGAGACTGATATGCAGGGTAGGATTGTCATCTACTCGTGCATGGTTTTGAAACATATAGTCTGAAATATGGTGAGAGTGGCAAATGGAAGAAGTATCTGGTGGGTAAAGAGTAAAAGATGATTTTTTTCTGAGACTGCACTGGAAGAAAAGGGGTGCTGTATACAGCCATAAAAAAACCCTGGAGCTTCAAACAGTACACATTCACTCGTAGTGAATGTAGCAGAGTTTGCTGAAGGTGCTTCTTGTTAGGCTTGAAATGTTTCAAGATATTCGTACTACAAATAATTTATGCTGGAAGCTTCCCTTTGAACAGTCTCTGTATCTACAAAGGTGATGCAATCTTCTCTAGGCAGGTATCTTCCATTGTGATCGCATACAGAGAAGGAGGAGGATTCATGTAAAGGTGCCAAATCTATTTTTAAATTGCACATCACTTATTTCTGTTTATGCTACACATATTTTAAAACTGCTTATTGAAGAATCTTGGGATTTTAAACTTAAAATATACAGTTATGTAGACATTGTCGGCAGCTGCTGAACCTATGAATTAATTAGCAGGAGATTGAATCCACACCCCAGCAATAACCTAGAAAATGCAATCATCAGTTCTTACTGTTTTCTTCTGTAAAAGGTGGCTTAAGAGTTCTGTTTAAATTATTTCTCAGAATCATGGAAAAGAAAGGATGAAGGTGGAAGGGACCTCTGGAGGTCATCTTGTCTAATCCCCCAGCTCAGAGCAGTGTCAAATACAGCTGGCTTCTACAGCTGGCATACAGGACTGTGCTCTGTTGGATTTGAAGTGTTTTCAGGGTTACAAGTTCTCTGGGCAACTAATTTCAGTGTTCAATCACCCTCAGAGTACAAAAAAAATTCTTTTCATTATGTTCACATGAAATTTGCCGCGCCCCTAGTCCCTTTTCTGGACATGACATGAGTTTCTAGCTTCCTTCAACACTGTTACGTGTTTATACACGTTGATAAGTTTCCCCTCAGCCTTTTCATTTCCAGGCTGAACATCTCAGCTCTATTAGCCTCTCCTGGTATGACAGATGCTCAGCTCCATTAATCATCTTCACTGCACTGCACTGGATTTGCTCCATGTCTCTCCTGTACTAGGGAAAACAGTGCAAGATCCAGCACTCCAAAGGGAATCCTAGCAGCATGAAATAGGGGGGCACGATCATGTCCCATGACCTGCTGGCCATACTCTTCCTAATGCAACTCTGGAGGCTGTTGGCCACCTTTGCTACAAGTGCACAGTGCTGCCTCGTGTTCAACTCAGGTCCACTAGCACCTTGATTGTTTTCTATTAAGTAGCTTTTCCTCTGCCCTTCTGGTGCCTAAGGTTATTTCTTAATAGTTGTAGGACTTTGCATTTCCCTCTGAACTTGAAGATATTCCCAAGGCAGGTTTCTCCAGCCTGTTGAGGTCCCTCTCAATGTCACTAAAACTATCTGGTGTAGCAACTTCTCCTCCAAATTTCCTATAATCTGAAAATGTGCTGAGGGTGCTGTCTGCCTTATTGTGCAATTAAGCAGTCCTGGCCCATTACCTGGTTTTTACCTTGCTGTATGTTGGTAAGTGACTAGTCTCCAAATGGATGTTGTAGGCTGATCAGAGCTCTCTGACGCTGGGCACTCTGCAGGTTTTCTCACTGTCCATTTGTTTAGCCTACACTTTCTAGCTTGTCTCAGGATGTTATGTGAGTATCAAAAACTTTGCTAAAGACTTAAAGACTTAAAAACTTTACTAAGAACCAACATTACTGCTCTTCTCCTGTTCACCAAACTAAGTCATCCTACTTTAGAAGGCTATTGGGTTGGTCAGACATGATTTCTTCTTCATAAATCAGTGTTGACTGTTCCAAATTACTTTCTTGTCCTTAATCTGTTTCGAGGATACTATAATCTTCCCAGGGGTGGAGGAGAGGCTGACTAATCTATAGTTCCCTGGATCCTTGCCTTTTTCAAAGATAGGAAGGACATTTGCTTTCTTCCATTTCTGAGGAGCTTCTTTCAGTCATGCTGACCTGTCAAAGACAATTCAGGTTGGCCACAAGTGTGACATGATCCAGCTTCCTCAGCATTCCTGGGTGCATCCAATCAGGTTTGATTGACCTGTGTTTATTTAGATCCATTTTTTTCCTTCCAGTTTATTCAGTTTATCCTTCTCCATCATGGGTAGATTTTTCTTGCTTCAGACAGAATTTTCCACTGGTCTTGGTGACCTGGGACACCTGAAGGCAAATCTTACCTATAAAGACCAAAGTGAAAAAGGCATTGAGCACCTCACTGTTTAGAATTTCCTTTCCAAAACCCATCCTTCCATACTCAATCAGTATCTATATTTCTCCCAAAGCCTAAGAGGGATGATGCTGTCCATGCTTAGGTCCTGCCTGTGCAGCCTAAACTCAGTGCAGCTTTTGCAAAGAGAAGGAAAGTCCTGTGTAAATAAGAACAGTTTCATAAAATTTTTTGCTTCCAAAATGGGAAGCACTTTTATGGGGTGTCAGTAGGAGTCTCATTTCTGTTGGAAACAAGAAAAGGAGAATCAGCTGTTACTGCTGGTCGGCTATTTCAGTGTGCTGTATTCACTGTGGACTGTCTGGCAGTTAACAGAGCTGTTACAAGACCTTTGAATGATCTGTTGGGAGCCTTTTAGATTAATCATGACCTGTGCCATGTGGAAATGGATCAGTGGAATGAGGCAGCAGATGGAAGGATCATATGGAGATATATCAGCCTATACTGTGTTTTTAAAAAATTGGTATTAAGCCATAAAAATTAGACTAAAAGTCATCAAGTCACAAAAATGAGTGGGAGAATTTCTATGTCTCCTCCCAAAGGATATGGTTTGAGACATTATTAATGTTGGGGATACATTCATTGGCTTAGGGAGGAGGGGTTTATATATTAAAAAAAATTTTAAGTCTTAAAAGGCACAGCAGCAGTTTATCAAGTAGAGCAGCTTTCTGCCATGTAGAGATGAGACTACCAAGTAGATCTAAATGTATTTGTGCCTGGTAAACTTCTTCAAAATACCTGACTTAATACTGTCTTCTTTGATTCCAAAATGACGAATTCTTCAATTGCCATTTTTAAGTGCTGTCTTAAATTGCATTTTAAGTGTGTTATATTTTAGAACTCAGAACAGGATGACTTTGTTAGATTTGCTTGATGTTACTGCAACTCTCCTTTAATTTGGTGACAGAGCTTTAAGAGTGTTCTCCTACTATATATGCATATCTGCTAGTGTATGCGTACGAGATTACTGGGCTTTTGCTGCTTGTCAGCTTTTTTTTTGTTTATTTTCCACACTTTTTTCTGCTTTGAGTCTTCCTATGGACAGCTTTTAATTGTGCGTGAGATGAAAAAGCAGAGTTTGCTACTAGTGGTGTTTTGATATAGTTTTTGTTAACAGGTGGCTGCAAGTTTTTGGATGATTTTCTGCTATTTGAATTTCCTGCTAATGAATTTTCCTTGGTTATTGCAGGAGTCATGTCCACCCGTTACTAAACAATCCATGTTCAAGCTGCTGAAAATAAACTGGCAGGCAAAGCTGTTACCTTTGAAAGCAACAACTGAGAAAAATTTTAGCTTACAGATTCTACATTAATTCAGCCATACATTATTACTAATATTTGACTTAATTAAAGGTGTAACTGAATTCATGGAAAAAAATGGTGAGTGATGGATGAGGTTGAGATGACCCTCTCTCACCTGAGCTCTTATCAGAAAAGCCAAAGTCAAGGAAAAGATATTACTTGGATCTCTGCATTTTTTTCCTTTTTCTTTTCCATGTATGGAAAACTTCCCCCTCAAGGGATCTTGCTAAAACAGATTCTTGCAACATTTGTGGTTCTAAATGCTGAAGCATGACTCAGACAAGTGATTTTGATAAATAATTGTTGTAGATCGGATCTTGTCAGTTTTGTGCTACTTTCTATATAAACTAAATAATTAACATGCATGACTATTACTCTTCTCAGCAAATCCAAATTAGTTTGTTCATGTGCACTGACCCTAATAATAACAGACCTTAGGTTATTAAAGGCTATTCTTATTCCTGTTTCAAAAAAAGCTTGTGAAAATCTTCTAATTGCGATTTCCCAGTTATCAGGAAAAATACTTTCTTGTTATTGGAAAAAGTTATTGTTATTGTATTTGTCAAAGTAACCAGAGAGCTTGTTAACTTGGCAGCGTTTGCAAAAATGAAGTGTTTTAATACTTTTAGCATGACAAGAGAACTGCTTCCATTTAAGGTCTTGATCCCTTGTGTTCAATTAAAACAACCACCATCATCTTGTGGCCAGGTAGGCTCTGAAGGCAAAGCTGTGACACAAATAGTATTTGAAGCCTATAGGGTTTGAACCAAGGCTCTAAGAACCAAAATTGCTTCTGGCAGAATTCTTAAGAATTCTTGGCTACAGTACCTGTAAGCTGTGAGAGTATCACAGTCAAAACTTTCTGAGCAGCTCAGGAATCTGCCATTTGCTCAGTTTTAAATTACTGATAGCAGATTGGGATTTACAGCAAAAAGGCTCGAATTTGTGGTATAAGTATGCAAGGTCCTGCACAAAGCTGGAGGGAGATGTGTGCCCTCTATGGTCTAGCAGGGGAAGCCAGTTGTGTCCTAGGGTAGATGAATGTAACAACAAACTCTTTGAGCAGAAAGCATATTAGGGTTAATATTTTCATTCTCTGAAATCCTTAAGGGATTGCTGGGGGCTTTAGTGAAGGAAAATACAAAAGAAGGGGGCAAGCGAAGTGGAATAAACATAAAGGCAGCACAGTCCAAAGCAAGAGTTATAGGAAGAAGGGACACCTCCCCTATTTCATTCGTTTTCATAGTCCACTTGACTTGTTTGGGATGTGATGTCTTGAGTCTTCAGGCTTCTGGTTTTGGGCTCCTAAGTTTGAAACTTAGAAGTTAGAGGATACTTTTGTCAGGGAATATTTTTTTGCATTAAGGACATGACTTCAATTCATGGAAATAAGAGAAAATTGAGCTACTCTATAGAGTCTGGAAAAAACTTCTGCAAATAAATAGTTCTTAAGCATGATTTGCTGCATAAAACATTTCAATAGATGCCAGTGTGCCGTAGGAATTCATTATGTCCTGAAAGTCAGGCCTTTGGAGTCACTGAAGTCTGGCATTTCAATGACAGTAAATTTCAAAGTTTGTGGGCTATTATAAACTTCTCCTCTGGTGCATAAAAAAAAAAAAAAAACCAAAAAAAATTGCCCAGGACAGAGGCCAGAGAAACTCGATTGTGCCTTGCAAGTAGTTGAGATCCAGTTTACTACATGTCCAGTTTACTACATGGACTTTGTTGTCATAGTCTTGGGGAATCACTGCCATTTTTCTTCTTTGAGTACTTCCAAGTGCTCTCCATTTCCTTGGCAAGTCTCCTAGCTTCCTACCCTGTTGAAATTTGCATATGTGTGTTTCACCTTTCCAGCCATAGCTTAAATATAGATGAAAATACAGAGTTCTCAGTATCCTGTTTAAAAAGGCTTAATTTAAACTTGAACAATAAATACCTAACTTTGCTTTTTATCCTTGGGAGCTGAGTCTCTGAAATGCAAACACTTCTGGATTATGCCTTCATTTAAATATCTTCTGTGGTTTCCATTTCAGCAGAAAGAGACAGGACTCAGCTGCTGGAAATAATGTAATGGTTTTGCTGAGAATGTTGAAACAAGCTTTATAACTTGCACATCTGCTACATAAAGTCATTACTCAGCTTGCACAGGCTGAGTAACGAGTAGTCTGCATTACAGTCTTGCCCCTTCTGAAAGATAGCTAGAGTGTATGTCAGCTACTCATTTCAGAAGCTAAGGACAGTGTTTGAGCTAGCCTTGGTTTATGCACATAACTAGTGTGTTTAGTATTGCCCGTAGGAAAAGCAGATAGTTGAATCATGAGCCAACTTATGGAAACAATCCTATAACATCAACTTCTTAAAGCATAGTTACTAGTTCTAATTTAGACTAATATGTCACTATGATAAATTTCCAGTCAGTTGATGCAGAACCCTAATAATGAATTTTGAATATATAATTTGTGTTCTGCAGTCCTATCACTGAACTACAGTTATGCAATGTGAAATAAGCATCCTCAGGTAGAATTTTTTTTGTGACTTGAGAAGAGGCTAGCAGGATATGGCTGTATGAGGTATTTCCTTACAAAGTCATACAAATGTATCAGTCATCTGATTGATAACATTACTACTTTCCTTGTGGTTGCAAAATTTTTTAATGCTTTCAAAATATCAGGTGACTTTTGAAGTCTAAACAAGAGCTTGTAAGGAGTAAGCTAAAATCAACACAGTAATTTTACTATAATTTTCATATTGCCCAGGGTGAAAACTATTAAATTTTACCTTCTGAGCTACTGTATGTAGTAGCTACTTAGGCACTGTATGTGCATAAGAGCAATGACTCAAATACTGAATTGGGCTCCCATGAACTATCTAATCCAATACCTTGGTGGTGTCACCGAGTCCTTTCAGAACTTGGAAATTACACTTTTTTTTTCCTTTTTTTTTTGTTTTTTACTTGCCTCAGTTTCAAAGAAATAGTTTCTCAGAACAGTAATTCTAGGAATTTAGACTTCTGCACTGCTTACATGCTTCTGGTTAATGTCATTTTCTGATGTACTGCATAGGGCACAATATCTGTATCTGTTCCTAACTGAAGAGAGAGAATAGAGAGAAATAGCCTCACTCATGGAAAGTGACTGTTCCAGGCAGACAGGCTTAATTTGTACTGTCAAATCTGATATTCCTAGAAAGTTTCTGAAAAATCTCATTTGGCTAGTCTAGAGCAGAGAGTGCTTTTAGTTCCTGTGGTTTTGTTTCTGTACTCCTCTTGATAAGCCTTATGCAAATCATGAGATTAGGAGCCATCATCTTTCCAGCTTCTGTTCTGTTGATGAACTGTGCAGTAGCTAACTGTGCTGTAGCTTTTTCACCTTCTAAAATACACTATCCCAGCTTGGGCTTGGCCAGTGACAGGTCTGTCTTGGACGGGGCTGGCATTGGCTCTGTTGGACATGGGGGAAGCTTCTGGCAGCTTCTCACAGCAGCCACTGGTGTAGCCTCTCTGCCTTACAAAACCTGGCTATGCAAACCCAACATAGCATCTGTGTTCCCCTTGTCTTGCCTGAACATTCTCCATTCATAAAGCATAAAGTTTATTCTCCAGCTCAGAAGAATTTGGAAGATCCGTTACAGAGAAACTACAGAAACGCGCAAAGTTTGTGCTGAAACTTTCTACAGCACAGTTTCTGCTGAAACCTTTCTCTGTGAGATTTTTTTCCTCATGGAAAAAATTAATAGATTTGTATGTTTTTATTCAGAAATAAGCATAGAAACATGAGTCTGTGATGTTTACAGTCCAAGTTTAGGTTCAGAAAGGACTGTTGTTGAAAAGAGAAACAATACCGCATATTCCTCAATACTGATAAAAATCTAGCAAATCATAAATTATTGTCATTTCAATTGTTATTATAATTAATAATTTCACTAAACTTCAGCTAATTATGTTGCAATAAAAGCCAAGTCTTTATATTTACTCTTAAGAGGAAGTTCAAAACAGGAAAGGAAAACGTAATTGGCAATCTCAGAAACTGTTCAGCTAACCCCTGGAGAATGTGCCTTTCCTGCAAGGAATGCTCTATGTTAACAATGTTCTAAGTGTTAATTAAGGCTACAGAAAAATAGACATATGCAGCCAATGGATGGGTTGTAAACTTGGTATAAATGATACAGATAAGCTGTTTGTGAGATTCTGAAACTCACTGTGTATGAAACAACTTCCTGCTCTTCCCTTTCTCCAAATATTTTCCTTGAAAATGTATAATATGAAGTTAATGACTGGTGCTGGTGCTATGTCAAACTAGTATTTCAAGTATCCGTAAAAATCAAACATCCTTAGAGGGCAGCAGAACTGTACGGGGGCTGTTATACTTCTACAAGACACTTGTGGTCTACATTGTGAGATCTGTCTGAAGCAAATAGTGCAAGACTTCAGTCACAGTATCACAAAAACATACTACCAATAAAGCATGTGGAAGAGAAAGGGCAAGGGGTAGATGGTACCCCCACTTTCTCCTCATTTTACAGATTTGGAATCAAGCCACATGAGGGAAATTGAGTAGGTGACAAGGTTTCCATAAGAAGACAGTAGCAGAAGTCCAGGTAGGATGTAGGTAATCTCAGTTCTTCTCCCCTTGTCCCTCTGTTAAATATGTGAATAGCTGAGAGAAAACATGGTGGGGTTTATAGCATGTTGTTTGTCAGTGGGAAGTGCAGTGAATTTGTAAAACCTAAAAAAACCCCTTTGACCTTCAAGGAGGACATACTCAAAAATGGCTATCTCATTATATAGAAAAAAAAGGTTTAAAACTTGTCTTTGAGAGTAAACAAATGAGATCTGCAGCAAGCGAAGAGGAAAGCCAGTGTTCCGCAGATCAGAAACTTTTGCCTGGCTGCAGTGTTTGAAAGGAACGTCACTCTCCCTGTTCTCACCTGAATTTTTCTCAGAGATGAAAAATAAGCTCAAAAATAGCAGTGAGACAAGGACTGGTGACTTTAGAAGCTTGGAATGTTTATTTGCTTTACTTTGCTTTGGATTTTTATTTATAATTATTCACAGAGAAAATCTTTGACAGAATTTAAACAGAAAATGCCCATATTGAATTTAGTGGGCATTCTGGATTTAGGCATGAACCCTGCTTACCTCATCCTTTCAGTTTTATAGCTAAAGATGCCTTGCTGCTTCATCCTTCTGTCTTTTTCCTTATATTCCGTGCCTGACACAGTTTCTTGGGTGCATATAATTTCTTTCCTCCCTCAGTGTCAACAGTTTTAAATCATAAAAGATTTTTTTCTTTGCTGAAGAGTCACATGCTGATACTTACCTTTTTCTCTTTATATCTTTCTTTAGCTTGTTGCAAAACTACAATCATATATGTAGCAGCTTAAAAAAAAGGGAGAAAGAAACCAGGGAAGAGAGAATACTACAAAAGAGCTCTAAGGAGAAAGTATTTTCTTGTTATTTGTAGAAAAATAAAAATGCATCTGCTACTTAGCTATTATTTGCTATGGGGAAAAAGTCATTTATTAAATATGAAAACTAAATTTTCAGCTACATTCTTAAAATACAGTGGGCTATAAATAGAATGTGAATAGTGCAGCTGGGCAGCATTATAATAGAATTTTCTTCTGTTGTATAAGGGAGATAGGGATGACCTTCATCACTCATTGTAAGCTCTCTCATGAATTATGAGTCATTCCACTATTAGTGGAATTAAAATATATAACACTGCCAGTCATTGTCCTGTATCCCTATGGAGCTTTTCCTTTTGCTGTCAACATGAGGATGTCTGCAGTCTCTGCACATATCATGCCAATGATATGTTTATAGCCCAAGCAAACAAATAGTGGTTTTGTTTTAAGATGTTAGCTTTTTCATATTTGTATTGAGAATATTTATTGTTTTCTTGATGAGTCAACTGTAGCATGGAAGAATGATGTGCGTCCTTTTTTTCCCTTTTTTTTTGTGCTTCAGCAATTTTGTACAATCTCTACATGATTTGGCAGTTCAGGAGTAGTAATGCAAATTAGTTGTCTATGGACTAAGAGTCCTGATAAGAAACCACTGGTAAGAAAATTTAGGTAAGAATGTTTTAAACTTTAGCACACATACTATGTGCAATACCCTGACCAAAGAATAGAGGACCATGGCAGGAGACCAAGCTCAAATCAGGGTGTCAAAACCAATTCCTAGTTCCCCAAACTGTGTTTGAGTTGCTTTGAGGGCTCTTTTGTTTGTTTTCAATAAATTGCCTCCAAACGAAATGCTTGGAAATATACTGTAATTCTTAACAGAGCTGATCTGAAACAACCTTTTACAAGGCTGAGAATATGCTGGTTGCATCAGTCATTCATATGTAAGCATCCTAACTCATGGTTATGACTGGCTTGACCCCTCACTTGAGGAAACCCAAGACCTTTCATCAGTATGCTGTGCAAGTGAAGGCTTCCTTCCCACTCACTGGAAAAGAGGTAACATTTGGCAAAACTAGCTCTTCTCAAATTAGTTCCCTTTTGTTTAGAACTCAGCTACCCTTATCCATCTTTAGCTGCTAGCCACTAGTGTGTTAGTCCTGTTTCTCACGTGCAGATGGAGTGATGTGACTTTCAGATGCTAGTAGGTATCTAAAACAGGTATGTCAAGGTATAAAAGTGGTTTTGCTATCTTGGAGAAAAATACTTTTCTTTTTCAAGATAGGGCTAATAAGCAAACAGAAGCGTGTGTTACAGTTAAGATGAGATGCTGTACTGAGAGTGATGAACTCAGTGAAAGCAAAACCACCTCTTTGTCAACAACTACAAATAGAGGCCCAATTCCTCTTCATTAGTCTTTTAATGAGGATTGGCACGATCAGTGTCACACAACAGGGCTGAAAAATATATTCTTTTTATTTTACAGTATTCATGGATGAACCTAGTTCATCATGACCAATTAGGTGCTCTGAATTTCAGTTGCTACAAATACACTTCCTATGAGTGTGCAGTGGGAGGCATTTTCAATTATTGGTGTGATCTGTGATTGATCAATTTTTCACAACAAAGAATTGTTAGCAGAGCCACATGGTGAAGCAGTCAGTGGAAAATTCCCTTTGATAACGTTTCTATCTAATTTTGGAGCACTGCCGCACATGAAATACCAACACGATTGAATTTCTTTTTGCTGGCGTTTAGCAGGACCTATGGGGGTGTGCAGAAATCAATGGGGGATCAGGAGCCTGGAAAATTGCATACTTGAAGAATTAATGAACTATAATTCTGTATTACATTCTCAATCACATTTTGCTTCCTTTTCATTAATGTAACTAAATTAGTTTTCCATGGACAGGGTACTTTATAAACTGCAATCATGGTCTTGCTGGGATTAAAATTAAAAAAAAAAGACCTGTTATAATAGTAGCTATTTTTTCATGCAACATGACAGTTGGAAACTTTTAGTGAAGAACATAATCATCTGCAGCACTGAGTCCACCTGTCAAAGCAATTTTAAGATAGCTTAACCAGAAGTTCTACTAGATCTGAGAGGTGTTGAGATAGAAGCAGCAGCTCCAAAGACATTCCAAATACTTTTTTTCCCCCCCAAGATGGGCCTAATTCATTATCCAGGAGAGAAGGGAGAGGAAGTGTCATGGTCTTCACTCTTCTCTGAAGGCCATATCTGAGATAACTGGTGTTTCTAGTGCTGTGTAGAGAAAGTTCTTTTGCTCATGGAACTGTGTTATGGTAGGATAGAATTGTGGGTGACTCCTCACCTTGCTGTGTCCCGTGGGCCATCTGTAATCTTGCCATTTATGATTTAAACTTGTAACTGAATAAAATGTTGGGATGAAATTGTATTTAAAATTAAGAATATTCTATGGTTTAATGACGACTTTGATGTGAGAACCCATACTGTGAAAAGAATGCTCTCTCAAGATATTTTATCATATTTTTAAAGAGTTCCTTGAGATGACAAAAAGAATGAGACTGTAAACAAAATCAGGCTCTAGGACCGTGATTGACAAAGGAAGAAAGTTCTTTTTGGAGTAAGGTGCAGTGTTAGGAAAAAAGGAGCTGATAAAACTTTACAAAATAGATTTAAAAGTAATTCCAAACAACTTAAGTTTTCTGGTATAACAGATGTCTTCCTGGATTATGTCAGCATTCTTATCCACTATATTCTTGAGGGTTTCATTCCTTTTTATGATATTTATAGTCATAAGGTATATGAGAATGTAGTGGGATGGAAATCTCAAAAGCTGATCTTTTAATAGTAAGATAGCTCTGGGATCTTACATTTCTCCACCTTGACCTCTTTTTTGCATAAGATCTCAAATCAAAGGTCTGGTTGAACAGGAGGGTTTTTTCAAGTATCATTATGATAGAAATCTGTTGCCACATGAAAACCAACACAAACACTTTTTGGTTCTGAAATGCAAGAGATGGGACTCTAGAATTTGCAGTAGAGATGAACCCTTTTCAAGGCTAGTCCAGAATACTGAGTCATTGATAGCAAATACTTAATGTAGTACAGTGCACTTTCATTTAGTCCTACTGAATAAGGCCTTTTCCTCCTTCCATATGTATTTACTAAAATTGGATAACCCAGACATCGTCTTAATCCTACTGTGTATTCTGTTATCTGAGCATAAATCTGAATAGTTGAAACATGACCTTTTACATACAAGCCAGACGTAATATCCTTGAAATTGTATTGACATATGCAAAGGCATATCAGAGTCTGTTCCAAATGTGCCCATGAAAAAAATCCAGATACGGAAGATTTATCTGTTTAAGCAGCTTCCAAGTCTGTTCAACCACTTCTTCAGTGATCTGTTGCTGAAATTATTTTTCTTTCAGTTTTTTGCACTTAATTTATACAGTATATGGAGCTGGGATGTGGATGGCTCAGGAGGTTAGCATTGGGCTGGAAAAGCTGTTGCCACTGAAATGAGATCTCAAATTTAGGCTGAGTCAGGAGTGACTGAATATTTTGGAAGATGCTGGCTGCTCATTAATCTCTGTTAATATATCCAGTGACAAAACCCAATTAGCACTGAGACAGATTATTGCAATTGGGAATCTCTATTAATTGTCAGTCTTATCTAGCCTTATTCTGTCACAGGAAACCTTCTGGTGTGGAGACAGCTAAGTTCTAAATATACACAGCTTCCAATCTGTGGTGTTGACTTCTTGACAAGCAAGGACTTTTGTTTGTATTGACCTGGATAAAGCCGTTTATGACAGAAAATATTTATAGGCTGTGTTGTGCTCTGTGTAAGTTCGTGAATGCAGGCTTTTCTAAGAGGAGGATTTGGTGATTAACATTTGAGTCTTGAAGTGAGTAATGTAAAATGGTAGCAACATCCCTCCCCCACACCATGGTTCTTTGTTGAGTGCAGCTTGACTACATTAGGGCTTGGTCCTGTTGCTGGATGAAAGAGAACTGCTATCTTTCTAATTGGCAATTTTATACCACTTTTAGTCTTCAAAAAGTCCTATTATACAGAAATTCTCTAATAATATGAATCAGACGGCTAGTTCTCCTTTTCTTCTTTTTGTACCAGTGGATAATTTGCTAATGATCTTATTTTACTCTCCAGGGAGCAGAGTTTTCTCAGTGTTCCCAAGAGAAAAGAGTATAATAGCTAAAACTGTTGGCACAGTTAAGGAAATGAGTGATCCTGAGGTATAAGAAAGGTATTTGGGAGAGCAAATGTCATGTCAAGGGGAGCTAGGCGTATACAGCTCTTACTTTCAAAATGCCTCTGATTTTGTGTCAACTTTATTAGAGTGAGGCCTCAGCAAAAAAAAAAAGAAAATTTTGAGTTGAAAAATGGGTAACGAACTATGGAAATAAGAAGGTTGACTGTTGTAAGTGAAAATATAAAGCCTTTTGCTAACTTTCTTTTAGAGAGTAATATTTCATTTTCCATGCTTTTCTAGTACAGCATCAAACAGAACTTCATTATCACTGTTAATATTCCATATAGCCCGCTGATAGACCATAGCCACTGGCCAAGCAACACTTCAATCAGTTTTTCTTCTCTTGTCAGCTCACACCTCTGACTGAGCAGCTGCAAGATGATTCATCCAAGAAGGTTTCACCAGAGGACAGGGGAAAATTACTTCTGTCTGCTTTTCCCATATTAATAAGATAATTTCAGTTGTAGATACTTTTGCAGCACTTCCTGAGCCATGCTAGGCCTATTTGAAAACAGGAATCTTTTTATCCAAATGTCAAGAAATTTTTCCATGAAATCAGTGCTTTTGCTTTGCAAGACACATTTCTGCTGAAGTTTCCTGTTTAACAGAGTTGCAACAGTCGTATTTTGTCCCATTACAGAGCACGTTTCTACTAGAATTAATAATCAGCATTAGCTGTGAGAATTAAAACAAAATTCTGTGCATAAGGAACATCTATATTCTGAAACCCGCTGTCATGTGCTTAAGATGTCATTTGCCTAAAAAGTTGGTGGTGAGAAGTGTTTTGGATTTCTTTTCTCTGCTGCAACATCCAGAAAGGAGTAGTGGCTTATTCAGCATGGATGCAGCAATGGTTCCAATGCAATGGCCAGCAATCTGTGGACAGTAAGACATTCTTCAAGACCTGCAACGTGTTTCCATACATGCTTATGATGGGAGGCTTTTTATATTACTCCAGTCCAACATAACAAAACCAGAAGAATGTATTTCTTTGTTTATTGACATCAGATAAAGCATTTCATCCCAAGTAATACTTCTTGTGTTACAGATTCATCAGCTAGTTTGCAAATAAATTCGGAGAAGCTGCTTTTGTTGTCACTTTACCAATAGTGATGTGACATTCATGGCTTGTTTTTCCTGGGTAATCAGTGAGTTCATCTGAATGCATTCCGCTTGTGCATGTGATACTGCGCTTACACTTATAAGGCTTATAGATTCACAAATAAATTTTTCTGAAGAGAGGAACACAGGCTTTTTTGAATTCATATCTGTTACTTTGACCTAAATAACATTTGTTTCTCCAGCTCGTCACCAATAAATACATTCCACTTTCCCAAAGAAGTATATGCAATCCAGCGTCTTAATGCAATGTTATTAAGTAGCCAGTTTGAAGATTAACATCAAATCTTATCAACAGCTCTTCTCCTTCAGCCTCTGAGTGGACATGCACTATTGGTTCTCTGGGGTTTGTAGCTTTAGCCATCCCTAACAAGTCATGTTGTACTGAGCAGGTGATCCCAAACATTCAGCGCGGTCACTTCTGTTCTGCGTGGCAAGCTGTCTGCCAGGCAGCATATTCCCCAGTGGTAAGGGAACTTCCAGATTGCAGTCTTTTCTTCTTTTCTTTTCCTTTTTCGTGAGTAAGCTGTGGCTTTCTGAGCCAGTAGCAGTAGATAAGACACAGACTGCAAGCCAGCCTTTTCTCACTACTGTAACATAATTTTCATTGATCTTCCTCTGATCTCTCAAACAACCTCTGAGGTCCCACTGGCTCCTGGCTGCTCACAGGAAAAAGGCCAGAGTTTATACTGATTTAGAAAGAAACACACTGAACAGTGGAAGATTGTAAGGGTTTGGCATTTCTCAGTCCTGCAGCACAGCTACTCCGATGATAATCTTGGAATTCATAGGGGAGTTGAAAATTCTGTTTTAAACCAGTAGAGACTTACGACTTTATTTGGTGCACAAAGCAGCAAAATATACACTTGCTGCAATATTACAGCAGGAGTATTGGTAATTTTTATCATCATAAATACTGATAATGTACATCAGGGATACATTAGAGATACTGTTGATAGAAAATCAGATTGATGCATCATAGCGAAAATTTCTAATGAGATTTTGTCAAGGATCTGTAAAGCTTTTAAAAACCAATACACTCATGATACAGTTGTACAGTTATTCCAAATAAATTTTTAAACAATTATTTGACATGTAAATAAAATACTCAGAGTGCATCCCACATACCTCCTGTCATGTATAAGAAAAACACTACTCAAAACCAAATGTGTGTGACTGCACTATACCTGGTAGTTTATGCAAGTGTTCCCCACACACTATTTTTATTACCTTGAAATGTGAAACAAAGTGTTCTCAATAAATGAGGAAATCTGAGGTTTTTATAAAGTTTGTGTTTGAATAGATTTCACAAAATACTTGATAAGAGTATGTCTATCTAGCCACACTTTATTATTCTTAGAAAAGAGATTCCTTTATTGTAGCTCACAGTTTCTTTTCTTAGCAAGTTTACTCTTTCTCCTATGAAAATAGCAAATGACATAAATGGGAGGTAGCAGGGACTGTGGGCAGAATGTTGACACATTTCACGTCTATCTCAGTGGTCACATTACACTTCTCCTTCATATCTGCATCCTAGAGGTTACTAGGTCGACTGCTGATGTACTTTAAGAGTTTGGGTCTTAATTTGTTACTTCGGTTCTTAGTTTTAAAGATTCAACCTTTAAAGAATCTTTTCTCTTTAAAGAAATCTTTTTCTCTTTAAAGAAAGGTTGAATCCTTGCAGAGTGGCCAGTACATTGAGAGTTTATTCATTGTTCAAACTCGTGGTAGAGGGTGATTAGAGCTGTTTGTTTCTGGAGGCAGTTTGCACAGGTTGTGCCTCCCTTTATGTTGGTTCTGTAGGCACCTCTTCAGTCAGCTTGATGCTCAGATAGGTATAAGGCAGTGAATCTGATAGGGAGCAACTCAGTTTTACTCCTGTTTGACTCCATACTCCTGGTGTTCTCCAAATGTTAACAGCATACTCTGGGACCTATTCTTTAGTACAGCTTACTGTGTACCTGAAGCACTGGAAATGAGCATGTCACAAAGTTCTCTGCATCTCTGTTAAGTCTGTGAGTTCGGGTGTCTTTAGAACATGCTTTGGTGGATTTTGGATCTAGTGAGTGTATAAAAAAAAATCCATTCTGTGATAAATTGTTATTATAAAGTTTAGTCAGTGGAAGTTGTTGGTTTAAGAGACACACTTCCCAAAGGAATTTCCAGGAGAAGGAGCATGTGTTATGTTTCACCCTCATTATTTACGCATTTGTTTGGAAATCCAGTTGTTTTCTTTGGTGATTAGAGAGGAGCCTGCAGTCAGTTATGTTGAGATTCAGAGGTGCTGGTATAAATCAACAGAAACTCCACAGGATAGGGAAGCCTTTCTAACCTAAAACTGATGTCACCAAAAGCATAAGCAAGGACCAGAGTAAATATTTAATGTTTTTATGTACCCCTAGGAAAAAAAAAAAAATTTATCAGGCAGCCTGCACTACTCAAAGGGTTAACATCTTATTGTATGAATTGGGACCTAGTTCAACAGATGTCAGATTACCTGTCGTGTGTTGTGACAAAATGAGTTGTTTCTATGTAGGCAGTAAATTGGTATTAGCAGTACCTCTGCTGCTGTTAGGCCCAAAATCATTAGCCAAGTACTTTTATAGAAACAATTCAAAACTTCACTGCAATTAATTCTGCAAATTCAAATGTCAGTGATGAAAATAATTCTGTGAAGCCCAGAAACACCAGGGATATTGTTCTCTCCTTGGATGAATATAGCAATTTTCTCTGTGTGAATTTTCTTCTGTTTTGTTGTTGTTAATAAACAGACATTGATGAGTGCTCGGATGGCTTTGTTCAGTGCGACAGCCGTGCTAACTGCATTAACCTGCCTGGTTGGTACCACTGCGAATGCAGAGATGGCTACCATGACAATGGGATGTTTTCACCAAGTGGAGAGTCCTGTGAAGGTCAGTGTCTAAAAAAGGTGGGGTTCTGTTGTGGTTCACATGAAAGTGTCCAGAAAATGTCTAGTGTTTCAGATTGTACTGGTCAAGCATTGTCTTGAAAACTGCAGTGAAATTTAAACCTTGACTCAGAAGAATTAGTCTAAATAAGCATTATCGTCAGAGGCGAAAGAATATAAATATGAATATTCCTATAACATGGAGCATTTCTGTGTTTTACTAACATAATATATAAAGTCAGGCATGGTGATTAAAATGCAGTTTCTCTGGCCCTACATCTGCTTCTGTGCTTGTCCCTTGCATAAGTGATTTCCCGTGGGCTGGTAGCCTGCACTGTAATCTGTCACTCCACAGTAATCTGTTTGTATGTGAGATTCTTTATATATAGAAATGGGCCTCAATCCAGACCTCATTTCCTCCACTTTGTTTTCCTCGTACACTGAAATAGTTCTTGATAAAAATATTTACCATTGCAGAAAATGATTATGCATCCCTGAGACCCTTCCCTATACCTTGGATAATACTGTGGT
The DNA here is from genome assembly GCA_013397155.1 of Irena cyanogastra. Taxonomy (NCBI): domain Eukaryota; kingdom Metazoa; phylum Chordata; class Aves; order Passeriformes; family Irenidae; genus Irena; species Irena cyanogastra. Next base: position 1,568,411 of record VWZV01000288.1, read on the forward strand.
GTTTCTTTTGTGTGATGGCTAACTGCTTCTAGAAGGCTGCAATTTGCAGACGTACATTACAAACTAGGGAGCTCAGTGGACATAGGGCTGGTGCAAGGTGTAGGAGACAAGAGAGTGACAAGGGGGACAAGGAGATGGAAAGGTTTTCTGGGTTCATTAATGATGTTAGAGAGAACAGGAGATTAATAAGAACACAGTTACTTTCGGATGCAGATATCTTAGTGTGGAATGTTATCCAGCTCTTAAGATATTTCATGCTGCTGCTCTTAAATAACAGAACAAGCCAGGTTTTTTTGCCATGGACTTCTCAGGGCAAAATTATCATCCTTTCTCCCTTCTTTCTCTGAGTGCTGAAATATTCAGTGCTCACAGTGTAAGCTTTCTTATTGCTGTTTAAACTCACATTGGTGGGCTGCATCAGTCCCAAAGGGAAGCAATTGAATTAATTTCTCTAAGGCAGACATACAGACAGTTCTCCAGGAGTGAGAATGACCTTTCTGGTATACCCATCATCAATACTTTATTTCAACACATTTTCATCACAGCTGAAAGCCTGTATTCCCAGGAGAAATCAGCAATTTAAGGCAACCACTGCTTTCATAATTCGAGCTTTCTTTGTCAAGAACTAGCTAAATGTCAGTGTTAGCTGGCCAGGAGTTAGGACAGGAAGGTGCAAAGAATAAGTTGTGATCCCTCTGATTATAATATTGCACTTCTGTCACTGATGGCACAGGAAATAAATACTCCAGCCTGGCATTTATGGAAATATTCTCAATATCCCAAGTTTTATCTTCAGTGTCAGTATAACACTTACCTCATCGGTTGAAGATAGTGGTTTGGCACATGCTGTCTCAAGAGACATACATGTTACAAAGTGACTGTGTTACGATGTGTACAAACAATTAAGCAGGAAATTCTAAACAAATGAAAAGCCAAGGGAAAAGAAATGTGGGGATTGCTACATGTGTACAAGAGCTGCAGTTATTAGACTGTTTTGACCTTTTCTACAAAGAGCCAGCAGCTCTTTATTAAACATACACAGAGGATAACAAGTAATTAGAATTAAATCACAAATGCCAGAAAACTATCTTCATTGTTGATAACCCTAGTGACTAACAGCAGAACACTTTCAGTTTGATTGACTGCAGCTCCAAACATTGGGATCCTTAGCAACTTGAGATCACAGAATCATAGAATGGCTTGGATTGGAAGGTACCTTAAAAATCACATAGTTCCAACTCTCCTGGGCAGAGATACATCCCCCTGGACCAGGTTGCTCAGGATCCCATCTAGCCTGGCCATGATGGGGAGGAAGGTTAGATATTTGATTAATTTTACCACATCACTTTTTATTGGATTGGAAGTTGGGACGTGTTGTCTCAGATAAAAATAAAACCAGAAAGGGTGTGGGAAGGGGAAGAGACCACCTAAAATCCATTGCAGTGTGCAAAGTTGAACTTGTAATAGCACAACACAGTAGTGCGGAAGCAATTGTCTTCTCTGCTGTCAGATCTTTCCACTGTAAGAGATTTCCCTACTGGGTTTAAAGACAAAGAAAATGGATTGCGTTTGATAGTTCTTCAGTAACCCCTGGTTAGATGGGATTAGATTGAGCTGTTGGTGGATGGTCTTTTAGACAGTAACTTTAATGGGGCAGCAGCTTCCAGGCAATACTAATCTCAAATTTCAAATCACAGTTCTCCAATTCTCACTTTCAACTCTATCCAGGACCAGCATCCTCTGGAACTTTCTGTCTTGTGCAAGTGCTTCAGCTTGCAGAGCTGTAGAAGGAGCAGTGCAAACTACTTCAAAGTAGTGTTTTATATAGACTGCATAATAGGCTTGACTTGACTCATCTTTTGTAAGTTTTAGTTGCTTTGAAGTAACTTTTCTTCTAGAGGAAAAAACCTGTACAAGCCAAGGAAGTGTGGATTTACATTTTCTTTCTTGATTGTTCTACATCATCTTCCTCAAATCTGGGTCTGTTTGTGTCCCCTGGACATGTGCTGATAATACTACGCAAAGTGTTTCAGTATTTCTTTTTTTCTTTCAGCAAAGCCTCTGATTTTAAAAATCCATGTGGAAACGCCTCTGTTAAAATCACAGATGCACGAGAGCATTTCCTTAAAAGCCTTATTTTAGTGGAATTCCAAAGCTGCACCTACCCCTTTAAGGACATCATACTAAATATTCCTACTTAGAGCTGGGCTCCTTGTTAGCACTAGACTTTGTCAGTGCTTGATAATGAAATAATAGTTACTGAATTGCCTATTTTACACATCTATTGACCTTGGCTACTGCTGGTTCTTTGGCACAACTGAGTATATGGAATATTTTGACTAATGTACTTGAATGCAAAAATTCATAATCCCATTTTATTGTACCTACAGGCAATGGAAGACCTAGAGATCCCTTTGCTAATAGTTTTGATTCGCATTACACTCCTTGGTAGACCTACGGTGTCTATAAAAATTACTGAGAGAAATTATAGGAAATGCAACTGTGGAACTTCAACCTCTTAGCAGCACTTGCTGTTTTTCCCTAGGAAATAGAATTATGTTATGCCTCGTTATAATTCCAGAAAAGTGAAATATCAGCCATGTAGTCCTTGAGACTGTATGGCCTCGGGAAGTCTTAAATTTTATATATGTAAATATAGCATTCCATATGGTATATTAACTGGTATTTTCCTCTTTGCCCCTGACAGCTTTTCTTTATAGTTTCTTTAAACAGTCTTATTGGTACTGAAGGTTGTCTCTCATGTACCATTTCATAAAAGAGCTGGGCTAAGGGAGTAGGTATTGCATCCTCAGGCTTCATTGCATTAAAAAAACTAGAACAACTGAGAGCAAAATCCTAAAATAAGAAAGTTCAGGCCCCGTTAATGTTTGCCCTGCAGTTCTCTGTAGCATCCTAATTCCTTTGAATTTGTCCTTTGCAGTGTCTAAAAGCTTTCATAATCACTTGAAGAGGGAGGCTGTATTGGTTCGTACCAGAATAGTGCAGGTTATGCCTCATCAGTTGTTGGACATTTGGCACACATCCGCATCCAAAGAAAGCTCACCTAATTAAGGCAGCCCCTTAGGACTTACCAAGAGTATCTGTCAGGTACCAGCTGTTGTTAGCATAGAATATGAGATCAATGTACCTTCACTCTCAGCAGGTACTACATTCTTTAAATGAGACGGATGTAAATGAAAGGTTTGGATAGATCAATCCAAAATGCCCAATTCATAAAAGAATCTCTTTTTTTGGTTATAAAGGTTTATCCATATGTGAAATCCCATTTGGGTTTTCTGTTCTGAAGTATCTTACATTTTTTTTCTGCCATCCTGCTTCTAGAATTAGAATCACTTACTGCTCTGTGTGACAGAGCAGCCTGCCTGACAGCACAGAGGCTGAGGCTCAACTTGGAAGTCTGTTTTCAACAATCCAGGATAATGAGGGATGGAGCCATATTACAAGCCTCAGTATGCTCCCCAGCCTTACTGACTGAGCAAAGTCCAAAATGGTCACTCCAGCATCTGTGTCTCTGGATCTGGAAGGCAGAGGAATTGCTGGCTGTCAGGGTGTCTCAATTTATCTCACACTGCATCCAGTATTTTATCGAGTACATGAGATTTCTTGAAGTTGAAAAACTGCTGTCAGTTTGTAGTCCTACACTTGGGTTTTTCAGAAGCTTTGTTTTTGATAGCAGTTAAGGGAAACAGGAAATAAAAAATCACTACTCTTCAGCAGGAAACCTTACTAGCCCTCACAAAGCTCCATCGAAATCCTTTTGCTTTTATTCATGATCATTAAAGGTCAGCAAATAAAGTGACTTTTTCTTTCTTTTTTCCATTTATCCCAAATAGAGCTATAGGCATTAAGGCTTCAGTATTGAATTTGGGAACCCAACTTAATCATCACCAAACAGAAGGCAGATATGGAGACACATTAGTATTTCAATATTCTGGAGTGTGGGAAGAAAACAAAATTTCCAGATTTTCTCATCTTTTATAAAAGGACTGATAAAACAGAAACTTGACCACTATATTTTATAAGACAGCAATTTGGAAACATTTACTGTATAGGGAAATGACATTTCTGTCAAGCTGATGTTACCAACATCTGGAGTCTCAGCTCTTCATCTTCCACATCTGGTAAGCACTCTCACAGGTGGCTTACATGAACTCTCAAATAAATTATTCACAATTCACTCGCTCTTTGAAGAATGATTACACCAGTCAATAGATCTACTCAGGACAGAAAAGAACAGAAATAGAACTTTCTGCTCAGACGAGCATGGGTTCCCTAGCAAATGCACTCCTTCCTTTTTTGCCTTAAGCAAAAGGTATCCTGGTACTTTCACCTTGCTGAGCTAATGCTACTCCTCAGAGCAAAGGTAGCTGAGAAACTTCAGTTGCTTCAGAGACAAGGAACTGTCCACCCTCCCAAGCCATCTCTTCCAATATTTCTCAGTGATGAAAATGTTCCCCTTTTTTTAAAAAAAAAAATTAGAGTCTAACCAATATCAGAATGATGAGACATTCTGAATCAGAGACTGCTTGCAGCCTAGGGCCGAGTGAAATGGTGCTTTGTCCCTCTGTGTTTCTTTGACTACCTCTTCCAAGAAACAGTCAGTAAATCTCTTTAAATACAACCTTGGGTCACAACCTGGAGCAATTGAAATTCCCATTTTTATGGAGTTTTCTATGTCTGCAGTCTCACAAGTACTGCAAATGGAGTTTAGTCATTCTAAGTACTATCACCATATTGTATGGCTTTCGTCCGTTATTTTTCCTGTGTAGTCAGTAAATTATTTGTAATAGAATTAACTCCTGGTTTTCTGTAACATGTATCACTACTTCTTCTCCCGTGGTGTTCCTTTTTGTTATTGCAACATTAAGTTGTACCTAGAGATGATGGTAAGAAAAGGAAAATCCTTAAAAATGAGACAGATGAAAGCCACTGTAATTTTTTCATGTAGGTTAGATGAATAAGAACTGATTCTCAGTTTAGCACTAGATAACTAGTTATATTTCATTTCTGATGTTTTTTTTTAATTGAGGCAAACCTCCAAGTCTTTTGAGACATAATGTTCTAATGTCCTAACATTCAAGCTGCTTGGTTCTCAAGCAGTGTGTTGTAAATAGCCTGAAGTGAACTATTTGTTTTTGAGTGGTTTGTGGGAGACTCTTCGGGGGTTTCTTTGTTTTGGTTTCTTTTAGGAGGGGGTTGGGGGTTGTTTGTATGTATGTTTTGTTAACAGCATGGGAGCAGTCATAAAATGGCTTTGTGGCTGGATATAATGGAATATTGCAATCTGTAATCTTACCATCCTCCTTTTTCAAATACAACAGATGCAGCACCCAGTGTCCCTTGTCCAAAGCTGGTTATGGCTGTAAACACAATTTCAGTAACATGATTCACCATCTATTAAAAGTCTGAAGTAAAAAAAAAAAAAAAACTGAACAAAGTTTTGCTTGGTGTGGATATTTGTGTGCAAGTTCTTTGCTGATAATGCCTGAAGTTCAATGTGGATGAATAATGCAGATGAGAGTTTCATGCGTGAAAAGTTGGTGTTTCTCTTGCTGCATCATAAACACACTGCTGTTTCTGATTACGTTAGAATCAAAATGTAAATAGATCCTGCTGTGACTAGGGATATTTAAATTGCCCTATCCAGAACATTTATTTTCATAAATCAAACAACTGAAAAAAACATGATTGGGAATTTTCAGAAGTTCTCAATGCCAGATAAGGTTGGCTCAATACTAGAGCCAATAATGAAACCTCCATTATTTTCAGTTACTGTGACTGTGTTGAAAAATAAACCTCAGAAGCCTTTTTCTCATGGGAGAATTGTGAAATAGATTTGTATATAAGTGCCAAAAGCAGAGTCAGTGTTTATAGGATCACGATTTGTTGTTTAAAGGAAACTTTTCTTATTTACGTGACAGCTGAACTTTGTCCAGGTACCTCATTAAGTATGTGTCCCTTCTGTTAAGTATATAGGTTGCTGAGAAGTGACATTATAAATTTATGACAGCTGTGTGAAATTTATGTACAAAAGAATGCTCTAAACAAATGAATTTAAGTTTTGGAAAGTAATTTTTTAAAAATTACTTTGACAATAAAGATAATCTTGCTATTAATCTGAATCATTGCATTTAAATTGAATTTTTGTCTTTTCTTGTTATTGCACGACTTAAGAACAGCTACACCTTAATTTTACATTGCCAGATTATATTACTTTCTGGCTGGATTTAAGAGAAAATATGAGAAGGAGAGAGCAGCTCTTCCATCCCTCTGCTCTGCCCAAACCAGCATCACTCAAACCATTCCTGTTAGCTACTTTACTAAAAACCTTCAAGTTGAGAGTCTGGACAGCCTCTGCCTGTTCTACTGGTTATGTATCCTGACTGTTGGGGTGGGTTTCCCTGTGTGATGTGCCAGTGATGTTTCAGCTGTTTGGCCACACTGAATTAGGTTCATGGTCCCGGTTACCTTCTGCTCAGTTAGAACAATGACTGCCTCCAGATGCCTCAGAAGGCAGCGAGATAGACGATGTAGAGATCCGAGATGATTTGCCTATTCTGGATTATCTGTTCCATAAATACGTGTACCATGTGTCCTAATGCATGAAATGTAATCTCTCTCCCAGAATCTGTTAGCACTGAAAATTTAGTATTCTGGCTAGCTTTATACACTTCTGACTATGCAATTGTTTTTTGCAGCTTGGGATTCTATAGTAGTGTGTGTCATAGTTTGTTTATGCATTGTATGAAAATTTATTTCCTTTTATCAAGCATAAATTTGCTGTCTTTCAGTTCCATTCACTGCCCCTTGTCTAGTGTGTTAGCCAATGTGGAGGAAAAAATGCTTCTTTGGAGTATTCTTTTTTTTTTTTTGGTTATGTCCTTTCTTGCTGATATTCTTTTAGAGATGAGCAATCCCTGTCTTTTCATTTCTTCTCAAATGATATTTCCCTCAATCTTCCCATAAGCCCTAGTAATTTTGCAATTCTTTTTAAGATTTTGCCACTGTTACTGCACAGAGTATTTGAAGGAAACCCATAATGCTGCTGATTTGTACAATGGAGTTCTAATAATTTCCCTGCTGTTTTTCAACCCAATTCATATTCATGTTCATAGCAACTTGTTAACTTTTTTGGGGTTTTGACCATAGCCACACTTGGAATTGAAATAGTGATTGAATTATTTTGCTTTAAACTGAATGTGCTTGAAGTGAATTTGAGGTTTCATTTCCATTGTTGCATCCAAAGCTGAGTGTTTTATTTATTAGGTTTTTATGCTGGTGGTGAAAGATACATGCATGACCATATTGCTTATTTTATCTTACTCCTCTGGTGGACATTTAATTATAACAACACTACTTTTTAATGAACTTTAATCAAGAACTTGGGCTGTACTGTTGAGAAATTGTATTTAGAGTTTAACTCAATATTTCAATATTTCCAGTCACTGTAGTTCTAGTCTTTACTCTGTTTTCCATGTTTTATTCAATATATAAATTTATTTTATGTCCTTTTGAAGCTTCTTTCCATGATAATTTTTCTCCATTTGAACAGCTGAAAAAGCTAAATAAAGACTATTCAAGTAGAAGGTAGTGTAGGCTGCTAGCTTGCCTCTGCAAAATAGTTGTGTATACCTTGATAAAGTAGGCCTTTAAAGTACTTTTTAATTATTTGAGATATATTTGTTTTGAAGTAATTTATTTTTATTCACTGGAGACATGAATATTTTTTTATTTTCTATTCTAGACATAGGATCTATAGCTGTCACTGCAATTTGAATGTTTAAAATATTCTAGTTTTAACATTCTAATAAATGATGAAATTTAAAGCATGGTGTGCTTGCTTAAATGAGCTTACAGGTCAGACATCACCTTTCACATTGAATTCTCATAGAGTGAACTCAAATGTGCTAGACAGAGCCAGCAAAAGACTTTAAGAAGAAGATTCTGAAGCTGTTCTTGTTTCACGTAACATGTCTCATGTATGGTTGCCACAAACTAAGGCTCTTTAGGGAGCTAAGAATTATTCTTTCTCTCATGTTTCTTGTGGTTTCTTCATTCACTTATAAATATGTATAGCAAAACTCAAAATATCAGGTTAAAACATGATCCAAAAAACCTGATGTGACTTGCAAAATATTTTTTGTGAATTTTTAAGTTCTCCCCATTGTGGTGAAGTACAAATTAATTTTCAGCTGAAGGCCTTAATGGCTAAGAATCATTTATATTGACTGCCACAGGAAATTTTTTGTTAATTGAATGTGGTCTAAGAGCATTCCATGGCATGTTTTTGCAGACATTGATGAATGTGGAACTGGAAGGCATAGCTGTGCCAATGACACTGTTTGCTTTAACTTGGATGGCGGGTATGACTGTCGATGTCCCCATGGCAAGAACTGCACAGGAGACTGTATCCATGAAGGCAAAATCAAGCACAATGGTCAGATTTGGGTGCTGGAGAATGACAGATGTTCTGTCTGCTCATGCCAGGTCAGTACAAATGGAAGCAGCTGCTTCTGCAAGGTGGTGGTAGGGATGAAGGGCAGGGCGTCAGGATCCAAGTGAAATTCCTGTTTTGGCTGCCTTCTGAGGTGCATGTGTGGAGCTACAAAGATAAAATCATATATTACATAGGGTTTTGGAGATAGCTTCTCTCTCCAACCTGCATGAGCAAAGCATTCATTGGAAGTTTATTATGTGGTACTGGTAGAAGGATGATAGTACTTACTGTTTCATTAGCAGAGGTGCCACCTGTGTTCTCTGGGTGGGAGTAACAGCATTTTCATGCAAATAAACTGTCTAGACACCTATTGGGGCTGGAGTCTGACGCCAGTATCTCAAGCAGATGGCTATAAATAGAAGTAGGTTTTGCGTCTGCAGAATAATTCAGCTTAACTTTCTCAAATGTTTGCTGTGGGAAGTTTGGTCCCAAGCTAAATGCTGATGGAGAATGAAGGGCCAAAACACTGCTGCCAGTATCCTGAGCATTTCAGCAGCTTAACTTCAGTGTGCATGGTTTAGTTTCAGATCACCTATCATCTTCCTACATGAGTAATTACAGAACAGAGGGGTTGATCTTCCTTGACACCCTCCATCTGATATTCTATGAAGCCATTATATTCTATGAAGTTTAAAGCAACATTCATCAAGCAAACTTAGTGCAATCCATTAAAGCCTGACCCTTGGGGAAGATGCCCTTGGGTTTCACCACCTCAGGGGAGAGCTGCCTGGAGAGCAGTTGAATGAAGAATGTGTATAAGACAACAGGGGAACTTTATAGTTGTTAGTGAGTGTGTGGGGGGTTTCTGGCTTGGTTTGAATTGTATTTTGGCAAAGATACTTTGTAGTGGAAAACTTGGGAGCTGCTAATGTCTTAAAATCATGGTAAAATATAAAATTGTGGCTGGAGTATGGCTAGAGTTGTGCGAATTTCTGCCATCACTGTATGTCTCTCTTCTAAAAACAGAATGGATATGTGATGTGCCGGCGAATGGTCTGTGACTGCCAAAATCCCACCGTTGACCTCTTTTGCTGTCCTGAGTGTGACCCAAGGCTCAGCAGTCAATGTTTACATCAGAGTGGGGAGCTTTCCTACAACAGTGGTGATTCCTGGATACAGAACTGTCAGCAGTGCCGCTGTCTGGTAAGGTTCCTGATTACAGCAGCAGAGACAGAAGGGAAAAACAATATGAGATATTCTGATCTGTGAATAGATTCATTTTCATGCAGTAGCTTCCACTTAGTTTTCCCTGAAGTGCATGTATAATTAAAACCTGGGTTTTCTGGATTTTTGTCAGTATTATCCAATGTCTGTCAAAAATGTGTTTTGACACAACAGACATAATAAAAATTACTTAATCATGAAGGTGGTTTCAGCAGAGTGGAGGTCATTTGGATATGGCACCCTCACAGCAACACTCACCTTCACTTACTCAGAGACAGATTAAGCTCTATAAGGAAATTCTAAATATGTATTTATTTTCACAGCTGATAATTCCAAGGATTCTGGTAAACTAAAACTTATTTATTCATTCAGACATTTTAAGTAACAGGAAAATAATAAGACTTTTTGCATTTTTCAAAACAGTGAAATGAAGTTTGAAAAAAAACCTCACATCTGTTAAAGCTTGTTACCTTTTTCCTAGGCATGTATTTTGGAGTCTAAGCGAAAAGTATTCTGCATAATGCTGCTCATGAAGTTTCTGTGACAGAGAAAATCCCAAGATAAAAACAACTAGCTTTTATCACAAGTTATCTCCAAATATAAAGGCTGGTCCGTGTAGCAGCTTTGGCTTGTCAGGGTGTCATGAATAACAGCCAGAAGCCTATTTCTATAGACTGTGCTTACAATGTTACCACTGCCAAAATTCAGTGAAATAGATTACCATGTGCCTCATTAAATGTCTTAAAAATGAAAAAAATAACCAACCTACAATTTAGGATCTCAGTAGATGTTTTTTTTTTTTTTCAAGATGCTACTTCTGTAGCAAAAGTCTGCTTTCTTTTAGTGACCATGGATTTTTTGGGGTGGCAAGGTATTGTCTACTCCTTGTACTGTCCATCACTGCAAAAAACAGATTGAAATGCCAAGATCAATGACTGGATTAAAAGATTGCTTTCAGTCTTACCATCTCGCAGTTCAAAAAGAAGAAAATCAACCCAGATGAGAATTTTTTAAAAGACTAACTTCACAATACTTTCTGCAACAAGTGGCGGAAATTTGGAGCTATTACAAGTGTCTAGTGAATTTTTTTTTCATCTTCTGCTTTGGAGATAGCAAACTCCTTATTCTCAAAGACTTAGATACATTTTTTGTGAATAAACTGTTTTCCTAGGGCTAAATGCTGTTCTTTTTGCCCCCCCTTAACTCCAGACTATTAAATCTGTGCTCAAATGAGCTGAATAAATTGGAANAAAAAAAATGGAAAGCAAGAGAGGGCCCTCCAAAAAAAAAAAAAAAAAAAAGAAGTGCATTATTGACTTCTGTGAAGTCTTTTCTTTGGTGAATAGATCTGCAACTTTGGCCTTTGTCCAGAGTGAAGGGAAGCTGATTTCAGCTTCTAGTAACTGACATGATTCATTCAACATCTTTAGATTTGTGTTCAGGCATAAAGTAAGTTCCCATAAGGATATGCTGGCCCAACACGTCTCTGCTCGGAGAGTCTCTTTTCCTACCTTGACTGTACTAAATCCACCATGCAGAGGGTATACTGCTCACAATATCCTAAGTGAATGCTAAGTGGGTGGAGGTCCTCTCATTGGAAACATGATGGTGTTCCCTGTTATATATTGGGCTACTGGTGGCTTGACACAATCCAGCCAATGTATTTGTAACCATGGCAGAGATAAATTTGAGGGCTTTCTAGGGCAAGCCAACAGTCCAGATTATAACTAGGCAAAACTGAAAATTTTGGCACACTTTTGCAGTGCAATCATGTTACAACTTCTGTCCCTTGCAGAAGTAGGGCCTCACAAGGACAGGCCACAATCCTGTATTGCATAATTTTATTGAGAATTTTCACCTGCAGCTGGATGGAAAGTGTACTGACCTAAGTTAAATCTAATATACTTCATGAATGGCATGCAGAAAACAACACCTGATCTGCTATGTGTCCCACAGTCAGTGAATATCAGTGTTTTCTGTGTTGAATTCTGAACAGCACCAGATGGGAAAAAATAGCCAGCTAGCAAACATAATGCTGATTCAGAGGAGTGGATGAGGAACAAAATAAGAGATAATAATAATATCTTGTTCTTTCTGAAAACAGCAAGGAGAAGTTGACTGCTGGCCCTTGCCATGCCCAGAGGTGGACTGTGAATTCAGTGTCCTGCCCGAGAACGAGTGCTGCCCACGCTGTGTCACTGACCCCTGCCAAGCCGACACCATACGCAACGACATCACTAAGACGTGTCTGGATGAAACCAATGTCATTCGCTTCACTGGATCTTCATGGATTAAGCATGGCACAGAGTGCACCCTCTGCCAGTGCAAGGTAATAAAGGTTATAAAGATCAGGCTGAGATGCTTCTTCCCAGTTTGTTCTGTGGCACATAAATATTAATGTGATACTGAGTCTGGTCAGTGGATAGTTGGTGTCTACACTTGTTTTAAAGCAGCAGAGATGACAGTAAAAACATTCAGCTTAGTTAACTGTACACTAGAAGCACAGCTTGATGTGCTGGCAGATCAGAAGCAGGGCAACAGCCCATGCTGCAGAGTGCTGTGGACACGGTACTGGGCTTCACTTTTCCACCAGGATAGCTTTATTCGAATTTAAGCATGGAGCTCCAAGCTCCATGCTATCTTGGAAATATGCAAGTGGCTATGTAAGCCTAGACTTTGCACAAGAAATGTGTTCAGTGTGATACTGTAGTATTATTGGAACTGATTTAATTGCTTTTTGAGAATATAATTGTTTTCAAAATAAAAGGACCAGTTATATGGTTACATGGCTTTTTTTACTTTAAAATTAATCAACATGTTTAGAACATTTACTGGTTTTGTACTCAAAGAAATTGTCTTAGGAGAAAAATTAATGGCTATGGGGATATGTGAATTCTGGCACCTCTTTTTGAGGATGAAAAAGAAAAAGGGCTTGACGTGTTTCTATTAAAAATAAGATCATAAAGTGAATTGCGTTTTTTGCCACTCGATACTGAATAGTGACAATATATGTTTCCACAGCAGCCAAGGAGACAGAGCAGGATTCATGCACAGTTCTTTAATTATTACTGAAATTCACAGTTGATTTTTTGCTTTATTCCGTGTTCTTCCCAAGCAAGATGCTTTCCAAACTCCAATACATGGTACAATTAACTACTTGAAAAGGTGCTCGTAAAAAAAAAATCTGTCTTTGACACCTCCTTCTGTGAGAATTCTGTGTGATCAGGCAGCAGAAGCTGTCAAGCATCACTTCCTTCCTCTGCTTTGCCTGATGGAATACTGTGTGTAATAGGTGCTGCTGTTGAGGCATAGTCCTTTTTCAAGGGCAGTGGTATGCACCAAGTAAGCAGTGGTATGCACCAAGTAAGTAAGTGTCAGCATTTGTCCTGATATTAGAATGGGTCAGTGCTTAGAAGAAAATGCTGTGATCTGACAGACTGGCTAATGGTTAGAAAGCCAGCTGCTGCCCAGAGGATGTTAAAACAGGCTTACAGGCAGAAACCTGTACTTTTGGGGTCCATAGCTGGTGCTGCGCACCAGCATCCATGCTAGAATTTACTTTTTGCTCAGGCTAGTTGCTAAGGTTCTTAGGCATCTGGTTCCCCATCTGTAAAAGAAATTGTTGTGTTTGGTTCTTCCCTAAAGAACTTTTTAGACTCAGTGATGGGAAATGTGCTCTTGTTGTGCTGCTAATCAGTGGCAATGCAGAAGGCATGTATCAGTTCTGATCATGGCCACCTAAGTGCTGCTCCCATCTGGCCTTTTGTGTTAAGCAAAGACTGAACCTTAAGCATTGACTAATTGGTATTCAGTATAAACACATACACAGACTTATCAAATCCTCTGCTGCCATGTGAGCATAGTGAGGATTAAAACAGATACTCTGCCAAACTCCATAATTTTAATGACTCAGGTGTGACTGCCTAACAAAGACGAGGTACCACTTTGTCCCTAAACAAGCCCAAATCTTATTCAGTTCTCCTTACAGAGCAGCGTTGATTTTGAAATACACCATCTGCTCATATCACCAGCATTTTAATATTTCAGTTCTACATGCAAGCAGCCCACTCCCTGCAGATCAGGGTACTGATGTGCCCAGTTTGTATAGTTCTGATTCATCCTGTGTAACCCCACTCTTCTCTTGTAAAGCACCTCATGGAAGGTCAAAGCTCCAGTCTAAGCCTCTCTAAACAAGCTATAGCAAAATAGGTTTACACAAATCCTTTAAGAATTTAGAAACCTGGGCAGCTAAAGCAGAGTTAGCCACAAAAACAATTCAAATCACAAGTGGAGGATGGGAAGGGTAGGATTATAACCTCCTGTAACAGAAGGAGTGAAAGAAAATGCTTGAATTATTCAGATGTTGGTTTTAATAAGTCCTGTTGGTTTGGTCAATTGAATGTATTTGGACTAATTTATAAATAATACTCATTTTTTATTTGCATTGTAAGAATCAGACTTAAGAAGTAGTAGAGATGCAGAAATTATTTCTTCAGTATTTAATGATGTCCATAGGCAATCTGTTCCCTTAGTTGCCCTTAGTATTCTCATAAGAATGTCTGGACTATTTGCAAAAAGTTTGTGGATTAATATTTGCTGGTGTTACAGCCAGGATGCATGAAGTTGAAGCATTCAGGGCTAAATAAAACCCAGAATCCCTTCTGCCTGATCTGTATAAAACTCCCAAGTGCCTTGTCTTGTTCAACAGCTTTATGTATTTGAGCAGATGCCTGATACCTTTATGTTGGGAGCATTCCTTCCACTGATCCCAGCTTCTTTCAGTTTGAGTGTTGTAGCTCTGGGACACAGACCACAACAAGCCAAGCAATTAGGGGAATCATAATAGCCTGTTCCCTCAGGCAACATAAGGACATGAGGACAATGTCATGAATCTGATCCAAGTCTGTACTTTGTATTTTACAAGTCTGTATCTTCAAATCTGATGGGTATTCACAAACAGCTGAGCTTGTTAAATTTACTTGTTTTGTACAAAATGCAAATTGTTTCAATTCTTCTTTCTGTTTTTCTTTAGAATGGCCATGTCTGTTGCTCAGTGGATCCACAGTGCCTTCAGGAACTGTGACACCAACAACTATCTCTCACAAGCAGTTTCTGGATAAAGAATTTTCCTTCACAGAAATAGGCCTTTAGACCAAAAATTGTTCAAAATTAAAACTAAAATTAGGTTGGTTTTGTCTATCTGAAGTGCAGATATATAATGAACTCAGTTACCTGAATCAGAGTGAAATTTATGGGACTCAAGACAAGCTCAGATGTGTAAACCTTTTATGAGGTTAGGCCCAAATCTTCTGGCTATTTGTCTGTCTGGCATCCTTAGTAAAGGTTAGTGTAAAGTGACACATTGTAATGCTGTACATAATGATGTCAGGATCTAAAATCAGCTAGGAGCTCCTACAGGGTCTTCCGAAGCTTTGAGAGTCCAACGCTTGACCAGATGCAGCAGATTTACCTGATCATATTTGGAACTGCACAAATGTGTTTGATTGCTTACTGCAGAACTTAGCAGATGTTTGAGTAAAAGGATGAAGCCTTCAGGAATAATGAACCTAGCAGCTCAGATGTGATATGTACAGTATGTGCGCTGAAAAAAAAAATAGAAGTTATTGTAAAAAACAAAACAGGAAAAAAAACCAAAAAAAAAAAGAAAACCCGTGATGCACAGGCATGGCTTCTTAATGTTTTCTGATGGGAAAAGTCATCAATATTTCCTTGTTTTACTGCACTTACTATTATTTCTCGATTGACTTTGTTCAGTATAAGCTTGTTATTGTGCAAATTTAAATAAATATTTCTCTTACCTTAAATTTCTGTTTGTGCTATCTTTCCTTTTCAAGGACTTAATTTTCATGTATGCTGTTAGTTCTTTGCCAGTGTTCCTGGGAATCTGGACAACACAGGTGAAGTATTGCCTCTGTAGCTCCTCTGCGTGTGGGAGCTTATGCCCAGCACAGCCTTATGCCTATCACATCTTATCTTTGTTAAGATACACGTAAGTAATTTGTCATTACTGTGAATTAAACATCAAATTCACATGTCTAAAGATCAGTCCCTGTGTGCCAGGGGGATGATGGCACACGGAGTCAGTAGAGACCATTTGTGTGTGACTAGGATCTGTTCAGATTTACAGGAGATCTTCAAATTCCTCCTCTCTCCAGATGCCAAGTGTTGGTTTGTCTTCTGTAAGCTCTGCAGCTGTTTTTGCTGTTTGTGTGAAGTATCTTAATGTATGGGGATTACTTCAAAATGCAAACCCTATTGTCACTACTGTTCTGTTGGGACAGTAAATAAAGGAGGTTATGTGATCAAACCTATGTTATGCTCAAAGAGAAAGAATAAAGCAATGCTTACAAATTGCAGGCTGAAAAGGCTGAATTTGTAAAGAATGTATCGCAAACAGTGGAGACAAAACAGGAGAGGAGGAAGATGCCCAAGATGACAGCATTCTTTAGATGCTGCTTTAGTACTCAGATTATTTTCAAAGTGCCTTGCTGCTCTTCACCATCTCTTTTACAAGTTCAGTAGATTGTCATGAAACCTGGACAGGCAAAACTTCCAATAATATTGCTCCTGTGTGATATGAAGTTTCAGAGGAGGTCCATCTATGTGGTTTTACAAAACAGAATTATTTCCTGCAAACAGATGCTACTTCAGTTTCATGTACTGCAGGAGATCAAAGGAAATTCATGCAACCACATGTATCCAGTAGGCATTCCCTTGAACCCTCAGTGTCTACTGAGGACTGGATGTTTTTGGATTAGGAGATACAAGAGATGCTAGACTACCAAATGCTAATAGTCTAAACAAGTCCAAGTAACTAAAAATCAGTAGAAAAAAATACTCAAATGGCTATTTTAAATTGAACCAATAAAGTTAGGAAGATTTCCAGACCAAATAAAATGTTTTCCTCGTCTAGTCCATAAACAACAGGTATTCAAAGGGTTTTTTTTTTTCTGTTTTGTCCTATTCCTGGCAAGCTGCAATCACTATTTTTAAAGAAGAGAGCTAGCTGCCCCCACAAAAAGGTGCTTTCTCTGCAGTGTTTTCTTGCCTGCTATTAATTGTCAGGAGGTCATGTTTTCGCCTCAGACTCTGAGGCACATCTCCAGTGGATTTCATAAGCTGCTGCATGCCTGTTTCTGAGAGAAGGTTTAGCAGAAGTTGTGTACCCTCTGAGAACTGCACTTCAATTTAATTCAAGAATAGGTACAAGATAGACATAGAAAATGCATGAATACCAGAGTTCATTTATTGAAAAGAATGAACACTTTCCAAGGGCAGAATCCTTGAGTTCTGGCAGTGGCTGTACAAATCTCTGAAGAGAACGGCTGGAGCTAGTAGAGTAAATATCCACAGAACATTGTAAGTAACGTTGTAAGCATCCCTATTTTGGCAGTGAGTAGAAAAGTTGCAGGTGAGGCAAGTGTCTCTGTCCTTAATCTGGTTCTGTGCATCCTCTGACTTTGGTTTCAGAGCTGTGACAAATATGAGAACTCTAAGGAAAATTGTCTCCAAAATATTTTCTCAATCCTTTTTCTAATAGAGTAGTACTGGTGTTTAATACCAGCTTTTAATCAAAACTGAAATTGTGTATCGATGAAAAACAAGCATCCATTTTCTTTGTTGCCTACCATGACCTGAGTGTTAGAGGATCTTTCTACTATTGTGGGTTCGTGAAGCACAGTGCAGTACACTAATAAATAGGCCAAAAAACCAAAAATTGAGGCATAAGGTAATAGCAAAAACGTGAATCTGATCCTTGGAGAGACACTCAGTGTTGCATGTATGTAAAGGGCAGAAGTCATACTACTGAAAAAAGCTGGATGTCTCTACTAAATAAAAAATGAGAATGCGTTCAGTGAATATTGTCTAATTTATCAATGCTTAAGGTTACTAATCAGTTGGGAGTTCTTCTAAAGGTCAGCAAACTCCAAGAAGACATAGCAGTGACCCTCATTTTCATTCCTTTTCACCCCCTCTTCCCCATCTCCCTCCTGTTCAGCCCAGCCAGTAATTAGTACCTTGTGTTTTTAATTTTCCTTGAAAAGTAAATTTAAATATGATTAAAAATAGATGTCTAATTTCCAAGCCTAAGTTATCTGTTAGACAATATAGTCCATAAAAAAATCCTAAACAATTCTGAATGATGCAGGTACATTGTGCTCTCTTACTGCCCTTTCGTTATTGATGCACTCTTTGCAGTACCAAAATTCAATAACTTCCATAAAGGAATTGTCACCTCTCTGCAGAGTAATTGCCCTAAGTTAATAGACCTACAGATATAATGGCAGAGATGTCTTCAGTTACAATGCTGAATTCAGTGCTGTGGTGAAACAGGTTGACAAAATGCAGCAGCATTGTAAAAATGTTAAAAAGGGACCTAACTGTGAACCTGTGAATTTCTGGTAGCCGCAAATTTACTAGGGGCAATACTAGCCATTGCATTTTTATAGGATGCCTAGAAGTGGATGTTTATTCAGGGAGGGCTGTAAAAGTGCCCTCCTTCATTTCCAGCATAGGAGCTTGCCATTAGCTCCACTGGCCTACAGCAGGTTCATCCTGGGTCACCTCAGAGAGGCACAATCTCATAAGCCACATTTGAGCTGGCTTCAAATGCAGGATGTGTATGCAGTAGGATCTCCCCCTCCACAGATCCTCCAAAGTGAAGGAGGCTCTCAGTGCAGCAAATGGCAGTGCTGAGCTCACATGCCCTCTCAACAGGAGGAAAGTCCCTTGGTTTTGCAGATAAAAATAGCTGTAGCTTTAAGTAGGGCTCTGCTAGTTATTTTTTAACAGTGTAACTTACTCACAGGCAAATGCAGTTTAACTTGTCCCCAAAGCATTTAATAATTTAGGCTAAAAATCGCTAGCTAGCTTTTGCCAACTTTATAAAGAAAGTGTTTCAGAGTAGTAAAAGTAGGAAGGCTAGAGCAGCTCTGGCATCTCCTGAGTGGGTGGCCTGTGACTTCTTCAGTGTGCCGGTAAAAAGCCCACTGCAGTCATGTCTCCTACCTAAGTCACAGTCACATTCACTAAGTCACAATCCTGACTGTGTCTCCTGTTGCTATTTTAATTTCCAATTAAAAATTAAAAGCTTCTTGTGGGTTTATCTTAGTGCCAAACTTCTGTCCTGGGAGAAAAGACAAAGCGTACCACTGGATTTTTGAGTAAGGAGAAGCATTTTAGAGAGGGTCTGAAAAGAAAAAGGTGGTACTAAAAAAACTGTTTTTCATCTCTCTGGCTGTTTATCAGCCTTGTGAATGGCCACTATCATGTCAGTGAATTTCACTTTTTTCTTTTTGACAATAAGGTGCTAATACAAAATGATAAAAATAAAAAAACAGCTGTTGAAATCAATTACTCGTCTAGGTCGCACTAATCAGCATTTTCTTATAGTCAGAATTTATATAGTCTGTAAAATACCAAACAGGCATTCTTTACTATAGCAGGAGATTTGCAACCCTATATCCTACTAATCTGTTCATGGATTATTTCTGTAACTTCTAGCTTTAATGACTACGAACTGTAACAATCTATTGATCAAATAATTTTCATCCATAAGATAGCCAAACTCAAATTTTGAGGTGAAGCATAGTTATTGTTTTTTCAGTAATCTCATGTTTAAGACTTTAAAGACTTCAGATTTAAGACTTCAAATGTAACACTCAGTATGTCATTTATGTATCAGCAGTATTGCCTGGAATTATAAAATAAAATTGTTTAAGGGCTTATTTTAGGACTGAGTCATATATGAAAATCAGAATAACTAGAATTGCATCACTAGAGATAGAGAGTATCCATCTAAATAGAACAACAGAAACAAAGTAGACTCCAGTGCAATTTCATGGTAGGGAAAGAAATTTTATGGTAGGGAGAGGAGGAGGAAACAAAACAAAAAAACCCGATCCCACTGATGTTAACTTGGTCCTGTCCTCTTTTAATGACTGCTCATCTGAACAAGAAGAGGGATACAGACTTGTGCATGGTTACCTCAGTTTTTACAAGAAGCTCCTTAGCTCATTCTGCTTTTGCATATTCCATCTGACTGACTGAACCCAGCATTTTCCTATTTATTTTCTTAGTGCCTTTGGTAAAAATGTAAAAAATACCTGAAAAGGCCAATGCAGGATGGATCTAGCCCCCTTTGAAAGCCCTCCACTGTATCACAGCTGGAGCATCCTGCCCAGGGCAGTTGTGGGCACCAGCCAGCCAGGGTGGGGGAAGCACCACCTTACCTAAAGGTGTAACCCTGCAGTTTTTATCAGCTATCTGTAGTTGGGTGCTCCAAAAGCTGTGACCAGAATGACCCAGCACAGACTGATACCTCTTGCAGCCTGGCGAGGCAAAGCCTCCCCTTTTGGCTGCTGTACGTGGATTTTGCAAGTCACATGGTTTGTCAGTGCAAAGAGGTTCAGGGGTGGGATTGGTGCTGTCCCAAGAGCTCCTATATCACCCGGCATGTGCAACCCACAGTGCAGGAAAGGAAAGGTGTGTCTCCAAGTCAGGAAGAAAATGTCCTTGGTGTCTGGCAAGAAGCCAGGCCCTTTAGCTGCTTTCCAAGGCAAAAAGCTTGTGTTTGCCTCATTCATGTTGGACAAACTGTGAGTGCTCACAAACACACCTCCAAGTGCAGTCCTCTCACTGCTTTGCTGTTTCATGATCATGCGGCTCTGCAGGAGTTCCCAAGTCAGCTGAGGGCTAGCCCCAAGCCGTGGCCAACTTTGGGGAGATGCCTGTGGATGCAGCTTTGCAGCTGGTGCTTGCATGGCCTGGACTGGGCAGCTCGTCTTCCCCTGCCTAGACAGGTCAGACTGGTGACAGATGGATGTCGATGTCAATTAATGAAGAAGGTGTTAAAATTTGGCCTTGCAGACACTGTTGGTGACAAGCTGAGGTGATAATACTGGTATTACTTAAATGATCTTTTTAAAATCAGTCTCTTTTTTAATTTTAAATTTCCATTGGGTAATTATTACATTTGACAGGCCCTGGTGCTCCTTTGAAGAACACAGCAGGTGAGGAAGAAATTATTCTTTACTCTCTTGGTAAGCTTGAGAGGCTGCTCAGCTGCTGTTGCATTGAAAGGAAAGAGAAATGCAACCCCCAGAGCCTGTGACCCCACCACAACTCAGCAGAAACACACCTTGCACACTGACCAGTGTGACTGACACTGGCTGCCTGCTCTGGACAGCCTCTCTGGTGGGCAGCAAGAGCACCTTCTTTTAACCTCTCTGTCACAATAATGGGAATTATGTGGTGTTCCCACCCTCATCTCATGGCCTGCAGTATCAGTACCTGGCCTCTCTCTGCATGACTTCCATAACAAGTGATTTTGTTCTCCAACCTTTTCAAACTTTCTTACATGGAATTTATCTGTCCTTGGGCTAGAGATCACGCATGTTGGTTTAGAGGTTTTAGCTAGTGTTAACTGTCCCTTTACAAAAACTAAAATATATCCCAATGTGCATTTTATAAGTTCCTAATATACTGCACAATTAGGGTCATTGAATTTGGATAAATATTGGAGTCAAATTCTTTCCTTAGTCCCAGTTTTCACATTTTAGGTTCATCTGTGTTTTCTGTTGCTCTGGAAATTAAACCAAACTGAGTAAGTGGTTGCTGAAATTCTAAATAACTTTGTTTTCTTTTTGAATGAGGATTAAAGCAAACCAAGAATCCACTTCTGTGGTTTTTTTTACAGAAGCAGTTTTCAAAATCTGCAGCCCAGAAGGCCAGTTTGCACCCTCACAATCACAGGTCTAATTTAATGAATCCTCTTATACCGAAATTTAAAATGCTTCATCAGTTCCCAGAAAAGCTGTAGATATTCAGACATTTATATGGCCCGTTTAAGTGATCTTTTTGTTTCTTATATAGCAAGTTTTTGTCATTTGTGTAGCTTTCAAGTGATTTTTGCATGCTTCATGCATTTGAATTGCTTCTTGTGGGTAATATCCTTTTGCACATAAAGCTTCTCAGCTGTTGACTTTGAAATTTTTTTAGCTATTAGAATTTAAGGTTCATATATGAAATATATTCCTGAAATATATACACCTGGTCAACAAAGAAAATCATACAGAGAGATGAATTTGGCCCAATATACATAATAATAAAGGCAAGTGTGTTTGAGCTAGTATTTGAAATAGTTTCTGTGTTTTATTGTGTTCTTTGGCTGTGTTCCAGCAGGTTTGCATTAAGTAAGTATAAACCTGGATTCTGAACAATAAATCAGTACAAGGTCAGCTGCAGCCAAAGCCTGCCTGGTGTGAATCAAAACTTAAGACACGTGGACATTTGTGAGAAAATAGAGAAGCAGAGATTTCACTGCCATGAAAATGCTTTTCATGTTCAAAAATAAATATATGGAATGGTTTCAAGTGAATTAGGTAATAATTTTGCCAGATTTTGAGACCAAGATCAGGGGAAAACCTAGAGGTGAAGTTATAGTGTATTTACT
This sequence comes from Irena cyanogastra, assembly GCA_013397155.1. Classification (NCBI taxonomy): domain Eukaryota; kingdom Metazoa; phylum Chordata; class Aves; order Passeriformes; family Irenidae; genus Irena; species Irena cyanogastra. The sequence goes on from VWZV01000288.1 coordinate 1,590,568, forward strand.
GAGTATTGTACTGGTCTACACCAGAATATCCTGAGATGGCACTGACTGAATAGTGCACATACTGGTCAGTGGTTAAAAAACTTCCTCAGGGTAAAAAAGTGTCTTTGACTGAAAAACTCCTGGTGCTGAGCTTTAGACATGTTGCACAACTGATTAAAGGCTGTGTTAAGATCTGATTATTTTGTTTATTGGAGAGATGCCTTTCTAATAAGAGAGGAAGGACCTCCCACCAATGTGCCCCCTGAATTAAGGTGCAAACTGACCATATGCTGAAGTCTATAGTAAGGATTCTATTTAATAATAAATGTGAGGCAGAGATAGAAAGAAATAGGAAAAAAAACAGGGGGTGAAGAGAAAGAAAGTGACAGAGAGACAGATTAAGTAGGAAGGTATCATGACCCATGGATCCAGTAGGTGTCCTGTTGGTTGTGTCTGGTCTTCTGGTCTTGTTGGTTGTGGGGATCCCATGAAACATGGAGTTCAATGGTTAATATACGTTCAGGTGTATGTGGGAACACCCAGGTACCTCCCCCAGAGCGGGTTAGATTTACACTGTCTTTTGAAACACTGTGGATCATGTGCAGTCCTCTGGTGGGAGACATTCAGCCTCTCACAGACCCAGGCCCTGAAATATTTATTCTACCAACCCATTGTTTTTAGTATGGTTGGAGCACTTGCACATCATATCTGGCACAGTGCAGATGTGGTCTTCCATCACCTTCTCCACCAGGATGAAGTTCAAAGAGGCAATAAATATATATAAACCTGAAAATTATGACAAAGAAAAATAAATTTGGCCTATTTTGTTTGATTGAGGCAAAAAGAAAATAAGTCAAATATGTCATAAATGTATTCTGGTTTCCGAGAGGAAACTTGGGTGGTAATGTCAGGAAGGCCCTGTCTGTGTCTCGTAAGTGTCCTGAAGAAAAGGATCCATTTGATGTGGGGCAGCTTTTCAAAGAGTGCACAATCAGGGTCAGCGATGCAAAAAATTACAGACACAAAGAACAAGAAAGACTTGCAGACATGTGACTGAAACTCGATGGGTGTGAAAAGCATTGGTCCTCTTGTTCCAGTTGTGTGCCTTGGTGTCCCTAATTACAGATGCAACCTGTTGGTTTATCTTCAATGGCTTGGCAAGATTACTTTCACAGTGGGTCCCTGATAAATGTCTGCTTGCTCATTAACATAGCTGATATTTCCTAACTCTGCTTAGTTATACAGCCTCAATTCACATCCTCTATAGTTCATAAGCCAAAGTTCAAACTAAACAGATTTTTGATCCTATTTGTATGACTGTGTATACTTCTCCTCCTTTATGGTCAGAATAATAACTTCAAACCCAGAAAAAAACTCCAAACCCTGAAACAGCAGAAAGCTCATTTACATTTATTCTGAGGCAAAACTTCTTTTGAACTCTGAATATAATTTCTCCTTCTTAATCACTTGTACCTTTATCTCTACAGTACAGTAGTAGTTCCTTAAATCTATATTGCTTTCCTACTAGGCTTATGTTATAATTATAAGTATGTACCCCACTAAAGCAGCACACATTTTTTCAATGTATTTAAAGAGAATAGATATACAAGCTCACCGGATAATGTGTGTTGTTAGAAATGGAAATGTTTTTGATATGGGACAGTGACATAATATGTCAAACCAAAGCTTGTCTTTAAAGAACTCATTTTTATCATGACCTGAATTTGTAAGGTGTAGATCACAAAATGTTTAGCCTGAAGAAATAAATAGAGATTTTTTTTCCTGAAATGTTTGCTTCAGCACTGTAAATTTTCAGATAGCAGTCTCTGAAATGGCAGTAATGACTCAAGTGAATGTTTGATTTCAAGGGCTCCTTGGGAAGATTTAGAATTACTCACCTAAATAGAAGGTGTGCACAGCTGAGCTTTGTTGCAGTTGCATGTCTCAGTGCTATTCTGGGATGGAGCAGACTGGAGTGTAAGACCCTTCTCTGTTTCCTTCTTCACTTGCCCAGGAAGTAAGTGCCCAGCCATTACCTCCTGCACATTTCTGGTCCTATTCCCACCTTTTCCTTTCCCTATGCTTCTTTCAGTCTGATTTAAAAAAAAGTCCTCTCTCCTCCCTGCTAAGTGCCACAGCCTAGAGCTGAGCTGTGCTGTCTTTACTCAGTCTCCTTTTTGCCCGAGACACTTGCATTCCTGGATGTCCAGTTACTGCAAGGCATGTGGTGGACAAGAGCACATTCCATCAATGTGCCCCCCCCAGGCCCTGCAGCTGGGACTTTCAATTGTCCTTTAATAAACTTCTCTGAGGAGACAGCAAGCTGAATACCACACACCAAGAGGCCAGTGTCAAGAGTTTTTCAGCACTGCCAGATCTAAACACCCAGATTTAGAGCAAATCAAATAGCAGAATGGCAGCTGATCATGCACTTGCAATTTTTGTTCATGGACTGCTAAATATTTTTTAAAATACAGTCTAACAGAAAAGTCACAATCTTTTAGTAAATAAATTTTAATTTTAAAAAATCAACATGGGATATAATCTTAGTGTCATTTATAACTTCCTGAGTAGCTTTTATTCACTGGACCACACAGTCTTTTGTTAACATCCATGAAACTTCAAAAATATCGTATTAGTCATTGGAGAGCTTTCATTTTACTCCCAACCTACATTAGAGACAAATGCAGAATTAGAGGAAAAGCATAAATAAAAAATTGACACTGAAGACTACAAGGACTGTTGCAAAGTGCATTTCCTAGTATGCATCAGGAGCTAACAATATAAAAAAATCTATACTATTCATGCTTAATATAGTGTGGTTTGATTTTTGAAAAGGAACAATGTATTTCACACTAGGCCTAAAATTGTCTCCATAAATAATAAACCATTTGAAAGCACTAGGTCAGTGCAGATGAGCAGAATGAGTGGCATCATGGTGTTTTTTGCCAGAGTCCCTTCCATGTTTAGGTGGTGACAGGTAGGTAAAGAACCTGGTCCTCCCTGTCTCATCACAAGTTATTTACACTGACATGAAAGATTTAAGGCCAGTGAATGAACTGCAGAGGACATGAACTTGCAGACAGCTCAAGTGACCAATAAGAGAGCCAATTCTGCATCACGATTGAAACAAAGGAACTCGTTCCCTTCACTTCTATGTGAAGGACTTCTCACCTTTCTTTAAAGACCATTAGTGGGACTGAAAAACAAACCAATAATTCATCAGGGGCATTTTTCCTCCTCCCTTTTCCTTTTCCTTTCCCTGCTCTTGTTTTTCTGTGTTCCTGGGGTTTATCTGCTGAGGTTCCTAGCACTGTATGTGCAATGTTTTCACTCATTTGTCTTGCATTGCTTTCAGGTTCTCTGACCACTAAAACCAAACCAAACATAACCAAAGAAGCCACTGGGGAATATCTGGAACAATCAACAGAGCTGTTAAAAGAGACTGTACATTGCATGAATGAGAAGCCATTTAGAAGAACAATCTAATACCTTCATAAGCAATAGTGGCTCATTTTCCATGTAGTGGCATGCTTTCAAGGTTCCCTCTTGCCTCCCCATTATATGCTTCTCAAAGACAGAGCCAGAAGGTCACAACCACTTTACTCTCCCCACTGTACAAATTAGCCAATGAAAGCTTCCACTTCTTAGTATATTTCAATTATTTATGATACCTAGTTTGAACAAATGCACTTCTAGGCCTGAATCTGGAAGCTAAAAGGGAAAAAAATGGCATAGCAACTCATTCGTACTGGGCAACACCAGACTAGAAAATAGAGAGAAGTTCTCCTAGCATGCCTTTTCTGGACAGCAAGTCATGGAGAACATAAAGCATCTGGCTTTCTTTACATTGTTTGAAGTGTTCATTTGAAACTACACTGTCCTGATATACTTCTTAATATTCTATTTGGAAGTACAGCTGAGACATGCTGAGACATGTATCATTGCATATCATATCATATCATTGCATATCTCCCAAGCAAATAGTGTGGGTTTAACTTAACACATAACTTAACTTTAACACATCTAGTCAGACTAGATGTGCTAGACAGCTCAGCATCTTGCTCCTGCTGAAGCCGTGATGGGAGCCAAAGCAAACATCTTATCAGTTATGTCTGACCTGATGTATATACTCAGAAGATGCCTGTGAGAATTGCTCAAAAGCAAGACCTGGAGTAAACCATTCGTGTTAGAGAGTACTGAGTCTGGTAGCCCCAGAGTAGGGAACCTGCCACAGCTCTCTGCCTGCAGACCATGAATCCATGTGCCCCACTCCCAGAGCCATTCCCCTTGCCCCCCAGGCCAGGTGCCTCAGCTAACAGCTGTTCTGTCTTGGTGGTGGTCAGGATAAAGCACTGACAACACATCTGCATTGTGCCCTGTGCTGGTTCACCCCTGGCACTCGGGTGTTGTGCTCTTGGGTCTGCAGATATGAGCCTTTCATGGGCCAGCAGGCCCTGTGATATCAAGATGAGTTGGCCAGGGAGGTACTGGTGTTTCCCAAGCTGTGGTGTTCCTTGAGAGTGTTTGTGCAGCTGCTGTCATGTAACCTCACACCCCCTATCCTCCCCTATCCGAGAGCCCACTAGATGACTGTTGACTCAGAGGGACTTCCAGTTGGATCTCATATGGCTATTGTGGCTATAAGCCATAGGGGATTCTGGATCAAAATGCTCTCATCAGAAGTTAGTTGTAATAAACTCTGTAATGCCAAAGAATGCCACTGAAAATGAACCAGAGAAGAAATTCTTATGAACCTCTCATTGATATAATGAATTTTTAAACAAGAATGAACATGTTTCCATAGAAGGAAGCAAGTGTCAGGTCTTGTGAACTGTCCAGGACAGAACAGGTTGTAGCTAAACAGTTGTTCTTTCCTAAACAGCAAAACAGAAAAGAAGGGTTATTCATCAAAGTAGGGACACAGTGTTTTGGACACAGTATTTCAGATAAAAAATTCAGCAGATCTATTCTCCTGTTCCTGGGAAAGCCCTCACACCTCCTTGGCTTTGGAAGGACCCATTTAAAAAGAAGAAAACCCAACTATACAGTCCACCTAAGAAGAACCTCATCCCTAATGCCTGTCTGCACACCGCTGATGAGTTGAGTGGACATTCCCATGGTGACATGGGCACAGGAACTCCTCACATGACTTCATGGAGCTCAGACCCAGTTTGAAACTGCAGAAGACCTGCATGGGAAGGCGCAGGATTTGAAGGGATGGTGAACTTTTTGACTGTGTTACAGGGGATGTGGATGCTGGGCCCAGGGGATACCCACAGCTCCTGGTCAGCCAGCATATGCCCCAGGATGGGGTACAGAGCCCTGAACAAAACTGAAGGGCACAAAGAAGGGAGTTTCACCCACTCCATGTTCTCAGCTTAGTGCTGAGAGGGGGTTGAGTCAGGGTTGGACTCCATCTCTCACATGTTTTCTTCACATTAGGTACACGTACAAATGATGAGGCTTGTTCCCCGAGCTTTCATTGTAAGGGCTGTTTATGCAAATTGCTGGACTTGTTTTCTTCATGTTTTATCTCCTCCCATATGATTGCAGGGTCAGGATCACTCTGCATTTATGGTTGGTTTTCTGGGGAAATATTGAGGAATATTCAATTCCCTCTTTTGAACTGGCCTGCTCCAAACCATCTCCTAGAAAGCCGCTTGTCAGGAAGAGCATGGCATTCTCCACAGTGCCCTGCCTGCCGCCCATGGGGAATCTGTGCCTTTCACTGGGGCTGTCCTGCTGGGGCTTTGTCCTTCTCACTGGCAACACTTTCAGAAACTGAAAAAGGCCTATTTATCCCCTTGCTCATTTAAATGCAGACAGGCTAATGCTGTGGCTATTTAAAGTAATGGCAGTCAGCAGAACAGATGCTTAGGGTGTGAGTGCTGGACTATCATTAAAAGATATGGTCTATGATTAAAATGTGTTTTTCCTATGGGAAACTGCAGCCCTCTGGGACTTTTTGGCGTATTAAGAAAGTTTTGTACTACCATGTCTCTCTAGCAGAGATAAAATAATTCAAACTTGCTATTGATGCCAGGAGCATGTTCTCATTCCCACTGTTGTTTCTGGATCTTTGGACTATTCTGTTTTGATTCTTGTAGCAAAGTGACTTTGAGTAGAAAGAATGAAGTATCTTATGTTCTTGTATATTGAGATCTTAATTTCTTGCAAGTACTTACAGGTACTTTTGACTTCACCTTGTGATTTCATAATATAATATAATGTAATGCCATGCAATATATAATAAATCATATTTTCCACTCTGATTTCCTCTTGTACACTATTTTCTAGATAAGAGATCATTCTGGATGCTTAGATTGATAATTTCACAGATATGGAATAGATTTGGCTGCACGTTTCCTTGAAATGAGCAGCAACTGTGTTTCTAATCTAATGGAGTGATTTTGAAAAATTGCAAAGATACACCTTATTTTTAACAAAGGAATTATTTCATTTCAGGAAGAAATCCTCTGTAGCATGGGAAGCTGCAGCATGTAAGCCATTTCCCAACTACATCGATTCTCACGAGAAGCAAATCTAGAAGTGTGTGTTCTACATCTCTTTGGTTAATAATGTGAATCAAGTTTTATTTGGTAAATAAAAATATCTGTGTTGCAAAAGTTTTCCAACATCTCATTTAGAGTGCAATAAATTGTGTGTTGTTTGCTAGCCTTGTGCCTCCTCTTAGTTTCTGATCGTATGGTATCAGAAAAATCAATACCTCATTTCTCACATCAGCCAGATGGATAGGCCAGGCAAGGGCTTCAGCCAAGCCTTTGTGCCATTCTGACAGGGGAAAAAACATGTTTTCCCTATTTCAAGCTCTACTGTTTACAAGCAGCTATTGACAGCTTTGCAGTACTTTCTCTCAGTAAGATCTATCAGTAAGAACTCTGAAGTCTTGCTGGCTCGGCTGTATTTCTTATACCTCCTCACTTACCAAGTACAGCTATAAATCCTTAAAGTGGTTACTTTTGCATGTGCTCACTAAATGTTGAGATTAGCCACGTAGTAAAGGAAGTGTTCTGAATTTACGGTCAGCCTGACTTATGCTGATCCTTCCAAAAAAAGCTGTCAAGAGATTTCGGCTTACAAAAACCTGGCAAGTACACTGCCATGCCTGCTGATGAAATTAGTTTCCCTGCATGGCTGTATGGCACAGCTCTTTATATCTGTTGCAAAACAAGTTGGTGGAGAACCAACTGGCAGTAGAAAAGGTTTCTTTTTCTGCTCCGTGGATGTCATGCTACACATTGAAGTAAAGGGTAATTTTTAATACCACAGCTTGGGAGAATACTAATATTCATATAAAGAGTATTTTCAAAATTAGAAGAAAGATGAAAAAAGTTATATTTTGAAATGCATTGACTAAATTTAAAGCATTTCTGGTGAAAGCATTGTTTCTTTACTTTTATGCACAATATATCATAATCACATCCAACTGAGAGTATTAAAAGATAAACAGACCTTGTGGTTGCCAAGTGAATTATGCAATGTATGGGAATATCAAACAAGAATTAGCCATTTAACTCTGATTGGCAGTCCTATTCACAGTGCTTATTATACATTATTTTTTCCACAGAGACACTGCTTGTCAAAATAAAAACCCTGAAATTATTTTCTCTCTTTATTAACAGTGGCTCAGTGTATGAAAAGTTCTCCACAACAGTTTCTTCAGAGTTATGTCACTGCATATGAGATGGTCGTAAAGCTGGCTTCAAGAAAGCCAGTGCTGGCATTTAGTGAATCTAAAGCACTATCAGTATAGTAATACTAATGGCAATTCCCATGTAATACAAGAAATTTAAAATTCAAATGCAGGTACTCCATTTTCCACATGTCACCCTCAGGAGAGCTATAGAGGTAGCTCAACTCACAAAGGGAATTTGTGTGCAAATTCAGATCCTTCACAGACTGGTGGAAAGCAGCAGAATACAAACCAGACCTGTGCAATACTTTTATATTAATCCTCTTAAAATGCCCACCAGTTTGATTCCTGTGATGAAACTAGAACCTCAGGCTGGGTCTTCCTTCTGCTTTTCCACATCCAGTTCCCTCAGTCCTGGAGATGCCTGGGGAAGCCAGCCCATGTGCAGACCCAGAGTGACAACAGCCCCCCTGGGCTGATCCTGGTCACTCCGGGGCCTCGTCAACACAACCCTACGTTGTGTGCTTTATTGTAGTGCCACTCTGCAAGATCAGGGGTATTACCCTTCATTTCCCATTGAGCCTGTAGGTCCAAAATTTTAAACTGAGACCAAGAAGCTCAAACCCAAAGCTATGTTCCTGTGACTCAGAGAATGAAACCAGGAGCAAACAATGCCACAGTCTTCTCAGATGGCTGCACAAAACTATGAAACATAGTGGGACTGCATAAAGATTCTTAAATGACTGAGAGAAAGTTATGCAATCCAGGTTTAGGTTTGAGAAATTAAATATAGTGAGGTATGGATCCATTTTCCTTCCAATTGCAACTTCTGAACTGCAGCTGATTCAGAAGAAGGGCTCTGTTTTGTCTGATATCAGTTGAAAGCTCAAGATCAATGACACCACACATCAACACAGGCAAAGAGAATATAATGTTCTCTACTATACTTTTTGAAGCTTACTTCTGTAAAGCATAAACTGTACTGTTCTTCCGGAAATGAAATTTAAAGATCAGTTTGTCAAAGACATCATAAAGTGCAAAGAAACATTTTTGCACATTTTTAGCCAGTCTAACTTCAAAGCAGAAATCAGAGTTAAGAAAGGAAAATAAACCATGACATAAAAGCAATGCTTCCTCCTTTTCTGGATGATTGCATGCTCGGATTGCACTTAAAATTCCCAGGAGATGTACAGATTGAGATGAAATATTGGTTTGGTGTAATGGCAGCATGGAGATCATAGCTATAAGCTATTTTTGTAAATCATAAATCAGTGTCTGAGCAGCAAACCATGGGAGTCTAGCATTCAATTCATATATTATCACTAATTATAATTTTTTGACTTGACAATGCATCATCACTCATGCAAGTAGCTATAAGCTATTTTTTTCACCCATAACCACACAACTTGTGCACAAGACAATGACTCCTGAAAACTGTCAAGCATAAACAAGAAAAAGGACATTTTTGTTATTGGTAATTCTGTACCCAGTTGAGAAACTGCTTCTTCTCACTACAGCCCAGGGCATTGAACAGTTCTTTTCCCAAAGAGTTTATCTTTCAACAAGGCAAGGCAAGCAGAGATTCTGAGAATGAGATGTGACAGCCAAGAATTGAGACTGAGTGACAGTTTGCAGTTAATTCAATGCTTTATTTTCTTAAAAGAAGAAACACCTGAAAACACTGTAAGTGAGGATGGGGTACAGAGACTGTGAAAGAGAATCTTGACAGCCTTGTAACAAGTGACTAATTAGCATGGAGGAGGAAATACTTAAACTTCATTGTGCTTCTTTGACTTGTTTCCCAAACTGCTGGCTGTCCTGATCAGTTAATTTTCAGCATTTCTCAGCATGTGCCCTCATCTTCAATCTGCAGCTGAGAACATTGCCTCTGGAATTTGGTTCTGCAGAGCACGTGCCAGCACTTTCCCTCGGAACTCACAACTCATCAGCTGCTCACAGATGTCACCTGGCATCTGCCACAGACATGATCCTCACTGCAGCCCTTGCTGAAGTTGTCTTTATCCCTGCTCCCCTGGCTGAAGATGTCTTTTTGATCTCCTATGCTGCATCCTTTTTCTTCCTTTCCCACATCTATCCTGGGCCCAAGCATGGCACACTTATTCTGTGCAGGTCTATCTCAAATCACTCTTACAGTGTTTTAGGGTGGGGTTTTTTAAGGAATATGTCTTTTCCATTAACATTATGATCAAGCTGCAGCAGCTCCAGCCAGCTGGGATCACTCTGATATGGCAAAGAGAAGCTCAGGCGACAAAATGGGCTGAGCTTCAGCTCAGCCCACTGTCTTTTGTTACGTTCACCAAAGCCTCCTACATTACAACAAAATCTTGTCAATCATTGCATTGGTGAGCGAGATCAATACTGCCAGCAGCAGCCTGCCCAGATGATGTGTGCAGCCAGCAGGGTGACATCCATGGGCACTGTGGGCTGTGGGGGGGATTTGTGGGTGTGTTCTCACTGGTGGAGAGTCATGGAGTGGGGCTGCACAAGATGACCTTGCAATCCAACCTTAGGACCCCAGCAGCACCAGCTTCCCCTCTTCCCTTAGGCTGACAGTGAGAGTAGCTAAGCTGATGCTGTCTGAGACTGAGAGCATTTGGCTGGCTCCAGCACAGCCGGCCAACTGGTTCTGAATCTCACGAGTACCCTGGTGGACTGTGTCATGAAGCTGGAGCTACAGGGAAGAGTTTTCCTGGGGTAGCCTGAGGAGGGTAACCCTGAGCTGGACTATGACAAGAGTATGGCTCGTACCAACCAGGCTGCCTACATCTCCAAAGCTAGGAATTTCCACATAGAGGGTGAAATACTGGAGTGAGGCGCTGGCTAACTGAACAGCATCTTTGCATTGGACTAGGAGATGTGAGATCAGAATTTTTCCAGTGTGGAGGAAGTCTTCCTTTGCCAGTGTCCATGTGCTCTGTTTTTGTCCCATTCTCCTTTTCACATATATCATATGGAAAACTAGGGCTTTGCAATGATCAGTCATGTTGTACAGAAAGCAGTATTTGAGAGTGTGAGTAGTTCCCCATGAGCAGCGCCTGTGAAGTGAACATTTGTTGCACAGAAATCTATAACAACCTCTCTAGCAGCAGGTAGGAAACTTTCAGTCACAAGCAGATCACTGAAACATTCCTTGGTCATCTAAAATGCTTGCCTTTGGTGTTCTTGACCAACATCTCAGTAAGTATCCACCAGGTATATGAGCTTTGTTTTATTTGCAAATATAGTAAAGGCATTATTAGAGTTACTTCTGTATCTGTAGTGAGAGACAAGAAAAGTGTGAGACAAACACCGAAAACACCTGTAAAAGTGTGAAAATTTCACTGAATTGCAGAATCACAAAGTGGTTTAGATTGGTTGCAGGTCTTCTGGTCCAACTCCCCTGCTCAAGCAGGGCTATGTAAAGCCTGTTGCCCGGGATCATATCCAAATGGCTTTTAAATTTCTCAAAGGAGACTCTACAACCTTCCTGAGCAACCCATCACACAGTGAAAAACTGTTTTCTGATATTCAGAGGGAACCTCCTGTGTTTCGATTTGTTCTTATTGTCTCGTCTTGCCATTGAAAAGAGCCTAATTTCATAATCTTTGCACCTTCTCTTCAGATAGTATACAACCCAGCATGCACACACATAAATGCAGAGCCATCTATGAAAATGTACAAATCTAATAAAAAGAGTGAAGTCAGTGGGATGTAACAACCAGTGGGGTGTACGACAGTAGATTGTTCCAGGAGATTTTTAAAGCAAATAGAAGCCTCCTAGAAGGTGTACTCTGCTTTCTCAGCTTCTCTTTTTTAGGGTATTAGAGACTAAATGTAATGGTTAATGGTTCAAACAATCAGCCACTTGCAAAAGCAATGGTGCTTTGCTGTCAACGTGCAAGGTAATAGCCCAGGTGCAGAGGGGGTGAGCACCAGAGGATGACCATGACAAATCAGATCGTGTCGAGCAAAAAACTGGGTTTTGAGCCAGATAAGGGAAGAGGCCGATAAGAAGCAGATCCTGTTATGTGGAATAGTGCTTTTTATCATATCCTCCCTTACACAACTGGCTCTGGTATGAAAAGTTCCCTCTGGGGAAGTACCAGGACATTTACACATAGGTCTACACAAGGTATTCATCCCTTTTGAGGGGGCTTAACTGTCTAACAACACGACAGGCAGCTGTCATGTCTTAGAAGGTGTCAAAAACCATCAAAGACCCCTGAAACACCCACAGACCCATTTCTTGGGGCCTCTCATCAGATGCCTGTCGTGATTCATAGTGTTGCATCAGACAGTGTAAAACTCCCCATGCAGGGGAGGTACATGGGCATTCGCACCTATACCTGAACACATATTAACCCTCTGAACTTTGTGTTTCACAGGCTTCCTCCTACCCCCAACCTCTATTGGATCAAGCCTGTGACTATTGCTTTGACCAAGGGACATCTAAATTTCAGCAATCAAGTCTCATCACTGGATCCATGAGCAGTAATATCTTTCTAGTCTTGTCTTTTCTTTCTCTTTCCTTCTCTCTTTCTTCTCCTAACTTCTCAAAATATTGTAAGCCAGACTAAAAAAAGCTCCAGACAATTCCTTGTTGTGTCTGAGTAAGGTTAAAGTTGGTTAAGTTTAAGTTTGCTGAATTAAAGTTCAGTGTCTTACATGGTTTAGATGCTGTTTTAAAATTTGCCTTAATTCTACCTTAATCATCTAAAATTTGAAAGTAAAAGTTTGTTATCGAGCCTCCTGATAATTTTGGTTTTCTCCCATATCACCCAGAGTGAATCAAACTACCTTTCCCTGAACCTGTTGAGTGGACTGGGGAATAACACAGGGTCTGTTTGGAATCTTGAAATTTAGTCTACAGGTCATAGGTGGTTGCTACTCTAGACTAGTTAAGTACTGAAGCTAAACTATGCCAATATATGGAAACTGTGCTTTTGAGCTAAAAACTGCAGTGGTCAGACTTCATTTCTTCTCCGACTTGGAAGCTCTACCTCATCCAAAGGTCACTCACCCCTTAAGCATGCATTAGGCTCTTAGCCTCGATATACTGCAGCATGCTGATGCTTCTCGTAGGCTACCAGATGTCACAGCTCTGACAGAAAAGAGGGAGAAAGGCTGAGTAGGAAAAATCTTTTTTTTCATTATAAGAACAGGTACCTGTAAAACACCTCAGTTCACAATCTTTTCAGCTGAAGTTCAAATCTGTATTTTGCCACCTACGTATATATTCATGTTCTCAAAAGGATTGAGCACCCACATCCATCAAGACATGCCAATGCAGTCCACTTTTATAAAAGATTTTTACTACTGTAACTCAGTCCTTGTCCTCCATTTCCAGCATTGATTACATCTTACTTGCCTGTAGAAGTGCTCTGAAAAGCCCAAGAAAGCCATTTTAAAGCATTAAAGAAATTATGGATCTGACCCTTCTTGCCCTGAATACTCTGTGCCCCTCACTGCTGTTTGAACAGATTGCTGCTTTAGACACTCAGCTGCTGATATGCTCTTGGTAGCCTGTTACTGTCTGGTGTTTGATCCTCCTACACGCCCTACTTGTGTCACATCTGATGTCTCTCCAAGAAGAGTATATGCTTGGATCCAGGTGCCTGCTGACATATTACTTTTTAATCCTGGAAAGCCATGACACTGCACAAGAAATTCAGTTTGGTCTGTCTGTGAGATAAAGACTGCTCAAGCAACTGACTCCTGCAAGTCATGGAATATGCCTGGTAACATCTCTAGGCTAATTAGATCCAAACAAGGAAGAATTTCAGTATTACCAGGGATAACCGTCCTCGTCACCAGGAGAAACCTCCAGTTACAGCAAACCAGAAGTGGGAGCTCCCAATACTATAGGCAGTTTGAAACTTCAAGCACTGCTGTGCAGCATCAGTGACACCTCAGGAAATCCCTCATGTCATTCATAGAAGGGTTGCCCCTTGAGTCACTCCTACCACCATCTTCTTTGCACTTTTCCCATGGCTGCAGCCATCATCTCCCTTGCTGGGATATGCAAGGTGCAACAGCTTTTGAATTAGGAAATGCATTAAATTATCTGGAATTGACTTGATTTTTCCAGTGTGACTGAAGTTCCCAGTGCTGCTGCAAACCAAGTGTGTGGTACCCCTGGGTGCCTCCCAGGAGCTGACTCCTGGGAGCACCCTCCAACCCATGCAGCTGCTCAGGAACTTTCTATGGTGCGATCAATTCTGTTGTGTGGTTTCAGGGGGTCTGTGAGGAGATGCTTCTCTGTAATGGGGCTCACATCCCTCATTCAAAGGGAGTCAGGGAACACAAGTGCACCTTTGTATCTAGGGTGAATTCAGGGACATTGGTCAAGGCCACCATCCTCTTGAGTCCAATGGTCTGTGTAGGAAGTTAATCATTGGTTAGACAGCAGGCACAATTCAAAGAAGTGATGCAAAACAAGTCAGAGAAGGTGTGATCAAAGCTGTACATAGAATGCAATCAGTATCTGAAAATTCTTTTGCACCACAGGACCTATGTAAGCTCTGCACATAAAGCTGACTTCTCAGGCCACACCTGCAGCAAGGACTGAGAAATTTGTTCTTTTTCTGGGGGTGCAAACCAGACCACTCACATCAGTTCCAACTGCAGATCATGCTGGGAAGGGAACACTGATTTCTTTCAAAATTAAACTATGAATCTGCTCTTCAAAAACAAGAACCTTGCTGAAATAACATTGTGCTATATGATGTAAGCTCCTCAGGTTTCTACAAACTGTCAGAATAGAGAACATGACTTCTTTATATTATAGTTATCTAAGAGGCTGATGTGTTTTAGTTTCCTCTCTCTTAGATTATTTTAGGCACTTTTTTCTTCAGAGTTAGAGCTCTGAAAATGTTGCTATGCTATCTGTTGCTTTTCCTCCCAAGCTGTGAGGAAAAAATATCCAGGCTTTTCTCTCAACAAGAATATCCAGTTTATATTATTAAAACTCAAAGCATCTTTGAATTAATCTCCAAAAAGATTCAATCAGCAGGACAAAATTCTAGCAGTCTCACATCCCCCAATATTATTCAAAGTAAAGTTTTGGCTCAAGCAACTAGGAGGAAGAAAATCTTAAGTCTGAGTGATAAAGCTGCCAGCAGATACATGTGTTTAAAAAGTGCTTATCCCACCACCTGCCTTTCACCATTCACGCCATCTGCACAGATTGACCTTGATCAGCAAAACAGTCCAGCCTTGCAGTGTGCAGGCAGAGATGTAGCACAGTCCTTGTCACTTTCTGCCGCTCACGTGTGCTCTCTCTGGGCGAATGTTTCCCCTCATCTTGTCTCTAATCTGATTCTGGCAGACTTTCACATCTCAGACAAGACTGTGTATCAGGACTGTAGGTGCAGAATCCCATTACAAATAGATTGTTGTTTTACAGGTCTCTCTGTTTCATCATTCAAGAAAAAAATAATGCATTCACAGTGTACACGACAGGAACATGTTAGCAGAATACTTTTTGTTGCTTGTCTTTTGAACTCCCAGCATAGCTCCTCAGTGACGCTTGATAGAGTTGAAGGAAAATACAATCCAGTATAAATTTTGAAGTTTCCATCACAAAAACATTGTCAGTCTTTGCTATTACAATGAAAAGGAACTTAACTACTTCCTTTTTGCAAAATATCATTTGCAAAGGAAAAATAGGATGTCACCATTTGAGGGGAAAAAAGAATGGCTTTGTAATTCCTTTGCATGTTACTTGCTGTTACTTGAAGCACTGTTGAAGTCTGTTTTCCACATCACAGTATCTGAAAGTAGACTGGTTTCTTCTGAAGGAAACTCCAAAAGGCAGTTGAGGAAGGAGTGAGGAATTTCCACTTCCAGTGGCGGTTACCCTGAGGCAGTTTCATGGCACAAGACAATGGGGATCTGCTGCTAACAAAATTGCCTTCTGATTTCAAAAACCTAATTTCTCCAGCTGAAATTTATGCAAGGGTGAAATACACCTAATTCTGTTCCTAGGATGTATACATGAATCACATGGAGCAAAGAAAACATTTGTCAGCAACAAACTAGAAAGACCAAAGTCCTAACAAAATAGGCAAGCAGGGAACACCTGACATGTATGAAATTGAGCAAATTATTTAATGTCTTAGCCTATTAATTTTCCTCTCTACTTTTGCATTTCTTTTGCATTGCTAAGTCTTCGAGCAGTTCCTGTCCAATCTCTGTAGTTATATTTGTCTGAGAGACTTATATGTGACAGTGGCGTCATTACAAGTGCAATACGAGTGGGTAGTTTTAGTAAAATACAGTTTCCAGTGACCACAGAAGATGGGGCAGAGATTTCTAGGAGAGGTCTTGTAAACTTCCTAGTTAACTACTCCAAAAAGTTGGTGGGTATTTTTTGTGATGTGAAGCTGGAGCCTTTAAAACACCAGGAGGGACATTTGAGCTATATCTATTTATTCCTTCATGTGCACTTTGAAAGGCACTAAAGTGCATCCAAATGAGCAGACACCTTTGAAGTCTAGTCAGATCAGGATTACACTGTGTCTCTGTGACACTCCTCAGAGCAACAGGGCTACACTGTTCAGGAGCAGTGACCTAAAATAGCCATATAGCTCACACAGATCTGAGCTTCTATCTTTGAATGGTCCTACATGACTTTCAAGAACCTGTTGGCACAGACTGGTTGCTAACTAAGGACCTCTCACTGTGCTCTCACAGGGGATAGAGGTATTGCCTGGGCTTGAAAATGGAAAAAAAACCCACTCAATTTTTGAAGAGCAACAACACACATTTCTATGGAGGTGTCATTAAATACTACACCTAAAACCTACACGGTTTAGGTAGCTGACAGGTTCAACAAATAATTATATTGGCCCTTGTAGGCAGACTTGCTATTAAAACGGAGCAGGAGGTTACTGCCAACTTCTGTTGCATCTGCTTTAACATTTTTTATATGAATAAAAAACTCTTTAGACCTTAGAATATTTTTTTCCATTTTTTAAAAAAAAATTATTTGAATGAATGGTATCTGAAGTCTCTCCAAGACTGGATAGGAAAGAATTTGATTGCTGTCCCCTTTGGGATTATTTTTGCGGAGTAGCTTTGCTGTGGATCAGCAGGTCATAATTGATGGAAAGGGTGAAAAGGGAGTAAGAAGGTTGCACAGATGAAGCAAAAATGGCTAGATTGTCTGCTCATAATTTAACTTTAACCTTGCAAAGATTTGCAAGACATTCTGGTTTTTTATAGCTTCATGAAGCAAAAATAGAAAATTCTCCAGTAACCATGGAAACATGGAAACAATGATTACTGGAAATTATCTCTACTTGTGCTGTCATTGGATGAGACTAAAGTTAAGCCACACGTGCATCTGCAGCAATGCTGCCACAGCTGACAGGGAACGAACCTCGCAAAAGTCCTCAAACATCTGGAGCAGCTGGAGCCACTGCAATTTTCGAATAGTCTAATTCTAGCTGTTGGTGGCTCAAGCTATATCTGCTTTCAGCAAGTGATTCTGTGAACAATTAAATACTGAAACTCTAACCATGTCTGAGTATGTGTTTTGTTGACCAGAAGACGCAGTAGCCACCAGCACATCAACTGTCTTTATGTGCCCTCAGAGCTCTCGAAGGAAAGGTCAGCAGGGCATGCAGTGTCTCAGAGAGTCACCATCGATGTTTACCCCTATTGAAAGGGAGGGAGAGAGATACAGATGGTATCAAATCAATAACAGCAATTATGGGCCTTTGGAGGGTCACTTGTCGTTTAGGTCACTAGCAATAAAAGTTTATTGGAAATAAAAACAGAATAATGAAATCAAATGAAATGGACTTTTAGTGGGAAAAACGAGAGAAAAATGAAGAGAAGAAGGAACTCAATATGAAGAGAAGTGTTCCAGATGTCAAAAACAGCATGAGAGCTGGGTCTATAACCTGCCTGCAGGAATCAGATAAGCTGCTCTTGTGCACACCCCAGTTGCTACACATTAAAGGAAAAGCATGAGATTAGAAGCATCTCTGTGACTGTGCTGCTGATATAAGATATATTCTGAAAGGATTTGATTTTGCTACTTCACTTCTCTTTGCAAAGCAGATGGATTCATGCTTTTCCTTTCTCCAAGAAGGAGTTTTCTGTGGAGACTATCAGCCTCATGGAGTGTCTCCCTTACAATTTCTTTCCCACTTCCTTTTCAGAAAACTACTCTATGCCCCCAAACAGTGAAAAGCTGCTGACATCCCCCATGCAGAGGAAGTGTTAGGAGGGAATTACAATGCTGTTAAAACCCAGTTATCCGGAAGAGTTACTCACCCAGAAGTCATCTGGAAGCTGGGAACTGTTTGTGAGCATTTGGAAACAGGGACTTGCTGCTTCTGTTTGAATATCTGAAGGGGATGGAAAAGATTTCTAGTGATTTCCTGTCTCTCCATTTGTCTCTTTGGGTTCCTATGAAACAGGACTTCTATTTATATTGACTTGCTTCTGAAATGGTCACATAAGTGGCATTCCTCACCTCAAAGCCATAAAACTGATAGACCAGATTCCCCCCTTTTGCCTGCCCTTGGTTGTCCCTCTTGGAATTGTATATTAGGCATTGCGATAACATGCCACAGCACACTCAGGTAGGCCAGATCACAGTTGGGCAGTTTCGAGTGCACAGGGAAGAACATCTCCTTTGTCATTTGCAAGTTAGAACAGACGGACAGGACAGAGAGCGTATGGCAGAAGAGCTGGCCTGTCTGGTGCTGGCAGCGGCACCTCTGTTGATAAAGGCACTGCAACTGTTTGTTAAAAAATGCAGTTCGAATCTTTGCATGTCACTATCCACAATCCCAAGCACAGGGCCACTCAAACATATGACAAAAGTGTTTTGTCTCCATCCTGTGCCAGGAAGCATAAAGTGAATCACCCCCATATTCTTACTCACAGCGCTGTCTATTTTTTATGGTTCCTGCAATCTGCTCAAAGTTTAAGTTGGTTACTTTTAAATGCACCCTAAAAAGTTGAAACACTCTGCTTGCAGGATGTAACTATGTCAAATTTATAGCCTAAGATAAAAAGCCCTCTCCCACTGAGCCCCTTCTAGAAGGTTGTTAAAATTAGGGCCAGTGTATTAAAAATCTGTTACATCTTTTACTAGTGAGTCATAACCTGTTCACTTGTGGGAAAATGAGCTTGCCAGTCTACTAAGGAACTGACTTGCTATCTTCCCAGTCTTTGTGAGGAGTCTGCTCTTTGTTCCCAGGTGGTTGTCATGATGGATGCTGTTCAATGCAGGAAAAACTATAATTTAGCACATACTGTAATACAGTGCAGTAGCCCAAAGTATGATGATACTAGCTGGAAAGGAAATAAATCTTTTAAAACAGATAAAATTTAGTTTCTGCATAAATTTGACAAAGAAATAACTTGGGGACACAAACAGTGTAATCAAATGCTCTTTCTTTGGTCTTATATTTTCCCTGCAAAATAAGTAGAGGCAGAGGAGATGAAACAACCTGGAATAAGTAACTGATGGACCAATGTAGCATGAAAAGGGCAGTAGTAAATTGCCTTGGGAAACTCACCAGTTTTCCCAACAAAATCAACTAATCCCTGGGTTCCTAATGTACATACACACACACATATATATATATATATATATATATGTATATATATGTGGTTTTTGAAGATACCGATACACTTCTATAAGCATGAATATTATATTTAAGGTACTTTCTACACAGATTCTTACCTTCTATTTGCTTCATGTCATTTCCATCCCAGTAAAGGTAATTGTTGAGAATGCTAAGGCAATTTATGGGCACCTGCAGGTTCATAAATCTTATGTGCTTATCCTAGAGATGTATCTTCTACACATATACTATATCAGGAGGTTTCTATCATCCATCACTGTACAATATATCTATGGTAAAGAAAAAAATGAGGTATTGTACCAAATCTTACCTTTGTCAAAGCAGACACAGGCCAGCCTTCTAGCAGCTGCTAGATGGTTCATTATAGAGGGTAGAATGGAGATGTGTAGTTTGATACACATCAAGTAGTCTGATACTTCCTCAAGTTTCTCCCCTTCTGTGGGTTTTTCAACCTCCTCAGGTAAAGAAACAGAAGCCTAAAAAATTTGTCCAGTAGTTAGGCTTTCAGGAGAAGGCAAAATTTCCTTATTGAGGTCCCAGGTATGGGTACCAGACTAGAAAGCAGTTCAGACTGTTTTGAGTTAGCAAAGCATTTCAGAATGATGAAAGTGAACAACAGTTGACAACAATGAATGTGCTTGGAAGAGGAATATTTCCATTTCAGGAAGAAGACTCAGAATGACCCTGCCATTAACAGCTTACCTCAGGAGTAAAGTTGTGATTGTGCTTGCTGACTCTCCTCCAGCTCAGACTTTGAGAGGTCCTCCAACACAGGGTCTCTACATGTACCCCAGCCACTATCCTTCATTCATTCTGTTAGGATCAAACAAGAGCTAAACTGATGTAAACTCCAGAAATGCACAAACAGTGGGCACTGGGTGCTCAGCACCAGCTCCACAAACCTGTTCTAGCTGGGTTGCACTACTCAGTAATGCAGAGATAAATGACTGAGCTAGGGTGTTCAGCTCCCAAGTCTCTGCCTGTTTCAGAAGGTGCTCGGGGCAGGCCTGACCACCTAACCCAGGCTTCTCAAACTTAACACTGGAAGTGGACAATGAAAATACTCCTCTCTTCTTCCATCTATGTCTGTGATTACAAATGAGACTCCTACACAACTGAGAAGTCCTTTCTCCATTAATTAACTAGATGAGTTGACCATGGTGAGTGGTTACACTGAATCTTCTTACAAATTCATGATACAAGCAGTCTCTATGCTTGGCCATTAATTTAAATACTCATGCAAAATCTAGGATTACTTGATGCTTTTCTCTCTTTCATGGAGGCTTATAATGACTTTAAAAGCATTAATTCAATATGAGGTCAAGGAATTATTTTAGCTGTGAAATCAGTTGATTAATAACAGTTTCTTCAGAGTCAAGAAATCTCTCAGACTGTAAGGCTCAAGTAATTACTTCATTTTTCTGCCTACATACTCATGTATTTAACTACTATTCTGCACAAACAGAGAAATGAGTTAACAAGAGATTTTCAGTACTTGGGTTGACAGCATCCAAAACATACAGAGGAGCATGTATCTGCAAAATTAAACAGCTATTTCTGTAATTACTTAAGAAATCAAATGCTGTTTGAATGCCATACATCAGTATATCACCTCCTATATAGTACAAGCAGGATCTCACACTGTTTTATCATTACTTATTAATGGCTTGTCTTTGAGTATATCGTAAGTCAATTAAACAAATTTATAGATTGCAGTAGGCAAAAGTGAATAGACTTGGGTTTAGCCATAATTTTAATTGATAAAAAATTAGTATGATTATAAAATGAACTTTTTCCTGACAAAATACTGAATATTTCATAAACAAAATATTAGATTTTGACATCACTGTGATGCTGTCTTTTTTAGTGTCAGAAATATTTATCAATTGAAATAGGGCAATGTATGAGTAAAATGTTTCGAAAAATTGCAAAACTGACAGAGTATGTTCCTGCCTCATAATAAACAATTGTTGAATGATGTTTATTAAAATTGGCTCTCAAGTGACAGTTAATAAATGCATAGTTCTATTATGCATGCTAAATTCAGCATCCTGAAAACTTAAAAGCAAATAGATCAAAACCAACAGAGATAAAAAAGTCACAAAGACAAAATACAGCAACACCAGAAAGTGACAGGGAAATAATTCAGTCTTAAAAATGACTTATTATTTGGTAACTTGTAACAACAATTTTATAGAAGAAAATTAGAGGCAAATCAGAGTCTTTCTGATGTTTTAGATATGCAGTTTCTCTAGTGCATATAGTTTGATCATACAGCAGAGAAATTCACACTACGAAGCCCCCTTCAAGAAAGGGGGGGCAAAAACCCCAGTTTCCCTCTATTTCTGATTCCAAGTTATGAATACTCATGGATGAATGAAGGACAAAAAAAAAGGTGCAATAAAATTTAACTATTAATTTATTTTAATTAAAACCTTCAACATTTCTTCAGTATTTGGAGAAATTAGACTATAAGCAGTATGTTTCTATGTATGCTTCACATATACCCAGATCATATCTGCACCGAGTTGCAAAAATACTGGATTTAACAGGCTTTGTGTCCTTTACTGTAATCACTCCATTGGCTCTTTGATGTTGCATGGGGTTGGTGTGATGATTGAAAGAGTTGCTTCAACCATATATTTTCACCTCCATTTCTAAAAGGTGAAGGGCAAAACTTTAAATCAAGGAGCAGTTTATCTTTAATTAAGAAAAACATAATTAAGCATTATCACATAATTGCTATTACTGATGGAGAAACTCAAATTTTCACAACTAGTGACCCATGCTGTATTATGTGTCTGCTGTTTACTGCATAATAAATCTGTGCTTGTGTTTGGCAGCTAGCCAGAAAAATTAAAAGGTAATCAACATGCTTCTCTGCAGTCTGGTCATCAAAATCTCTGACTTCACAGATGAGTAAATAACAAAGTCAAGTTGTGATATCCTAACAGAAAACCTTCTTTATGAATAACTGTATTTATCTCCTCTGTCAAGACATCAAATGACATTTTAAACAACCAAATAGAAAAAGCTTTGCAAAACAGACGAGAAGAACTGTGCTATACACCTGGTGTTGAGTTAAAAAACAGTTTAATGTCTCAAGGCACCACCACGGTAGAATTTTATACCTGCAAGTAATCATCTAATACACTATTATACAGTTAAGGAAATGTATTAATAAATAGCTTGTGCAATTTTGGGAAGCAATCTATAAAGGAATGTTAGATATACAATAGGCACGTACTATAATACAAATAAAACCCAAAATTCCTAGAAAAAGCATGCTGAGCACCTCTTGGTATAGGTTGAGTTTCTTATTCTAAACACTATGTAAATCTTAACTTACAAAAAGTAAAACTGAAATCTTAGAGTAACTGGTTATTTAAACTGATTTTCCTGGGTATTTTCCTCTATGTCACAGGATTACTTTTAGGGACAGAGGACTCTGGTACTGGCTGTAAAGGGCTGTCTTGTTCATTCAGTTGTGCGTTCAAGTTTTCAGAAGTTAGAAGAGAAGAATTAAAAACTATTTCACTTAAGTCTGATTTTATGGATACCAGATGTGGTTCTTGAAAATTCAATGGTTCTTCTAACACCTGTGTATTTTCTCGTGTCATTCCCATATCTGATGGTGACTTTCGTTTCATTCTTGTGTACGATTTGTCTAAATTCTCCATGCCTTGGTCAGTTTTCTGAAATCGCCCAAAGAACCAGATGAAGAAACCAAACAAAGCAAAAGCCAGCAAACTTGGAATAAAAGCCAGGCATTTGACATCAAGGCTAGAGCCTGTGAACCTGCTGTGCAAGAACATGTCCCCTTCAGCATAGGTCCGGTTTGTCAAGGGGTTGGTGTTATTGGATCTCCACTCCCAAGATAACTTAGTTCTGTTAAGGTCTTTCAAGCTCTCTGAGTCCTTCACTGTGTAGATCTTCTGTCCAGGACCGATATATTGACCATATTCATGAGGTTTGTAAAATATTTGGTTCTTCCACATATTCAGATCCAAGATTAAAACAAGGAAGATAATTCCATAGTTAAACCATTTGCCTGTTTGGAAAAAGGAAAGTTCTGTCATCTGATATATCCATTTAAGAAGCAGTACAAATGTCATCACACATAAAAGATACTCAGAGAAAAAAAGTTCCTTTTTATTCATCTGTACAGCAAAGTTGTAAATAAATTTGCACCACAGTCAGATTTATGCTGAATACCCCTTAGTATTTCACAATTAGGTCTAGACACAAAACAACTTTGTAACACAAGCACAAGAGTATATCTATTCAATTGACATTACAATTTGTAAGTGACCAGTTTATTAGATCACTAGGTGATATGTTACAGATCAATAAACCTAAAAAAAGTATGAATTCCAGGACTTTAAAAATATTCACATGGAAATTTTCCATAAAAAGGCCATATTTGACAGAACCATTTATATTCCAGAAATTACTGAAGTGACTGAGGTTTTTGAGGTTGGTAATTATATGAATTTTAAGAGTATATACTTATGTTGTTTGATATACCAACCATGGAGTGCAGATATATTCAGGTACAGGCAATCAGACAAACTATGATTCATAAAATCACAGTGAGATTATTGAGAAATAGCAAAGGCTGATTGTAGACTTCAGAGTCTGGCCAGCTTAGCTTTCTTTATAACCTGTGTCTATGAATACACATAACAAATTATACTATTCTCACAGTCAGAGCATATCTTACATTCTAGTTAGACATATATTAGTATCTCAGCTGTGCAGTGATGACTGCCATCACCCAAGAACCTGGCAAATCTACATGTCAGCATTAAGTGAAAATACAGAGGTGGAGGAATGTTCCTGCTGGTGATGAATAATCTTGGTCTTTGCTGGAATTGTTTTTAAGTATGCTTCAAGTGAAAAAGAAAATGCATCATAGGATCTATCAAATTACTTAGGCTAGTGCCTTGCAAAGAATTAATGGATTCCAGTTCCTGAAAGTATGTGTGTTTAAACTGTATAACCAGAATGCTTCAGGAGGGTAAGGAGACTAACTTCTTGTATTCAGGAGTTATGTTTAATAGTTCTCCTCAGTTTAGATTGAATAGATTGAAAATAAACAAGAATATTTATTCTCTTGTGTTATTGTCACTGTTCAGAAAAAACCCGAATTGAAAAGACCTTGTAGACAATCCTATAATTCCTGAATAACTCCTCTGTCAAAGCCAGGTTGGATGGGGCTTTGAGCAAACTAGTGTAGAGGAAGGTATCCCTGCTCACATCACAAGGGCTGGAGCTAAATGACCCTTGAGGTCCCTTCCAACTGAAACCATTCTATGATTTCTCCCTGGAATTTGGTCAATTTTATAATTGACTTGTTAAAGAAAACTATCTTTCCAGACTATTAACATCACATTTAACAATATTTATGTTTCTTAAATCAATACCAAGAGACTGAAAGTGATGCTAAAGTATGAAATAATACAACAAACAATACAATGTAGCTTGATGTTTCCTGTGGACGTTTGCCATGTATTTCATGTTTCTATTTTTCCCATCACATCTGTCTTTCAACAGAAAGACACGGGGTTCACTCATCAATAGCTGCTGTCAAGCAGAATATAATAGCTGACTTCTTGTTTTTTTCCTTAGCTGGGCACTTAGATGATCCTTCTTTACCTTACCACCATTTCTTAGGGTGATAATATCAGTTTTTCATATTATCAGTGTCTGAAAATGTTTTGAAAATGGCCATGGGTTTAGAAGTTATTTGATGCTGAGTGTTTGATAGAGTGAAACCAACCCACACATAGAACAAAGTCACACAATTCTCATTTCCTTAGGAAAAGTAGTCTAAACACAAATTACAATGAAAATTAAAAATTGCTCCACCCCTGTCACATTAAGAATTTAAGCAGTCGCCTGATCTGAGAAAGACAAGCTGTTCCTGTTTCACAGAAAGTATGAACTTGAAACACCTCCACTCAGCTCCTAGTCAGAGCTAGGCAGGCAGAAACAAAGCTCTGAGCTCAGGTGCTGTGATTGTGAGGTCCATGTGAGCTGCACAAACCACTTAGGTCCATCATCCTGTTTAGTGAAGAAGAGCTGCCACCTGTATGTCTAAATGGCAGCCAGGTGACTGAGAACAGCTGCTGTTCTGTAGAAGATTTTCTCAAAACTCTTTAAATTTCTAATTTCTGGACATTTTTTCCATCCTCTGCACCACTGTTATGCTTGATGAGCTCTATGACTTTTCCTTCTCTTTTGAATACATTTGTCACCAGATCCAAAGGCTGCATATGAGTAACAGCCTCACAATAACCATATATTAACACAATGACATCTTTCTGCTCCCACTCAGTAATCCCTTTAGCCAAGGGCTGCATTGATCTCCTCAGACACAGAATGACTTGGTGTTGTCTTGGGTACTTACAGAAAGTATTTACCTCTTTCTAGGGTATCGTGTCCTCTGACATCTATCCCTCTCCAAGACAGGTACTTCACTGCTGTACTAGCAGGCATGAGAGCCAAATAAGCCAACCAAGCCATCCTTCTAGATCCATGATGTTTTGGAGCACAAAGATGTCATTGTGCTCGTATGTGGTTATACAGAGATTTAATATACTGACCAACCTTTAACATTATAACTTAAATGTTTATAATCCATGTATATGAAATGATTGTCTACTGCAACTTAATTTTAGCATAATCATTTTTGTAGCAAACTTTAAGTCATATATCAAGCTTATACAGGAAATAAGCTAGGTAAATTAAAAGTCAATCACAACCTTTGATCTTGCATGTGAACAAGTTTAAGTTTGTAAGTTTGTAAAGGATTATATAAATATATTATGAAGGTATAGATATTAATTTTATTTAAAAATATTTCAAGTTTCATTCCAGATGAAAAGTGACATGGGAAAACGGAATCCCACACTATTAAGTCATTTAACTTGTCTCTTACCCAGTTTCTGTAGGATTAGTATCACTGCCTGCTTTAGGGTTGGCTCTACTTCAATGAAATTTGTGTGGCCAAGAACACTGGCATATAGCTGACCCCACTCAGCCCTTCTCAGATGGAAAGTGGTTTATTCAAAGACAAAATTTGAAATGAAAGGATGTAATAGGATCAACTGTCAAGACTGGAAGGCTAGTCAATCATTTTGGCAAATTGAAAATAATTCTATCCAGTCTTCAATGAAGACAACAATGAAGAAAGTCATGTGGGAAAATAGGTTGTGTCATTCAGCCACGCACTACCTAAAAAGAGACCTGGTTAATAACTTTTTAACTTAATAACTTTCACAGCACTGACATTTTACATGCTACACATAATATTTGGAGAGTTAGGAATCTGATTTGGTGTATTTGGAAATGTGGTACAATACTGCAATTTGATGCAACAAAGATCGTCCAAAAGAAAAATTAGACCCAAGGGTATTAGTGTCCTTGTCAGGCTGTGATGCAAAACATGAAATGTTTCTACAGGCATTGTAGACTACAACCAGTATTTGGGGATGAAAACTCATTCCTGTTTTCTGAGAAAGCATGTCTGTTGAAGAGGATTGTATCCTCTTGGCTGGAAGACTCACCAGAAGGGAAACCTTGACTCTACAATAACCTCCACTTGTGGCAGCTTGGACCTGCATCATAGGACCATGCTATGAACAGCAGCCTGTACAAAGCTCTGCTTAGAAACAGTTACCCCTCCCTGCTGAAGCTCAACAACTGTGCACTGCACATAAATGCTCATTTTGAAAGAAGCATGGATTTTTATTTTTCCCTTTTCCAGAAATTCATGTTTTCACCATCGAACAAGATTTTTGGGCCATCCCACATACAACATTTGGCATATATCTCAGTATTGCAAACCAGCTGCTGATTCTGGAGCAGTTTTATTTTTGTATGCCCACTCTGGAATAGATCATTCATTTCCCAACAAAAGGATCTCATGAAGAAGGCAGTCCTCAGCAACCTTATTGAGGTCAGGAGGTAATGTGAAAATCCCACTTAATATGGCTAGATGCAAGCAGCCTCATGCTGTGCAACCACAGCCAGAGGCTAGTGTAGGAAATGTTGACTTTAGACTTCTAGCTCAACTGTAATTTGTGTCTAAAACTGCTCAGACACTGCTGTAAAACATTTGAAATGTTCTTCCTATCTTCTGTCACATTAGTGTTACTAGCTAGATACATGCATACAGACAGACCACTCACAGCTGATCTAAGATGTTAATCCTCTGAGGTTTTTTCATGTCTGTGTGCATGGACAGCTCTGTCTTTACCTCTAACCTTTCTATTTTTGCCCACGGAGTCCCTCAGGCTACTCTGTGCAAGCCTGGGCTGAATCTAGACGTGCTGTTGGTTTAACTCCACAAGCTAGCCATGCTGGTAACTCCCCAGCTATGGAGGTGATGATTTCTCCTTGGGGTGGAAGGGTACTTGGCTCAGATCAGCCCTCAGAAACACGTTATAAACAGCCAGAGAAATCTCTCCCCTCTTTTTGGTACCTAAATTGTGACATTTTCAGTTTGAAAATTATCTGCACACTTGACAGTAGATGCTCTTGGATTTCCAGTGCTGCCATTAAAGGGTACAAGGCAGGCCCCCCCAGTGTCTGAAGTAACAAAATCTACTTTTAAGTTTTACAAATTTCCCTGGGTATTATAGAAACTAGGATAGACTATGTATTTTCATAAACATCAGCCTAAAAAGGAAAACACACACTTTGCAATAAACATCTGTCAAGGGAAATCCAGATGAGCTAAGCAGATGCAGGAATTCAAGTGACTTTTGATGTTCATAAAAAAAGTGGCTATCAAAACAGAATGAAAATATTTAAGACTCAGTAGATGCTTGCAAGGAGTTCCTAGCTGCAAAGAAATGAGAGTAAAATGAGGTACTCAGTTAACAGTAAAAATAAGATAGCTTTTCACAGTAAATTCAAAATTACACTGAAGCATATCAGCTAGAGTCAGGAGATGTTAATTCAATATTACTTCCAACAACATTCAGAAATCACAAGTCAGGACTAAGAAAGCATGTTATTAGTTTAAAGTAGCATGGGTTAAAATAATATATTTAGTAGTGTTGTATTTTTCTGCCTTTTTAGACATTGAATTATGCAGAAGCAACGTTTAATTTTTTTTCTCTGCAATCATGATCTTTATTTTATGGAAGCAGAAATTCTCATTTACTCACTGTATTTAGGAGATAAGTCTTTAAGACAAAAAAAAAAAAAACAAAAAAACAAACAAACCAAAAAAGAAAAAGAGTAACTGTCTTAAGACTTGTGGCAAAATCAGGAGAGCTGGCAATGCAGAGCATGTAACTGAAATTCCTCATCTGTATAAAACTTGCTCAAAGCCATCAAGGACAAACAAACAGAATGGTGGCTTGAAATCCTTGACTCCTCAGAATGTTGCTTTCCTTGGAGCTGCTCCTTTGTGGGATCATTGCTTATTTGAAAAAACAATATTGAGTAGGGCTGCTTTTATTTATATCAACAGTGACTAAAACAGACTGTGTAAGAACTAATAAAGAACAAACTTTGCCAGGATGGCAAATATTATTTCAGCCATGCTTTCTTTTTCCTTTCTACTTCAGAGAAAATGGTTTTCAGTTTCTAAAAATTAGAGCACAGGTCATAGATTTACAGCCTGGATTTATCTACATAGCTAGTACTAAAAGAAATGTTTTTCAGGCCTCAGTGTTCATTTCCTGCTTGTTACTTAAAAGAAGTCCTATAGTTAAATTTAACATTCTGGATTCCATGTATTAAACAGGGCTTAAATAGAGCTGGCTCCCTGTCGTTACCATTGTCCTACCCTCATGTCACCTGCTGCAGTTGTATCCATGTGCATCATTTTAGATTGGATTACATGAATCTTGATTATATATATATATATATATGTATAAAACCTGGATTTTTTTTCCTTTGGAAATATTCTACACCTTGATTTGATAGAATATTCAAGTATCTGCACATCCAGACAGTCACTAGAGCTTGAAAATTATCCAACATGATGCCCTAACCTAAGACAAGAACTGATGGCAAGAACAGATGGTTCAAGCAAAACTAACCCAAAGGGAGGCTCTTGTGCCATGTGTTATGGCTGTTTATTAGATCTCCTAAAGGGTGGTGTAGCACTGAGATAAAACAGGCTCTCAGTAGACCGGATACGTGATGTGCACTCAAATGGATTGATTTGTCTAGCGAATCTAATAAATGGATCTTGTTAATGCTGAGCAGGGAAAAATTTTCCTCAGCCTTCATTCATTATCTCATCCCCATTAAAAGAATGCCTTCTCACTAGAAAATCAGAAAGTACTCCAATGCATAAATATTGGTGTTATTTGGTTGGCCTCTTTTCAAACAGCAGCACTGCTAGCGGTTGCATTTCTGATCACTTATTTATGTTCTTTGCTCTTGTTTATTCTTTGATTATCCCTGATTATCATCAATGTCCCTGTCTCTTCTACAATGCAAAACTGTTCTTTGCTCTTCAATTCCTCTTCTGTTACCCATTAATTATATGCCAAGTTTCTGTATCTGGTGACACAGCCCAACCTACTATGCCTCAGTCATTTTTCCTGTTCCTCTGCGCATCCATTCCACTACTTTTCCTTATACAGTGGAATAACAGCACGACATCTGGGAACCTTGTGGGACTGAGCCCCTCCAAATTCATTCCCTAGTCTTGAGAAAAAGAAAAAAAATATTTTTTGCTATTCCTGAATTCCATACTTGTAATTCACATAAAATATTTGATGCTTAAACTCTTTTTTTTTCCTCTTCTCCTTTCTCTTTTTGCTCACTTGGGAGAGAAAAATGTGTTCATCATGTACACACAATATCTCCTTTCACCCTACACCTTCTAGTCACTGACTGGGCCATCATTTACTTTATCCTGTTCCATAAACCACTAATGGCTCAAATGGTCTCCCTCAGACATGTACCAGCTCTTCTTTATCCTCATTGGCTGGCTTGTTCTCTGTCAGCATTCCAGCAGGGCACCTACCTTCAATTTTGAAAAACTTTTTATCCCTCCATATGTAATCCTTGCTGGTCCATTTGCTTTCCCTCAGTCAATAGCCAACAGGTAACTTCTGAACTATTTTTATCTTCTTTTCTGTTTTTTTAATCTCATTTCTGCATTCTTTGCTGAAAACACCTTTTCTGAGGCTTCATTCAGTCTGCCTCAACTCAGTGCTGGTGTCATCCTTTCCTTGACACATTTTCTTCCCTCAGCTTCAGCTGTCTGCTGAGCCTGTGACCCACCTGCTAACTCTTGGCCTTATCTTTGTATCATCTCTGAATGCTCCTTTTGTCCCTGGTCTGCAGGAGTTTCTTTTGGCTTGTCCTCGGTTGCCCTCATCTATCTTATTTCTGTGCGGCGTCATGTGCTGTGACTTTTTATATTAGCAGTTAAAGACCCCTGCCAATTCACACCTGCCTTCTGTTATCCATTATTATCCATCTCTTCTCAATGTAGAGAGAGGAGATATACTCCTTTTGTATAGCTTGAAGGTAAAACCAAAATATTTATCCCTATTTAACCTTCTTCTCTTTTTCATTCCCTCCTGTTATTAAAATACTGACTCACAGTATGCAAGGATCAGGTACTTTTTATCTATATGTATCATCCATTTCAATAACTGCAGTTCGATTTTATTTGCGGTTATTTAACTGTCTGCTTCTCGTTAGATGACTGATGGAGGTACGGTTATGAGTGGCCTTTGCCAGATGAGAATGACCGAAGTTATGAAAAGATATCAGCATAAATCATAGCAAAGGCATCTGAAAGCATAAGAGATTTGAAGATGAAATAAGCTGCTAATTTCCCTGAGAGAGTAATTTTAGATAAAAGATGTCTGGAGTTACATTATGTATTACTTAGTGTCACAAGAAGTTGCTGAAATCCATGAGAAACAGCAGGCCTCTCTGATTTTTAAGATACAGGTTCCTCATTTCCTTGAGATGGTTATATGTGGAGAATATGGATATGGACAGATAAAGAGATAGAAAAAGTCTGGGACAAACACAAAAAAATACACATTTAAGACCATGGTAGCATACATTTATTACACAGAAGCAGTTCACTGTGTGACTGTGTCACAATCTATAAGACTACCTACCTGTTATATGTATGTGATATTCCTCTTTCAGTATCTTTTGGAAATAGGGTACTTTGAATTGCATGTGTGCTGAGGGCAAGCCTGGAAGATTCACTTCAACATCACCCATAAAATGTGGAAACTCCCAGTCCTGTTAAAAAAGAAAAATAAGAGCCTAAAAGTAAGCTTTTGTGGTATATTTTTGCCTTTAAAATGGCTTAAATTAATAAACCAAAAATGTTCTATATTTAAGCCTCCATTATTGGATTTTCTTACTTTAAATTTGACTGACCCACTTGAAATAGAATACTTTATTTATATTAGGTATTACAATATAATTTTTACCTCAGGTCCATGTAATTATGTGTATAAAAGTTCACTTCAGAATGACAGTACTGAACCCACCTTACCAGCTGAGAGTACAAAACAGAATAAGGATAAAAATACTTATTTAAAACCTGGCAACACTAAGAATACCTATATAGAAACCTTGCTATGCTACTTACTCTTTGTAACTTGTAATTTGGCAAACAGTTTACAGGTACAAAATTGGCAAAGAAGGCCTGAGCCTTTCAAACGCCACATATATCTGTTTTCTACTTGTTAAACTTACAAGGTGTTTTCTGTATTTTGCCTTCATACATTTAAATCAACAACCACTGCCAGTGCAAGCCCTTCAGCATAATCTGCCTGAATCAACCCAAGCACAGTTTTCTCCACTGCTGTATTTCAGCTGACAAGGTAATGCTGGAAATGTGGAAGCTCTTACCTAGCATTATGCAAATTTTGGTAGTGTGTGGTACCCAGCTGAGGAAGAGCTGCATTTAAAGGAATTTTTCACTTGGTTATCTGTACCTACCATCAGTCACTTGAAAATGGGTATGATAGCATGGCTCATCAGAACCCAAACTGAAAGCAATAGTGCTAGAATCAGGATGATTACCGCCAGTGTCATTACTCTGTGCACTGCAGATTACAAACACACTGCCCCTGTTCCCATGCATACTCCTGGATTTGTATCCAACAAGCTAGTGCCATAAGCACCTGAATTACTAAAATAAAATAAAGGAATCCAAAATGTGAAGAACTCTGTGAGTGACTTCTGATTCCTTCACATGAAAACCATTCCCATTTCTTCTCATGAGAACCAATTCCATTATTTAATTTTCAGTTCTGTAAGGACAGAAAGTTTCTTTACAGAGTATCACAAAAAAGAAAAAAAATCAAAACTAAGAATCATCTACTAAATTGGGAGGAGCTGTTGACTGCCTCAAAGGCAGAGAGGTCCTGCAGAGAGACTTTAGCAAATCAGAGGGCTAGGCAACCACCAACTATATGAAGTTTAACAAAGACAAATGGCGAATTCTGCACCTGTGATAAGGCAACCCTGGATGTACAGACTGGGAGTGCAATACTGGAAAGCAGCGCTGCAGAAAGGGGCCTGGGGATCCTGGTAATTAGGAAGTTGAATTTGAGTCAGCAGTGCCTTGGCAGCCAGGAGGGACAACCCTGTCCTGGGGTATGTCAGGCACAGAATGGCCAGCCAGGTAAGATTGTCCTGCTCTGCTCTGCACTGGGGTGGCCTCACTTGAGTTCTGGGGGCAGTTTTGGGTGTGACAATATAAGAAAGATATAAAGCTATGAAAGAATGTCCAAAGGAGGGCAGTAAAGACGGTGAAGGGCCTTGAGGGGAAGCTGTATGAGGAGTGGCTGAGGTCACTTGGTCTGTTCAGCCTGGAGAAGAGGAGACCAAAGGGAGACCTCACTGCAATTTGCAACTTCCTTCTGAAGAGGAGGAGCAGGCACTGATCCCTGCTTTCTGGTGACCAGTGACAGAACCTTGAGGGAATGACCTGAAACTGTGTCAGGAGAGATTTATGCTATATACCTCAAAATGTTTCTTCCCAAAGGGTGGTTGAGCACTGGAACAGGCTCCCCAGGGAAGTGGCCACAGCACCAAGCCTGGCAGAGTGGAAGTGTTTGGACAATGGTGTCAGGCACATGGTGTGATTCTTGGGTTGTACAGTGCA
Organism: Irena cyanogastra; assembly: GCA_013397155.1. NCBI lineage: Eukaryota > Metazoa > Chordata > Aves > Passeriformes > Irenidae > Irena > Irena cyanogastra. The sequence continues at coordinate 1,623,938 of VWZV01000288.1, forward strand.
GAGCCAGAACTAGTCCTTCAGGGTCACTTTCAACTGAGGATATTCTATGATTATAGGACCAAACTTCCAAGACTTGCTAAGCTCTCCAACATTTTCTCCAATGAAAGGGTTTTATGATCTGGAAATAGCACAGCCTGATCACTAGCAGCTGATTTGTGCTAACTATTTGTTATACTGAATTAAATGGATTAACAAGAGTGCAAGCAAGGAGAAAAGCTGACACCCTTTATCTAGTTCTTAATGTTCACAGAAATGGAGAAAGTGCCAATTTACAGATATAGAAGATAAGAGAAATAAGGATGCTCTCCTTTTGCCTTATCATTAATACAACACATGCACTCCTGGTAATACATGCCCACCTGCAGTCCCTTACCCTGCATCTGTAGACATCCCCTCGCAGGGGGTAGGCATTCAAAAAATGCCCAGAGATAAAAATTTTATGCTTGCACACTTCCAGTTCACCGTTTCTAATATATATCTCAGGACTGGTGTCTCTTGTTAACTCATACATACTCTCACCCAGGAATAAATAGGAAGACATACATTACATACTCCTGAAAATAAATGAGTGGAGAACTGTGAACTCTGCATTAGTTATAAGTAAACATGGGTCTATAAATCTGGCCTCCTGTTCCTGCCTTACCCCAAGGCCCCTGCTGTGCCTTTTGCTGATTTACAGATAAAATTCCACCATGCAGAATTTTGTACTGGTCTGTGTCTCTGCATCTGAGTTTTTTATTAAAAAGAGTTTTTTCTCATCAGGATGACTATTACCTGATAATAACATTTCCTACGTATATGCCCCATACTGTATGAAGCACACCTGAATTGTATCATGGCCCTTATGACACTGAAGCACTGAAATATGGTGTGGCCATAACTGGAGAGATGGGCACAGGCTGGTGCTGCAGACCTCACAGCTGTAAACAGTTCACTGGCATTCAACTAAAGAAATGCAGATCTGGGCTGGGCCAAACTCCTTTTAGGGGTAACAAGGAGAACAAAGAAGTATCTCACATAAGACACTATCTGTAAAACCTATCTGTAACGTGGAGCTCCAGATCAAGGAGGAAAACAGCAAGGTCTAAACATGTTATCAAATATAAAAACAACCTCAAACAGCTTCTAGCATAAGAAAAAAGAAACCATCATGATGGACATCATATCTTTCCCAATAAATACCCAACAAATTCCCTTCCAGATGCCAAAGACATGCCAGAATGCTCCCACTGAACCCCATCAGACTGAAACTACCCATTTCAAGAACCGCAGGAACAGAGGGAGGGTGGACGAAACATCAGAAAAAGCAATAGAAACTAAGAAGTGTGTATATAAGAATTTAGACATTATTATTATCATTATTATTATTATTATTACCACTACTACCACTACTACTACTACTACTACTACCAAAGAGACTTCTTTCTGCACAAAGGAATTATTTTCTGCAATGATTAAATCTCAACTAATAATCATATTTGGATTACACGGTTTAAATTTAACACTAATAATAAAATCTTGGCTTTATAAATAAAGGTCCTTCCTAACCCATAAATAACATTTTGAATATAACACCTTTATCAGAATGTTTATACAGTCTGTTCTTTAAGAACAGTCCTAAGAAATTACAGAAATAAAATAATTTTTTAAAGTCACCAACAAATAATAAAATGTATTTGAAAGCAATTTTAAGATAAGGAAACTAAAAGAACAAGTTAAACCTACTGACTTCTATGAAGTCACTACAGATGCAGCAGTTAGGAAGATGAAGGTTTAAGTTAGGGATTAAATAGACTTTGGAACTTCATTTGACTCACAGCTTCAGTAAGTGTGAGTGTCAACTGCTCACAGAGAAACATTATCACCTGCAGAAATATAGCTGTAGTATTATTACTGTGCCCAAAAAAGTAGATTATTATTACATCTTCAGGCTAATGCCAATATCAGGATGCCAAATCCAAACCCAACAAAGTGGCCATTTTACTATCTAGATTCTAAGAAAATGTCCAAAATCTTTTGAATACTTTGGTTTTTTCCTTACTGACAGCCAAAAGACAACTTAATTTCAGCAGTATCCAGAAAACCATTTTCCTAAGAAATTCAAGATGCCTTGTAAGTATAATTCACCTTACTTGTGGAAGCTAACAAATAGCTCACTTGTAACAGCTACACTAATAGACCAAATGTTCAAGCCCATAAATCCAAACACTTCCCACTCTGGAACATAGCTTGGGCCTGCATCATGTTTCCCTACACAGTGTTTTCTCTCTGTGGCCTCTGATATCAGGCTGTGTTCACCACTGGGACATGAGTGCCATGTGTTATGCTCTTAAAATTTTCAGCTCATAATTATGCAAAGTTCACTTAGTTCAGCTTTAGTCCTTAGTCCTTTTTGCTGAGGTGCCTGTACTCTGCCATTTGTGGGATCACATTAGGAACTGGGCCCAAAATGCCATATTTAGAATGCATTGCAGAATTTGAAAAATAAAGCCATACAAACATACTGTTAGCTCATATATGCACCTTTCATTCTGCACAAACAGATTGTTTCTCCTTTAAACCCATCAGCATCAGATTTCTAATATTCATTGACTTCAGTGGTTCCAGCCTGGGGGGTGGGACTGTGGCATACTCAGTGTGTGGAGACAGAGCCAATCCACAACCAGCAGGCTTAAAGCAGCTGCACAGAGGTCTCTAACCTCAGCGGATAGTTTTGTGGCATGTGCAAATCAAATCAGGCTATTGCCTCATTTCACTCTAGTCATTGGGGAAAGGACACTCAGAGGATGAATTTAAGATTGCTGAGGGCCTCATCCCGGTGTTGCAATGGGCAGAGAGCACCTCTGATTTCCATCATCTACCTCATTAAATGCAGAAGCACAGAAAAAAAAAACAGAGATCATGGCATTTTGATTCTCTTCCCTTTGGTTCTAGCTACCCAGGCCAAACAAAGGCACATACTCTCTGCTGCAATGCCAGGTGTTAATTTAAGACCCTACAGTGCAGCTGGCAGCACCAGTTTGGTACCACTTCAAGTAATGATATTTTTAGCAATGATAACTGAACATCAAAGTCAGACTTTCTGATATGATTTGGCCATTTTCTGCCATTGTCTGAGGAAAAGAGAAGGCATTTCCTGGGCAGCCCTGTCCTGACCTCAAGCCAGGACACGCAGCTGCCCAGGAGCATATTGGCAATGCCCAGTGTCCTGGGCAGGATTGGTCCTTTCGTGTTTTTTGTTGCAGGTTCTGAGCCACATCTCCAGAGCCCAGAAGATGAGGAGCAGGTGCTGGCAGGATCAAGTCAGGGTCATTAGCTGTCTGGGAGGGGGATGCTAGCCCTCAGCAAACCACATCCCATGCATCATGCACATACAACCCCACATGCCTCAGCCACAAGCTTCTTCCCCTCCAGAGAAAAATGCCACAGAGAAGGTGGGACCATGATTAGTAAATACTAACAACTAATGGTGAACAAATGTGCCACAGTTTTATCTCTCTTCCTGTTTGAATGCAGCTCTTCGTGTGTTCAGTAAATATGAAATAACACTAAGAATAATATAAACACTGTTCAGATATAATAAGGAAAGAGGAATAATGCACACTGAAAATTTCTGCTTTAAGTAATGATGATATATGCTACATTTAATGCTATGAAGACATTTGTACTTTAAATGTCTCAAAACAGTAAATAAAAACAGGGCAGGAACGGAAAAAATGCATATATGAATGTGTATATGTGTTTCAGAAACTGCCTGTAGCATCTTTTATGTATTTATTGAAAACATTTTGAGGTGAAGACTGTTTTCAGATATCTTTGCATCTTAGAACATGACAGACACAGACATTGTGAGGAAATTTCAGGAGATGCAATGGTTTTGTATTTTTGCAAGTGTTTGAAGTAAGAAATGAACAGCTGGAATTCAGAGACAAAGACCCAAATCCTCTGTGGTTATGTCTAACTTCATTGCAGTGCTGCAACTTGCTGTGATGTCTACAGCTGAGATCTCTGTGAGCTGCTAAATTGCAAACATATGTATAATATTTCATTCAAACATAGGTAAGAAAAGAAGTTAGCAGTCATGACCAAAACTCACTTTCATGCCTGTAAGATCAAACTTACTGCTCACCTTCTGACCTTCTGTTCTTTGACAAATAGAGGAAGACAGTTTGACAGGCACTGCTGGTTTTAGCCCTTGTTAAACAAAAAACTACATCTACTCTTAATGTTACCACCTGTATACCTGAATGGCTTCAGTGCGGCTACTTAGCTCCCACACCGAAAGATGACATACAATTCTTCAGAAGACCTTCTCCTTCATTTTGACACTATCAGTGCCAACCTCTTCATAATTTCCAAGTCCAGAAAATTTTATTAGATCTGGCCATCTGTTTTTGCTTCACGTGTCTGGATTGTTACTGACAATAACGACAACAAAACCCCATCGGGAACTGTGGCACCAAGTCCCTTACTGAAGACACTGCTTCACCTTTTCTCACTCAGTGACGGTTTAAAGAATTTAAAATATGGAAAAACCACTGCAGTGGTGGAATAACTGCTTTGGTTGAGATCCAAACTGCAGAGACAGAAGACTGAAGACAACTCCCAGGACCAAACATAGGTATAGAAAGGCTGTCCCTGAACTATATGGCAACATAAGGCACTAACATATACACAACTGTGCTATTGTTCTCCACCATTTTTGTGCTCTTCCCTCCTCAGTCTTTGCTTAGCTTCTTCAAGCTCCTGGCCTTTCTCTAGAAAGACCACTGCAAATTTTGCTCTTTTTCTCTCATTTGAGAAAATGATAATAAGACAGCAATAACTCCCTCTATGAGAGAGCAGCAATGCCTGCTTGGTCTTGAATGACCTCTTCCATTAAAAAAAAATCATTAAAGAATCCTTTGCTCTATTATCTATTTCTGCTTATTTCAAGGCAACAATTCCCAGGCCACACAAGACCCAAACAAGCCCTTTTCATTCTGCACTCTGCACTTTGAATCTACACATTAGTGCAATTTGGGCATAGACAAAGCTGTGTAGTCACATGTCCTCAAAACAGTACCATTTGTTACTAAACTGTCTGAATTAGTATTTAGCCTTTCCACAGGAAGCTCAAAGTAATCTCAGTATTTCAGTCCACCTAAAATAACGAATGCTTGCATTTCACTGAAAGTCACTCATCTACGCCTGATTCATGACAGATGGCACCTCCCTCTCTTCCCCCTGTGACTGTGGCTTGGTTATCATCATCTATTCACTCCTCAGAACCTTATAGTGCCTTGATACTGCAGATCTGTTTTGCATAACATGTCACAGATATGAAGATTCCTACTAAACCCCACAGCTGAAATTTTTATCAAGGCTCTCATCATCTGCTGTTCAGTTACATTGGCACCTTTCTCTGTGGCCTTCATGGGTGATGTTCTCCACTGATACAGAAATGCTGCTGCAAAGGTCATTCTCCTAATCTATTTCTTTGACCATGAAATTCTTCTCTTTCATACAATAAAGTACAGGCCATTTCCTTTCATTCAAATTTTTTTAGATCTTTCAACACCTATGTACAGACTATCTATATAACAGCTGCTCCTTCAATCAGTTTGTAAGTTCAGGCTATAATTTTTTTCTCTATTTAGTGATTTTTTTTTCTCCTAAGAAGTTCTCTATCACCTGAAGAGCTTTATCCTGTCTCATTCTTCTTTAGAATTCTCTTTTCCATGACAAAACATTAGGACGTCATGAACTAGGTATCCTGGCTTACCTGTCATCCTGACCAATAAAGTTGCTACTGCTTGTAGTTGTTGCCTGTCTAACCAGTTATAACTCTGGGATTTTCTTTAGCAATGAAATTCGCTAGGACTGGAGTTGTATTCTGGCTGTCTCAAAGCATCATCTAGCACAACACTGCTCTGGTCCTTAGTGATCATAGCTAGTTTCTTGATAGGACAAATACTGCTAGTAGTGTGAAGAGTGAATGCCTATCCATCAATTTTCTTACATTAGGAGCGAATTGTGTTTGAACACAAGCCGGTGCACAAGAAAGGGCAGACACTAGAAGGTCTCAAATCTTGAGATGTGTAGTGGCCAGGAGCAGCAGTGGTCACCATTTCCTGTGGAGGGCAAGGACTGTTCTGTCCTACAGCTACCCTTTAAGTACTTACTAGTGTCAAACAGGAGCGAGGTGAAGCCCCTTTATCCATTCCCAAGGAGTGGCAGGCACCATAAAGCACAGCCTCTGTGCACTTACTCCCAGAATGTCCTAGGAGCAACTCCAGCAGTTTTTCCATCAGGCAAATGTGATGTCTCATACATCCAAGATGACACTCTCAGGTTCCTCTTTGTTGTAAATCACTCTTACCTTTTGAATAGCTATGAATACCTTTGAATAACTGCTGACAATGCTGATTTTAAAAAATATACTCAAAAGTAAATGTTCTTTGATTTTATTTCAGTGTCTCCATTTCCTATAAGCTTTTACACTCTTACTGTCTCACTCATGTGTGACCTCAGTTGAGCTTATTAGCTATCAGTTAATCCATCTGGGCAAGAAACACCAGTTAAAACTTTTCCAGTTAATTCCTGAGTCTGTTAAGCTGCTAAACAAAGTGTTAATGTTACAATATTGTGCATCTGTAAAACACAAAGAAATCAGCTCCAGTAAAACAACTGTATCTTGTTCTCTGCTTGAAACTTCCCTAAACCACCAGCCAGCTGTAATGGTTTTTCTAACTACCTCAGTGACACACTTTATGAAAGACATTTCTGCGGTGAATAGGAGAAATGAATGTTCACTAATAATGCACAATACTTATATTTACACATTTACTGAGACTACACCCTACTGTCAAGGGAAATCACGACAGAAGAGTCAATCTTTCTGGTACCCTAGAAAAACAAATATCTGAGTATGATGTGGAGAATAGAAATAAATTTTAAATATATTGCTGTATAATCACCTTTGGTAATATCAGAATATTGCAGAAGTACATGCAATGAAACACATACCACTGCATTGTAAGAAATACATGCACACTGCAGCTGAACAATAAAATGATATCTGCGGCATTTCAGGACTTGTAAACACTACTAATGCCATTTGTACCTATTTGAGAACAGCAAGCTCTATTTAGAGTTCTAAAGTAATTTTACATTAAGACTACTGTCTCCAACTAACTTTGGCTGTATTAAAATGTATATTGTTCCTTCTCTTTCCAAATATCCACATACATGAATTTCCTTGTTGCCTGATATTTAAATTTTAATGGTATTTTTAGTGTTACCTAAACTTCATCCTCTACATTTGCTGTAAAATATCTGAGCAGGTAATTCCTTGCTATAAGCTTTGCAACACAATAAAAGTGGTGTTACAAAAATAAAGAGCATCTCAAGAAAGGGGATTACTGTGTGTTGTTCACTGTAGGTGGAAAGTAAATCTAAAGCTGCATCAATGTTAGAAATGCATGGCTGAGGAGCCACTCTGTTCTGGACAAAATTCCTTTGGATTATTATACGTGTTCTGAAGAGTTTTACCATCACCTATTCTGAGTCTGCAAAATTTGTGACTGGTTCCAAAGAAAACTATAAACTGCCCTTAGCTATTTAGTGTGATCTGAAGTGGCAGATTTGGACCAATGGTCTCAGTTTGAAACTTTCATCCAGCTTGTTTTGGTTTAGCTATAACTAAACAAAATAGCATGTGCAGGGTTCAGTTTGCTGCACTTAACTTAGTGAAAGAGTAATACTAAATTTCCATTGGGAAAAAAAACAGTATTGCATGCTGCATTTGACTGATACTGAAAAAATAACAGAGCTGAAGGTGATGTAAAGTAAAAACACTGAATGCATATGGAACACAGAAAGAAATGTCCTATGAATTTACATGTAGGGTTTGCAAATAAGTCAATGTGAATTACCTTTTCCTTAAAAAAATGGTAATAACTCTTTCCAAAATTATTTTCCTCTTCATAACTTGTGCTAATTAATACATCAGTTCTAATATATAAGGAAAGATAAAGGAAACTTTGCACAAAAGTTGTAAGAAGAAAGGCTGACTGCAAAACATGGATATCTGTACTTAATTTTTGTTTCAGGGAAAAGAGTAATATTGAATATACTTGGTCTTCCCAGGTCCCTCTGTTTTTTTTAAGTTGAAATTTAAATATTTTCTGTTTCTTTAATTTTAGCCTGCAGTGGCAGCATACAGATGACAACTTATCCCATTCCTGAGCCCCATCTCCTCTGCCTCCTGTTTTATCCTCAAAAGCTGTGGTGTGACCATTAGGCACATCTGTTCCAGGAGCTGAGAAAAATAAGAAAACAGTAAGTCTCCCTATGTAAGTACAGGTCTACTAGTTTTATTATTTTTGGTAAATAAGAGGTTACACAAAAAAACTAGTGTGCTGCTGGGGTTACTATAGTGTATCTTCCGTTGAGTGCACAGCATTATATTAGTCATTCACTGCAGTTCAGTGACACATCCTCTTATTAGAGTGTATGTCACTTAATAGTTGCAGAATTATTTGCTTAAGCTCTCTCTTTCCTATATGCCCTCCCCTCTCCGAAATTCCATTCATTTTCTTATCCCTTGAGGAAGTGATGGTAGTACTCTATGTTATACATACATAAATTACATCCCTTAGAGAGTGAACAATACCATAACCCAAAAGGATAGTCTACAATGTGAATAAAAATTAGGGAAGATAACTCTTTTCTATAGCCTCCTCTCTGATGCTCCATGCAAAACTCACTTCCTGAGCATGAGAGAGGAAAAATGCAATTTCAGCTTTTTATACTAGAGCAATATATCTGCCTTTGCCAAGCACATGCAGAAAACATGAACTTCATCCTAAAAGGTTTTCAGTGTTCAGAAGCCTCCTGGGAGAGCTTGTCAAAAACACAGTGAACCAAGTTCTAATTGCACAAACTCACCCTGGTCTTGGCAAACACAACTGTTTGGTCTGAATTTCAAAACTGTTCCCATTAAAATCCTTGGGAGCAGAGAAAACGTTATTAGGGTGTCTTTTAGAATTTCAAAGACAAAATCAAAGGCTGGTGGTATGCAATGAATTGAAGTAGCCTCCTGGTGAGATTTGAATCTAAATATAGCAAATATGTTGACCATAAGGTAAGGCTAAATTAAAATTTTTAAAAAAATAGATGAGACAGGGTGATACAGGGTGGACAAGCTCAAAAGATTTAGAAATTTAGTGCAGATAAGAAACCATATATACAGCTCTTGGCAGAAGCTTATCCAAACTAGCAGATGCTTCTGAAGGATATCCTCCTGCAACCCTCCTCTTTAGTCATTACTTTTGATCTGCAAGAAATTCCTTTCCCCCCTTGCTGCTGATGCTACTTTTGGAAGACAACTTGCTAATTTCCATTCAGAGAGAATTTTCTTTAAGGACAATCATAAGTGCTCCATGAGCCACTCTTTGGAGGGGAAAATACTGGAGGGTCTCTGAACATCCTCCTTATGAGCCTCCTTTTTGGGGAGTCTCTTACATCATCTCTTTTTTCAGAAATTTTGCTCTTTCGTCTATCCACATAACACTGTATCTCTCTAATTTTTGCCACAAGCAATAATGCTTAAATTCTTTTCCCTTTACTGTCTTTTCTCCCACAACTTCTTCTGTAACAAGTGATAGACTTAATTCATAAGTACATATTTTTAATTTTAAGAACTTTCCTGACAAAAAATTCTGGAAAATGACACTTTTCCTGTTCTCAGAGACACTTTTATGAGGGCAGTAAACAGACATGGCATCTTGCCTGCAGATAAGTGCATGGCTCCCAAACTTCCAAACTCCAAAACTTTTAATTACTGCCATCAATGAATCAGGGGAGCTACATTACAGCAGCTGAGTGATTGCTCTGTCAGTGTGATTAATAGGCCAGGTGGAGTTTTAAAGCAAGGTTCTGGATGTGTATATGAATGCAGACAAGAAATAGATGTGTGTCTTTTTTTGTGGGGAGTTCCAGTTTAACTAGTCAAAACCATACAGAGGACGCAGTTACCGAAACTTTCTGGTAAGAAAAGGAAAAAATAGAATTCAAGCATTATTTTCAATAGTTTAAAGAAATGCTAAATCAATTTTCTCATCAGAGAAACTGTTTTAGAACAATTCACCAAGTCAAGAAAATGAATGAGCTGTTCTTTCACAGCATTCCTCAAGGAGGAATTATCCCAAATGATATGGTTACTTAATAGGAACATTTATAAAGGGACAGTCATTATGCGAATTATGTATTTTACATAATTTATTTTAACTTTCAGTTTATAGCAGCACTTTTATCTTTCTTTCATTCAGTGATAAAAAAGGCATCAATTAGAATTCTCCTAACATGTCTACAGAACAAATGTCTGCTACTGAAGTTGCTGTGCTCATTCAAACATATCATTATTCATCAGAGGGTCCCAGGCAATCTACATTTACCAAAATAATGAATAGATAGAAACTGCACACTTAAATTTAGCAGCTTAGGTACACGAGAAATGCACTACAAAACATATTTAGGGATGTGCTGGTCTGTATCAGTGCTACCTGCTATGTGTTGACTTGGCTGGGTACTTCTGCTGTTAATTATGTAAATGCAATTAGAGGCCACAGTACATGGGGCCTGCTGCCATGTTTTTAAAAGAAAACAGAGACCATTGCTTTGATGTCTCTTCAGACACAGTACATTTTTTTCTGAGGTTTATCCAGTTTGCATGTACAAAGCATGGCTTCAAGATATGCAAGTATGAAAGAAATATGAGCAAACCAGATTATAACATGTACTACTGCAATTTCAAAGAATCTATAATCAGAGTTGGAGAATTACAATGCAGGGAAAAAATCAGAACCACACAACAGGCTATTATTACAGGAATGTACTATTTAGAAATTAAAGACTACTGGTTATTGGTCTGCAGCAGCATGCCTGACAGCAGAGGTTGGCCAAACGGTCTGATCTGCCCAAAATACAATTTCACTGAATTCTGCAAGCAAAAATTTAAAAGCTGAGTCACTAATAAAAAAACATTTCTCATGTACTATAGTGAAGACCCTATTGGACTTTGCAGTTGCTGAAAAGAGCTGAAAGCTCCAGTTCATAGTCTTTCTACTTCAAATCTCATTCACAAATTACAGACTTCCCTGATCTAGGCTACAAAAACCACAGATCAGAAAAGAAATTTTTTAAAGTTTTTGCTCAGTCGAGCCATAGAAGATTAGAAGCTTCTATATGAGCATAGCAGGAGGATACATAATGCTCAAGGACTCAAAATTCATTTTACCATTTCCCTGTCTTGTATTATTGACCAATAGAAAGATTGATCAAAGTACTGACTACTCCTTAACAGGCACTTACAATGACCAAGAGTTTTGTTAGAAACTCAGAATAAGAACTAGTATTTAAACGCTCCTTCCTAAAATACTAATAATTTTTTTGCCTCTCACTCCTAATTCTCTTCTGAGTTTTACTGCAGTCAGCTTACAAAAGTTTTGCTTTAAATGCTGAGTCAAACTCAAGGAAAATGTCTTTTATTTAACTTTTGTAGCAACCATTTAAGAAGCAAGCAGTACTATTTCCTTCTAATAAATATACTACTCAAGTCTACATTGCCTCATGCCTAATTCTACATACTTTATTGTTTCCTATGAACTCATACTAGATACATGGAAATCCATTTGCTAATAAAGAGAGTGAAGCCCCATGAAACAGATTCTTTTACAGAAAAGAGAGTTATTAGAGGCTTGCTATTTAATTGGCATTAGTGACAACATTCCACTTCCCTGAAAAAGCACTGAAAATGTTCACTGATTTCCATGATATAAGGGCAATTAACAATCATATAACTGATGTCTACATTTATCTTTTTATGGCTATGATTCTGCACAACCATTTCTACCAGAATGTGTTACCTTTTTGGAATTAAATCACTAAGGAAAACTAAGTGCATGTTCCCATTCTAACTTTAATGTTACAGAAATCTATGATTTAGCCACAAAGCACAGTAATAATTTCATTTCATTTTCTTATACAACCTGAAGGCCCATCTAGCCTGTATGGTCCTGTGTATGGCTATACAGACACAATTATTCTACCCTCAATAGAACTTGAAGTTTAGCTACAGTTTTTTAAGATTCTCACCACTTTTCTGAATTTCCAGTAGCAATCTGTGTCTTATAACAAACAATACCATTAATTGATACACTAGAAAAAATGCATTTGATATCTGTCCTGATAGATTGCCTCCCCCTGTCCCAGTGAGCAGTATTCTCTGAAGTGCTCTTTGTAGAAGAAACCTCACAACTGTGTATATTTGCATTGGGACACACTGTAGAAATTTATTTACCAGAACTGTATGGGGAATGAAAACTTCATTTCCCATTTTTTTGACAGCTCGAAGTTGCTTATACCTACAAGCACTATGGTAAAGGAAAAGCGAGATTTTTATGACTAGAAAAACGAATACCAAAATAAGTTGGGGAAAAGTTGCATGGAAGTGGCTACATAACAACTCTGCTCAGACTCTGAGCATCACCAATATGAGCTGGGCATTTTGTCTGCAAATCAACACAGTTGTGTCAAGTTGGAGCCACCATCTCAGTGAAGGCTGAAAATGGAGCCAGGATGCTGGAGCAGTCGTGTGGAGCTGGGAAAAGTCTCATCCCTGAAATTCTATCTGAAATTCAGCAGGTCAAAGGAGCAGAGGCTGTTCTTCCTTCCAGACCCCTCCCACAGAGCAACACAGTGAGTCAACTCAGCCCTTAGTGTAGTTTTATAAAAGCAGCTAAAAGAAATGCAGGAAGTCCTTGCAGTATGAAAAGAGAATGGGTTTGGGTTCATTTTGCTATAAAAAATGGCACTAGAGGAATTCATACACAAGGGCACCCAGCTACCACTGTGGCAGTTGCCATATAGAACACACAGAAATCACAGTGCCACTGCTTATCATGCAAGTGGGCTTGTGCACCTACTGATTTCATTTGCTTATAACTTTTCCAAATATAACTGCTTGGGCTGAACACAACCCATGCTGTGCCTCAGGCTGATTTTTGTTTTTTGGTTTTTTTTTTAAATTTGGTTCTATGTTTCTGGTTTAGGGTTCTGACATTTTCAACTAGCACCATTTCATCACTTCTGAGAGTGAGACCAAACAGAAGATAAGTTGCTTTGCTCTGTAGAGGTATCTCTAGTGGAGATATACAATCTAGCAAGGGAGTAATTTTGTGTCAGAGATGTACCTCTTGCTTCCCTATAAATACCTGCCTCAAACTGAAAAAGTTTAAGGTACCTTTGAAAGGTCAGTAATTTTCATACTTACAAGAATCTAGCTAAAGGTTCAGAAACAAGCATCTTCCCAAACTGTGCATCACTCAGTATGCCAGAGAATCCCTCAAGCTCCTAGAGCATCAGGCTCTAGTGAAATCTTTGAATCTGCAAATCTCAGAACAGAGACAGAGCATCCTCCATGTCCCCATTTCATCCACGCCTATTTTTTGCTGCTGAGGCTGCTGGAAGGACTCTGAGCTGCTCTCAAACAGGGACTGAGCTGGCCAAGGGACAGAGAGCCAGCTTTCCTCTAATTACTAACCCAAGTACTCGTGTGCAGCTGGAGCTAGTCAAGTACAGCTTGGGCTAGGCATCTGGACCTGAGGGAAGATGGAGGCAAAAGGGCACCTGGCTCTGTGTCTGAGACTGAGCATAGCGGGGACTATTTTCTAAAATTAATTTTAATTTTTTGGTTGTTTTCTTTTTATTTTGCACACAGCACAACATAGCAGTACGTTAAATCAAAGTAAAGGTATTTCGACCTTTTTCAAGCTGTACACAGCCAGAGCAAAACTTTGTACTATATGCACTGGAACAGGCTGCCCAGGAATGTGATTAAGTCCCCATCCCTGGAGATATGTAAAAGACACTTAGATGTGATGTTTAGGGACAAGGTTTAGTGGTGGACTTGGCTGTGTTGGATTAATAACTTGATCTTAAGGGTCTTATTCTACCTAAATTATTCTGCGATAAACCCTGCCCTCCTCCCTCCACACCAGCCCTCACTAAGAGGCTGAGCAGAAGGCTTGGCATATCCATATGCAGCCACACAGCCTGGGCCATGCTGTGAAAGGTAATGACCACAGAGACACAAAGGTTTGATAGGAAAATTGGAACAGACTTCTCAAAAGGAGTAGGAAGAGAGGAGAGACTTGAATCAGGGTGAAAGGGTAGGGATGAGAGCAGGAGGTTGGGACTGACTAGTTAAGGAAAGAGGGACTGAATTAGGGAGAGGGGGAAGGGAGACAAGGAGTGATTCTGGTTTGAATAGCAGCTGCAGGTTAGATTAGTAGGATTTGCTAAATATGGAGCCTAGAAATGAGAGACACCAAGACTTAAACCTGGAACTGGATATAAATAATGGGATATGTCACAGAACCAAACATGACGATGGGGGCAAAAAAGGAGACACAGAACAAGTATTTGGAAGTGACAGGAAGGAAAAAGCCATGCTTGGGGTTATGATCAAAAAGTGTCAGCACCTCACTGGCTCTGGACTGGTCACCAGGCCTCTAATTATCACCACACTCTGCTGTTAACAAGCAGATGTGAAGTCCAGAGGCAAAGTATTTCTCTTCTTTCTGATGAACTGTCTCATTGCAAGAAAAAGCACATACTGCTATTAGCAGTTGCTCACATGGCAAACATCCCTGCAGGGGAGGGAAGAGTTCCAGTACCTGATAAGACACATTGGATTCATATGGCAGGCTTTTGGTTTTGAGATTGCTATCTTTTTGTAAAAAAATATCATTTTTATGCACACAGAAAGTCCTGCATCAAGGCATCTGCCTGAATATTTCGATGGTGAAGACTCAAGAACTAGATGTCAGGCTAAGGTTATCTGTACCTTGTGGGTAGGCACAGTACAATCCTTTCTTAGTTACTGGATCACACAGAGTTCGTTCCAGAAGAAAAAATCTTTTTTCATTAAAGAGTATCTAACTTATGACTGTGAGGTGGAAATATATAGTGACAGAGACCCCTGTAGTTCTCCTGCACTCTGCATCTGCTGCACAAGCTGGAAAGTGTGTGGGAAGAGGGGTATAAATGCAAAAGACAGCAGCAGATGTGAAAACATTTGCCTCTTGTTACAGAAGTCATTGCTGCTAGGAGAAACTGAATTAGACCAGCTCTGCTATGACACATCTCTCAACCAACTCTGCTATGAGACATCTAAGAGACACTAAGAGAATTTCTAGAACCAAACTATTTTTTTTCCCTGTGGGATTGCCTCCCCACCCTACCTATGCTTAGATTTGTAAAAGTGACAAGTGCCCATGGCTGGTATTGAAACTAATGAGAGCTGGACCTGAATATATCACCATTGGGAAGAGGAAGAGTTGACACAATATTTGTGAGGAGAGCAAAAGTCCTCTAGTGCATGGCACTATACAGGTAGGACTGCACTGTGCTCCTTTAAGATCAGCATAAAAAAGTAACCAGACTTTTTATGGAGCTAGATATTTGACACAGTTACAGGCATCATTCAAAGCAAGCAAAGAAACTGCATTTTAAATAGTTTGAATGCTACAAGAGAAATAGGGCTGTCAGTATAATAATATATAAGATTACATAAAGTAAATATGTGGCTCTGTCTGTTGCTAATGAAATAATATGCTAGAGCCTCCTCCCTCAATTAGGTAACTGCTCAGATAAGAGATGGGTAATAATATGAATTTTCATAATAATGTCCTCAGACATCTCAAATTAGGGGCCCTTTGACTTTAATTTCTTTGTGCCTCAGTATAAAATGTGGACAATAATGGACAATAATACTCCTGTTGTGAAGATAAATATATTAATGCTTGAGAAGCCCTTAGGAAATACAGCAATGAGTGTCACAAAAAAAGTCCAAAAGGAAATGAAAGATTTCATCTTCATATCAAGGTTCCAATCATGTGCAGTAAGTAAGGCCTGGGGCCACAGGCTGCACAGAAAAGGTAAATCAAAATATTGAATAGCTTCTCATTAAGTGAACACCATTCATCCAATGCATCAAGTGACATCAAGTGAGACAGAGATCCTATGGAAAAATGGAATGTGAATAGATAATTAAAGATTGTATCACAATGCACAGACAAAATAGGGGTGAAAAGTTTACACTGGTGACTTAATTCTGACATTTCCTAATTCCTGAATGCATGATTCTGCAGCTTCAGTGGTGTTGTCACATTTTTAACACCATTTTTCACATGTCACTGTATTCATGTTGCTTAAATTATCATCTGCTCATTTCTGATACTAGGCTTGTTTGTGTGATGCTTTTCTTTCTCTAATCCCCTGTATTTAGAACACATTGTCCAGATATGAAAATCTTTGCAGCCTGACCTTGAGGAACAGTAAGAGTTTGTGTAATTTAGATTAGTACAGTAATTGTTTGGCCCAGATGCCAGAAACATCCCCAAGGATATTTAACATTCATTCAGAAGATGTTTTTCAACTTAAGGTCAGGATGAAAGCACAACTTAGATGCAAAAGAACACGCTGCAGTTCTTGTCTGGGAGGTAGCAGTTGCAGGAGGCTGGGGCACAACCAAGCAGCTGCCTTCAGAAATGTCACCCAACACAGTCTGGGAAGTCTGGGCAGTTTTCTCCAACACACAGTCTGCAAAAACTGGGCCAAATCAAGACCATAAAAATGTACACTCGCACTCCTGATGTAGAACAACAATCTTCTTGGTTTCCTCTAACCCTAGCTGTCTGATAAAGCAGATCACTTAATCACTTCTTTTCTGTCACCTACTCGTTAATAGATTGTGTGTTACATATGGGATCAGTGCTGCTGTTGAGAACTGTTTCTCCACTTTGAGCACAGTTCTGAAGTGGAAGGAAATTTCATTATAGACCAAATGTGTGCTGCACATTATATATAGTCAAGTCCAAAAACCACCTGAGCGAAACTAAAAGTAAAGAGCCATCCAAGAAGGATTATAGGATTATATCCTTAAATCCATAGTGAGATACATTGGAAAGTGATATACACTGTTTTCTCATTTTCATCTACAGGCAATAGAATGGATTACCCAGCCACAAATTTCCATCATTTAATTCCTTGTGTGGTACGTGATGCAGGAAACAACATCACAGCAAAGCTCAGTGAGAACTGATGGAGAGTGAAATCAAAGCTGGGTTTATATGAAAGGAAAAGCTTCAATGTCTCTCCTGAAAGATGGAATAAAATCACAGGCAAAAGGACCATTACCAGCCAGAACAACTACAGTGCAGTCTTCTGACTTACTGTATACTGAATTAATGCTGGCAGGGATGCAAGCCATGAATTCACTGAGAAGTGCAGTGCTCCAGAGGCTTCTACAATTGTTGAAAAAGAGATGGACACAGAGTGGGCCAGGACAGAGTAAAAGCTTCTTGAAGGTGACAGCGAAATTTGGCTGGCCACAGCAGAAAAGCAGCCCTGCCAAGGCTGGGTCACTGAAACCATGAGTACTTTCCCAGGAGTGAGGCACCACCACCAGCAACTGCCTTTGGTCTGAGCCCCCGCTGTGCCATACAGTGATGTTGGATGGAGGGAGACCATTTCAGGGGATTAAGCCAATTTCAAATCTTTCTCTCTGCTGACATGCTACCCTGCACAGCAGGACTATCCTGCAACCACCATGATTTTAATGCAGAGACAGGGAGCTGCTTGCAAATGTCTGCTGCGAGCTGGAGGTGGACAGGTTTGGAGATGCAGCCATGACTGCTGGGCCTGGGCTTCTTTCTCCCTTATGACCCTCATAAGTGCTTCAAACCACTCCCAGCACTGGACTGCCTTAGGACACACACTACCTTCCCCAGAGCCAGTCCTGAAAGCAGCTCTTTAATTCAGCTATTCTCATCCAGGGAGAAATGGATTCCATGCCTGCTGTGACTGATTTCAGAGGCTCTGACAGCTCCACCCTGCATTGGTTTCTAATGGATAGTCCCCTCCATGCTTGTGGCTGCCCTCTCTGCTAATGAAGCAGGAGATGAAAGTACCTGATACCATCACACACTACTTGAGGCTGTGCCATTCTGGCATTAGAGGTATCAAGACAAGTTCAGCATTACTAGCTACTGCAGCAATCAAAAAAGTGTAGAGGAGAGTGAGATGAAAACTACAGCTCTTTCCCAGTTTGATCAACACCACCTTTGTCTCTGCTCATACCATTTCAACAGGAGTGATGATGTGCTGATATGCCCACAGCACCCATTGGCTCAGGCAGGGCTCTAAGGAATCTTAATGAAAAATTATATTGCAAATACTGTCTGGATACTAGGAAGAGATAAAGAAGAGGTTGACTATTTGGGTAGAGCTGAGGCATAGTACAGTCCCAAGACAGCTGCAGGACACTACTGAGAGTATTTGGGAAGACTCTGTAGGCATGGTGATTTTGTTGTTTTGCTGCTCCAGTGGGAAACACAGAAATTACACTGTGTTATGGAGTGCTGGTGCCCAATCTATCTGTCAGACCTGGTGTTATTCTAGGGAATCTCCTTTCCCTAGAAAGCATTACACAACGGAGAAGCAAATGTGGTCAGATTCCAGAAGAAGGAAACTTTTTAGCTTTTGACCTGTAGGACACTAGAAACCTGGCTGACTGAAGACCACACTTAGACAACACCTATCACCTACAGGGACACGACGTCAAAGACAGTATAGCTGAATAATTAAATGGTAGTTGAAATTCAGAAACTATCACAACCTATAATTTCGAATCACTAAAAGCACTAAGGAATACTTCCCCTCCTTTATACATATGGAAACAAATTATTTATTGATGGCTCAGTAAAGTCTGGATTCTAACAGATGTAAAAATGTCTATTGCATTTGGTATCTCAAGACACTCAGTGATTAAATATGTCTGTTTTGTTATACAAATAAAAGCAGCAGTTTTATAGCATGTTAGAAGAAGTCAAAGGCAATAAAAGTAATTGTCTTTTTGCTAATGTTTCATATTACAGGCTTCAAACTTTTCGAGAAAGTATGAACAACTGCCATTCAATCAGCTTTGCAGAAATAACTCAGCTAGACTAACAATATCAAGCATATTCTTGGTTTTTGTTCCCTTTAAGGTTTCACTAAGAGCAACGAAGCTCTTCTTGTTCCCTCTTCTTACTGGAACTCAGTATAATTGATAGGTGGATCTGTATGCTCTGTACAACCTGTCCATAAGTCTTGTATGTTCAATACGCCATGTAGCTAAATGTAAGATACGGGTGGGCATAAAACTTGTTGCCAAGGCAGAGCTCAGTCTAATGATGGCAAACTGAGGTTTATCTTTCTCTTTAATTCACTGTTTGCATTCAAAAATTGCAAGCAATTCTATCACTTAAAAAGCAGCTGAACCTGTTCAGTCTAATCTCAGATCTTTTATTTTCAGATAAAAACCTGTATAACACTCAGAACAATCCAGATTTCTACAGTCAAATAATAATTCCAGAGTATTGCTGTGGAGAGTTGAAATTATCTGAATGTCACCATTACTGTTATGCCAACATAAATCACTCCAATATACTTTTAAGCAATGCAACATTTCGTACATATACACCCAGCAATAACAAAGCCTGTCACACACAGATCACAGCAGAATCTATGAGAAGGCTCTCCTTGCTATTAAAGGTGAAAATAGTCCCATGAAAGACTTGCAAGAAATTCCCAGGTTTTCTTGTTCCTATAAGTGCATGTTTTTCTGTGAGTTTGGGTTGGATATGTTGGTTTCCAGGGGCAGTATGTGAAAATGTCAGGTCTACTTTTAGACAACTGCTTCGTTATGTCAGGCAAACACCTGCACTGCCAAAGAAGGGCCTCAGTGTCATGTATGGCATGTACCCATTGTCAGGGTAAAAGGGAATGACTGTGACAAACGAGAAGTTTTTTCAGCTAATTCATTTTGTGTGTAGTCATCTCAGAGCCATGAGGCTCCAGCTGGGCCTGGTGCCTGATTACACTAGAAGCTGTACCATGTCAGCCTCCTTCACTGAGCACCTTGGGGGCTTAAGCAGCCAATCACACAAATAGTGAAAGAAAGAACTACAGTTGTTCCTCTTCTGCAAATGAGGAACTAAGTGACAGAGCTAAAAAAAGGGCTCAGCCCTCAGCCAGTATAAATTGGCACATAAGGATTCAGGTCAGCACAAATACACCAAGTTACAGAGCTAAAGTAAACACTGGAGTTGGATTTATAAGGCCTGAGATAGATATGCATCCGAGCAATATTTAACCATCTGCAATCAGTATAAAAGATGAAATGTACTTAAAAATACTGTGCTTCACCTGTCTTGTTTAATAAAATCCACAGCATAAAATGATGGTTGCAGTTATCAAACTAGACAAGCACAGAATGGTAACACTGCAAAAAAACCCAGACATCTCGTTAAAATGTTAAGGTATATAATGTGCAATAAGGGGCAAAATACACCCCCCTTTTCTCAGCAGAAAATTATTTTGCTTATAATTTTCTTAGTCCCAAAGTGACTGAAAGACTTGAAGAAATAAACTGTAATTTATAGAGGAGTCTGACAAGGGGGAAAAAGAATGTTTCAAGGATTTTTAGAATGAATTTATATGTCCTGCTGGATCTTGAAAATATTTCAACAGAAACTTCTGGGATTTAATTACACATATCATTGCTTTTTACCACTCATCACCCTTTTACATAAACACTATGTACACTTGCATTAAACTCTAAAGTGTTTTCCTTGAAAATAAAACCATTGGATTGCCAATGCATTATTTAATTCTCTGACCTGTAAGTATAATGCATTTCCATTCTCTTCGCCTTGTTCTCAGAAAACAACAGTGAAGGAGGGGTGGTCCATGCCCTGGTTACTCAGAGCCTTACTTCCCTGCCAGGAGACGAGCAGGGACATTTCACTCTGTAGGACACTCCATTTCTATGAGCTTGTTCCTGGGCCATTTCTGGGACCACACTAACTTGTCTCTCTTAGTACGCAGTAACTCACTCCCTTGTTACCAGTCACAGAGAGATGATACAGGAAAATTAAGAGAAAACAGATGCCTGATGGGTGAAAGTGGAGCTCAGGAGAGCTACTGTTCTGTATTCAAAACTGAAAGGAGAGAGACTTGATATCATTCAAAGCAGTGACTCTCAGGGAAAAAACCCCCAGCACTTTGGAACTGAGGAATTCAATGCAGCTATAAATCCATAAGTAGCAGCTGTAGAGGCGGATTCAAGACAAGAAATCTAGGATAGGCAAGAAAGATCCACATCTGACCCACTACAAAGAAATGTCATGGTGCCAATAATGACATAAGAAACATCATACTTTTTTGGTTAAATGGTATTCAGGAATATATTCAGGTATGTCACTTGAATTTCATAGTAAACTGTAGGTCAAGACTGTTCCTTTCTAGTCCTTTAATTAATTTTATTTTCAGGATTATTTTTGAATGTTTTACATCAGTGCTGATAAGGGACCTTTCCACAATCCATAGATAGATGAGGATGCAGAAAGAACGAAAGAAGAGGGGGAAGTCTTTACTGTGTGAGAGACTTCAGGAAGGAAAATCTATTACTTGCTACGGAAAGGTTTCTCCCAAACTTACCCTACTTGAACCTGTCCCTTGTCCTTCAGAGATCTGCAGGCCACGGGAGATACACTAGAACAGAGCCAGCCCCCACAGCAGGATTCTTTGGCAAACATTGCACAATCAGCTGAGTACAAGTGTGTCTTCACTTGAAAGAAGAAATGGTTATTCATTTCTGTAATGCTGTTTGACAGGCATGTTTAAAATCTGCTAGGAAGAGCAATATACTCTGAGTGGAATGAAACACTCCGCATAATTCTGACAAAAGTAGTCCTGGGTATATGGCTCCTCCCTGTAAAAGTGCCCCAGAAATGGAGCTGGATCTGTCATCAGTTTTATTAAAGGCGAATTTCCATTTTCCTTGACTCACCTGAAAAACCTCTCACTGGTCACCTGCCCTTATTGCTAAGTTCACATCTGAGAGATGACCCTATCAATCTCTGTCAGTATCTGAAGGGAAAGTGTCAAAAGGATGGAGCTGGGCTCTTTTTGGTGGTGCCAAGCAATAGGACAAGAGGCAATGAGCAGAAACTGATGCACAGGGAGCTCCCCCTGAATATGAGGAAGAACTTCTTTACTGTGCAAGTGACCATGCTCTGGAACAGATTGCCCAGAGAAGTTGTGGAGTCTCCCTCACCAGAGACATTCTAGAACTGTCTGGACACAACCCTGTGCAGTGTGCTCTAGGATGACTCTGCTTGAGCAGGGAGGTTGGATCAGACGTTCTATGTGATTTAATACTTCGCTCTCTCAACATGAGATTATTGCAGTAGCAATGCTAGAACTACATTGTAAATAAAACATATTATATATAGCCAACATATTTTCACAGTCCAACTAAATAACTTCAGGTAAATCAATAACTCTATCACACAAATATCACTTAGAAATGCAATTTAAAAGAGCCTCTTTGTGTTATAAAAATATGAAAGAGTGCTCAGAACAAGCTGTTTCACATAAGATTTTTCTCTATATTCAGCAACTCCAAGATCAAAATACTGGAATTTCATTTTTCAAAGCCAAAAGGATGGTTTAATAGTTATTTTATATGAGGACAGCTCTGTTTTTCTACCCTGCATGCAATATCAAATTCAGTATAGCTTGATACATACTGCATTTTCATTCATACTTTCATTACAGCTCTGTAAAGTACAATAATTTGTTATACATTCTCTTGAATCTTTTTGAAACATCAAAAAAAAGTAAAATTCAAAGGCAGAGAAAACAAAGCACCAGAAATCTTACGAGAAAAGCAGTATTATGAGAAAAACAGTATTTCCTTTCTTATCCTCCCAGTTCTAACCATGAACCACAGTGAGCACTAAACAGTGGTGGACACTGGAAAACAAAACTGAACTATAGGACTCTATGCACCTTTCAAGTCCTAGTATGGCAGTGATAAAATCTGAGTGCCACCAGTGTCACCTCTATGATAATTACTCAAGTACTAGATAGCTTTTTAAAGAGAACTGAGTGTCTCAGAAATGCTCTCTGCTGGCAGAATTAATAATATATTGGAGAGGATGAACCCATTGGTTCTTCTCATATTCTTTGCTGACCTTCAGTTTAACAGTCCAACATGTCTAGGACTAAGACCAAAGTCATAGGTCTTCCATGCTCCTCTTCCTTGCCTCAGCCCAAATGACATAATTTTTCACAGAGCTTTGGGTAAATTATTCACACAAGGCTCAAACCACATACAGATGCAAAGGAGAGAGCACAGAACCACATGAAGAAGGTTTTTGGCCACACACTCGTGACCCAGATTCCTTTCTTAGCAGCTGGATTCAAAGGAGCAGACATCAGGCAGATTACAATGAATCATCTCCCCAGTTAAGCTTTCAAGCAGAAGTCATTACACTACAAGGACCTGTCCTCAAGTAAAAACATTTCATGTAAAGGTGGCAAGCTGAATCTCAATAGCAAATACTAATTTTCATCTATCAAAGTATCTTAGTGTGTGTATACCTAATATCGTAAATGCTTGAAATATGGAAGTATTTCTTCCTTGTTTGTCTGAATTTATCTCACCTTCCTAAGAGAAAATTTGAATTTACAAAACAACTAGCTTCTGTTTCTTTTCCTGATGTAATTCTTACAGAAAACACTTTCTAATTTGGAAAGTCATGCAGTTCTTACCTAGCACTCTAAGAAGAGAAATCAGCAATATTTTCACAACAAAAAGCCAGAGTTGCAAAGTTACTGAGAATGATGTTATAAAATGCCCTTACTAATAGTAATTGCAAACTAAACATTTATTTATCTTTTCGTAGCCTTAGCTAAGCACCGTTTGCTCTAGAGGAAATAGAGTGACTAGGCAGCCTCAACAGCCTGAGTGGAACATTAGGAGAGTGTACCTGCATGACAATAAGAAGGTCAAACACCAAGATGAAAGAAGCCAAGAAGGCTCTTGAGACCTCATCACTTGGCAGAAATCCACGGTTCAGCTTGTCCCAGCTGATCCAGTCAGTAGTGATGACAAGCACAACTACAGAGGTCAGAGTAAACAGAACCGTCCTGGAAGGAAGAAGAAAAAATAGTTCAGAGAGAATACGATAGTAGTGAAGCTGCATCATGCTATTTTATCTGTCTTCTAACGGTCAACTAGTATTTTATCAGTACTTTTCCACTGATGAAAATAGGCTAAACAAAATTAAATGAACAAACAAATCTTTTAATTTAAGAAAGAAAGCAGTCAGCTGTATCCTTACTGAAAATAAATTTAGTTGCTAGTACAAAGCATATTGAAAAATTAGCTGGAGTATATCACTCTGGTTCTTCATTCTGAACTTTTCACTGAAGATGAAAACCAGTTAAGTAAGATAAGAGAGAAGTAAAATGTACCGAGGCCTGCATGATCTAGGCCAAATTAAAATCGATTAATTGAGAGAACATTGTCTAAGGCACCAAAGACATTAGAACCTTTGAAAATCTTTTCTAAGCCATAGGAGCTATAAGACACTAACTGTGAAGTCTAATTTTTATACAGAAACCTGTGTCCATAAAAAAATTCTATGTACTAAATTAATTTTTAGTAACTTCTGGAGACTGTAGAAAGATTGTGCTTTGTGTTTTCTAAGATGTTCTTTGTAAAAGTTTTCAACCATTTTATTACTTCTCTGAGAAGTCAATGAAGAGTGAATCACAAAAGTATTAAGGCCACTTTATAAGTGCTACAAGAATTCCAGAAAATACATTTGACTAATTCATACAATTCTGAAATACAGTATTTAAGAAAATATCTTTCTAAGCTATCCCTGAAAAACACCTTTGCATAATTTCCAGCAGCAATTTGGTAGTATCTTACAGAGTTGGCAGCAGTGACTTATTGAATTTCTAGTTCAGTGGGAGCTGGAAAATTTAGCTGGTAATTTAAGGGTGAGCAAGGCTTCTTCCAGTAGCCATAGCTGTCAGCAAATATGCACTTTAATAGCAGCATATCAAAATCTGAATGCATGCTCATGGCTAAATAATTGTGGCAGGATTTTTTTTTTACAGCAATAATATCTCATTTTCTTCAGCTACTGAGGGCTGTAAAATAAAGTGAAGAATATTTCCCATGACATTTCCAAACAGGACCAATACTTAGCAGAGGGGAAAAAAACATCTGTACACCAGTAGTCACAGGCTACCAGTCTGTATGCATTTATTTTAATACAGCAGCCTTGTCCATATCTGTGAGGAAGGGAAAACAAATACACACATAGGCAATAGTATAATACATTTGGACTCCTAAACATCGTTCTTCTGTGACATGACAGGCTCTTCATGCACTTCTTCAGAATGTAATGAGACACAAAATTACTTGATTGCTAGCTCTTTACCTTGGAACATCTATTTCTGTTGTTAATAAATTAACTCAGTTACATGCAGCACTATGGTTGACACCCTAACAATTTCCCTCAAAAGAATTATGAGCACCCTGGCAAGAAAAAAACAATAAATTAGGCATATTAGATGTAACTGGACCTAAGCAATAGTCAAGCCTTCTTATCCCAAAGCATTTGCTTAGCTACCATCTCAACTGTCAGTACCTGAACCCGATTCACTTGTCTACAAGGTCCACTTTGGCACATACACAGAACAGTTTACTTTGGAAAGACAATTCTCCCTCTTGCATATAGTCTTTTGAGAGACACAAAGGTGTTTTTTCCTACTCATTTCACCTTCATATCTGAAATTCTCATAGTTAATGTTTTTACTTTACCTGAAAGGTACTCCAGAAAGAAAGCAATCCTCAGCACTTGTCTGCTGGCCAAGGCAGACTTCCCCCAGCCACTAGGCACCCTGATTTTCCTTGACCTCTTTCTGTGGAACCACCTCTCCTGGGGCAGAGGAAGTTTAAAACCATAATTCAAATCTGAGTATTTTGCTATAGGAAGCATATACCCAGAAGTTACGCTCAAGACTATTCTGCCTCAGTCCTCTTGAATTATGCATTTGCATTTTGGAGCAAGAGTTCAAAGCATGGAAGATCAGACTTTGGCATGTAGGCAAGCAAAGGCATGCTTATTTTTATTCATGCTTTGTTGGCATGCATGCAAAGACCAATGTGTGTGCTCAAGTCCTGATTTCCTTGAGGAAATGCATATGCACTTAGAAAACTGCTTTGTTATTCATTCTGAAATGTCAAATAGGGAGGGAAGGGAGCGGAAAATGGGCTGCTAATAGAATAAGAAAATGTAAGATCAACAAAGAAGGTTAGAAATAGACTTTCAAAATGGTTGCATTAAACAGCATAATTAGTACTCAGCTATATTTTTCACCTATGACACTGGAACACAGCAAGATATTCAATACGTGCTTTTGAAGTTATTATAAACTGAGGTTTTTTGGGTTAGAGTTCAGTTTGCTTCTTGTGAAAGTACAGTGTCTTGGAGATTAAGAAAAAAAGATGAGGATTTCATTTAACTTGACATAACTTGTATTGGATAAACCAGTGTCAGCTGCCCTGCTATATCTAGCCCAGTGTAGTTTGCCCTTTATTCTGTAATGCACATTATTGAGAAAGAGCTACACCGTCAAACTAGTCACTGCATTGCTGGCAGGACCTCTCCTCATTACAGAAGGGGAAAGGCTACAAGGTGAAGGGCAAGAAAGGACTGACTCTTCTCTGTACCAAGCATTAAGAAATGCAATTTCTGTCTCTAGTTCGCTAAGGAAATAGACTTTTATATTTCACTTCTAATTCTAGCTTGCTGTATTGAATGATTATGTGCCCTGGACACCTATTCAGCTACAATAACACACATTTTACAACCTACTGCATGCTCCTTAAGAGTGCAAATAAACACTGTCTAGACCAATAGCATACTGAATAGTTAAAATTATTAGGTAGGTCCACAAAAGTCACCACTGTGCTTATCACTGCCAGTGATTATTTAAAATCCCCAGAGCTATACTGAACTGGGGAAGGATAAAAAGGGAGGGCTGGAAGAGAAGAACTTTTACTGAAAGAAACCTCTCAAAAATAGGCAATTTTTTAGACTGTATTTCTATAATAATCTTTTATTGCCAGGACTGAATTTGGTCTTGAATTTGTCAAACCAAATCACTCATGCCAAACTGAATCCATACTACTGGCCCATTTGTCAACAGAAGACTAATCTGGTTCTCAGAAACTTGGCAAAGTCCAAAACAGATGAATCTTCTCTTCTGCCCCTTTCCACAACACTTTCTTGCACTATAAGCTTTGACCAAACTGACCAACTTTAAATCTACCATCCAGCATATTATACATTATGACAGGTTGTGAACCACATGGACCAGAAGCCTGAGCAGGTTTTAGTCACTGGTGGTGGTTCCCTCATAGCTGACAGGATCACAACCTAAAGCTTGCAGAGAGAAAACACGATGAACTGCCATGATCTTATGTCCTGGATGCTTGGAGACACTCTCTTCTGCTGCTTAGTGTTACTGTTCCCAGAGGGTGAAATGAAGTCTCCACGGCTCATGATGATCAGAAGGCTTTTTTATTGAACAAGGTGTCTCTTTTTTATAGTATCTTTCACTAACAATTATGTGATTGGCTAAATGGCACAACGCCTCTCTACCACCATTGGTTGAGGCAGAGAGAGCATGTTTTGAGAACGAACACAAAGGGAAAAGTAAGCAAAGAGGAGACAACAGCTGCTGTTTTGAGAATGAAGGAAGCTTACAAAAACCTTTTATCAGTCCATTTCTTGAGAACCAAAAATTCTCCACAGAACTGTCCTTGGAAATGAAAGCAGCTCTCTCTTGGGAAAACCCAGAGCCTGCTGCTGAGGTTTTCTAAGTCCCACTGAAAATCAACCACACAGTTCTGCATGTCCTACCTCCCTCATTGGGAACTCCTAAGCAGAGCCTATAAGGCCACAAGTCGTTCTCTTGCAGCCCCAAGGCAGTACCACAAAACCATTCATAGCACATCCCCTCCAAACCTGCACCAGAAGTATCTCTGACTCCATAGAGCCATACCCTCAGGAATCAAATGTTATTGTCTGTACCGAGTGAAAAACTGAGTGAAAAACTGAACAATCCAGAATTTTTCCCTGGATTAATAAGATAAAAAGATAAATAAGATAAAAGACAAGCTAATAAATGTATACATGTTCACAAAACCTTTAATGTTGGAAACAAGAACTGTTCCCAATCTGAGTCTCATGATTCTTCATGTCTAAATCAGTAGGGCAAAGTATATAAAAAATGGATTCTGGTCTGTGATGGAACTTCATTTCTCAAACTGTAACATAAAGAAAATGAAGTTTTTCATTCAAAGGTGAAACACAATTCTTTGCACAACACTACCTTCCCTTTACTTGTGACTTTGAGCTGCTCATTTTTAGAGATATTTAGAAGTTTCTTCTCTTACATGACCTTCTGCTAAAACTTTTGCGATGCTACAGCTTTGATGATCAGATCAGTAAGAGTTCTGTTAAGACCAACTGAAGAGATGAAAGAAAAACTTTAGTTATTTTCCTCATTTTCATTTTATTTTTCAAGAGGCAAAAACCATTATTTTGCCCTTTGACTACACCTTTTCCAGACAAAAACCAACCTGTGCTTAGTCAAAAGTAGCTCTTAGATTTGTATGACTTGGCATTTTGAAAACTTTTCATCTTAATTTCACACATAATTGTCACTAAGCTAGGTCATTTGTAAATCATTAAACATTGTTAACAAGGACTCCAAGTATTACTTAATACAATGTTCATGGGGATAGGACACGTTAGACAGAACCAAGAAACTGGTCAGTCACGCTCCTTAGGGCTGCCCTTTGTGGGAGTGGGGTGTCTGCCATTACTGCTGTCCCACCCACATCCCACTGCCAGGTCCTGGCATGTCTCTGCACTTCCCTTGGGTTTCTCCAACTCAGAAACCATCCCTCATATGCTACAATCCCTCACTGCT
This sequence comes from Irena cyanogastra, assembly GCA_013397155.1. Classification (NCBI taxonomy): domain Eukaryota; kingdom Metazoa; phylum Chordata; class Aves; order Passeriformes; family Irenidae; genus Irena; species Irena cyanogastra. Next base: position 1,652,897 of record VWZV01000288.1, read on the forward strand.
GTGGAATGCACCTGCACTGGCTTTGATTGCCTTGGCAGCTTCTCATGAATGTACCCAAATAATTGCAAATATCCTGTGAAAACAGATACAGAAAGGGAACAAGAAATATTACTGTTCTGTATATTTTAAAAGGCTTTCCAGTCCTCAGGAAAGAAAGATCATCCATTGAGTCAAATACTCTACATAGTTTTTAATCTCAGCATCAGCATCGGCCAAATACACAGTCGCACAGTACAGTAACTGTAAAGAACAATGATACTGCAGATGTTCATATACAAATGCCAACACTTTTTATTTCACTTGTTTTAATTAAGAAGGACTCTGTTATTTAATCTGTTAAAAATAGCAACTCTAAGCCCATTCAAAATAAAATATTTAGTCTGCCTGTTGCTTGGTGTCAGAACCACTTCTGCAATTAAGCAAATATAAGGGACAGATGCTCTGGTGGTGAAAAGCATCTGTGTTCCCTGGAGCAGCATAACTCCAACCTGGCCACTGCTCTTTTGCCCCTATGGGACAGTTCTCTGAAAGAAGAGAGAGCAGGGCCTCGAGATTTCTGTGTTTATCAGCAGCTACTGCAGTGCCACAGAGTGACACAATTGGTGCTGAGGATCCCATATTCACAGTGTTGGTGTAGCGCGGACTGACCTGAGCACACATCCATAACTTTGCCACACCAGGTGAGATCCCACAAAGCTGTGTCCACTTCAGATGTATCCAGAAGAAATCCCACTTGTGCACCACAGAGCAATCCATACCATTAACCAAAGGGCAGGTGGAGAGATAACTGAAGTTCCTCCCTAGAACTGTGCTACTGAAGTGAATTGGTAATACATACAGATCCTAGAAATCTAGGAATATTTGTAGAGTTAATTGCATTGGACCTCTTTTGTTAAAATAAGGTGTTTGATCCTGATGGAGACAAGTATGCGGCAGAGATATGGAGCAATACTATTGTCAGATTTCAGAGAACCACACTCCCCATGGCATGCTCTGCAGGCACGAATAAGTGGGAGAAATCACATTAATGCAGATTACCATCTTAATTATCTGAAGTTAAATATCAATTACAAGAAAATGGTTTATAATTCAAATGTTGAATCACATTAATTTTTAAAGTCCTCATCACCACAATAGTGTATGCCTGACTTCTGTCCTGTTGAGAGTAACGTGTAAGTAATTCAGTATTTGTCAGTAACAACCAGCTCTGAAATACCTGGTCTGAAACACTCCCTCTGTTCTGTATGGCTCATAACTACTTACCAGCAGCAGATACAGCACATTTTGAGAACCATATGTTCCCAGTTAAGTCTTCTAAAAAATGCTTCTTGTCATTCTGACTGGTGAGTTGAAGAAATTGGACACCGCAGAGTATAAAGGATGCTCTGAGGTGGCACAATTGGAATTGTTATTCTGCTTTTTTATATATTCACTTAGTAACACTATGGGTTTTCCAGATCAGAAAGATGTAGGAGCAGCAAGGCTGGGGCCTTGCCGGAATCAACTTTTCCAGCCAGAGTGTCCCTAGAGCTTGAGGCTCTTTGAATGTCTCAACCTTAACCCTAAGTATAACCCTAATCCTAACCCTAACCTCAGCGTCAGTGCTGAACTTAATAAATTTCTATGGGTTTTCCAGATCAGAAAGATGTAGGAGCAGCAAGGCTGGGGCCTTGCAGGGATCACGGAGGCATGCCTTTTTCAGCCGCAGTGTTCCTGGAGCTCTAGGCTTTTGACTCTCTCTACCCTAACCCTAAGGCTAACACTAACCCTCTGCCTAACCCTAACCCCAGCACCAGGCTAGCCCTAACCCTGTACTATGGGTTTCAAGTTCAGAAAGATGCAGGAGCAGCAAGGTTGGGGCCTTGCTGAGATCATGTTGGCATGGCTTTTCCAGCCTCAGTCTTCCTGGAGCTCTAGGATCTTTGGCTCTCTCAACCCTAACCTTAAGCTGAACACTAAACCCTAACCCCAACCCCAGTATAAGCCCTAACAGTAAGCAAATCCTATGGGTTTTCCAGATGAGAGAAGTGGAGGAGCAGCAAGGCCGGGGCCTTGCCAGGATCGCCTTGTCTTGCCTTTTCCAGCCCCAGGTGTTCCTGGAGCTAACCTGACCCCAACAACCTTTCCCACAAACCTTGCTTTACATCTGTCTTTTGATTGTAACAGTTTTGATTTTATTAGAGTGTATCAATATGATTCCAGAGCTATTTGGGATTTTTGTACAAAGATTTGTATAAAGCCTGAAATTACATTTATGTTAATATACAAAGGAAATATTTTGCCATGTTTCATGTAATAAAATTAATAGGATTAGGTAATGTAATCACATGGTGCAATATCAGAATTCTAGAGAGCATAATTTTTTTATTACAGGTAGAAGCATCTTCGAATTTCCTTTTGCCACACCATTAATTTACTAAAATGAAAGTGTTATCTACTTCAAACAGCAGCTCATTTAAATTAAACTCATCACCATAAGGAAATGGCATTTGAAATGTAAAGCTATCTGTGACACAGAAAAGCAAAAACAGTTTATGAAAGTTCATGGTCTTACTTGTAAAAAACATTTTCAATCACTATCATATGCAAGGTAGTATAAAACTCACATGAATCATACCCATGGAACTCTACTTCATGTTCAAATTCCGAAGTTAGAAGTTAATTGCTTAACTCCAGTAGAAAACATTTGGAAAAAAAATTGAACCAAAACAGAAAACCAAACACAAATCTATATAAGGTAAAGAAAAGCCATTTTTCTGTTACTTTCAGATGGCTACATTACTTACTTTCTCAATGGAATAGAAAGTGGAAGACAGCTGCTCGAAAAACAACAGAAAAAAGACTTTAAAAAATATTTTCAGAGCAACAATATGTCTTAGGAGAGACCTGTCTGGCAATTATTCACCAAAAATGGTTTGTATTCAGACAAAGGCATCAATATGCAAAATTTACCTGTGAAAGGGATGATTTCTGTAATGTGAGGGAAGCTGTGTCAGAACTGAGCACAATTCCTGCACCTCATTGTGTTTGAGGAGCTCTGGCAGCATCTCAGTTACACAAGATGATACAAACAGTGCAGAGGCCATTACCTGTTCTGAGTCAGTCAGCTATTTCAATACTAATGTTAATGAGACCAGCTGCATGCAATAACAAGAAGATTTTACATGCTACAAGGTACTATTTGTTCAGACACTCTAGCTGGAGCTGGTCTACTTAGTATACATGAGTAGAACTTTAGTCATGACATGACATTAGTCATGACATCAGTCAACAATTCTCAGGACACGGATTTTCTACACCCATGTGTCTTAGTGCTTAGTTATTCCCAGTCCCTGGTTAGAGTGAGGTAAAGGCTGTTTATCACAGCAGCAAGACATGGGATATGTGCCAAAACATACAAAACAGGGACTTTGGCTTTCATGTTTCCAGCATCCTCAGCAACTGCCAGAAACTAGTTATGACAAGGAAATGTCATTGGCTCCATTTCTCAGTTATCATTAAATACTCAGTAAAGCCTTAAATTCATTGCAGTGTAGAACAGGAAAAAATTTTGAAATGGAAAATGTATATGTTTTAACATTTCGAAGGAAAAGTCTATTTCAAATGCATTTAGATGGTAATTGAAATTATATTCTAAAAGCCTAAAAAATTAAAGTTTTCAGACCTAGAGCAGGACTTAGAAGTATATCTCAACTTCTCCTTGATTCTCCTGAATTGAGACACATTACTAAATTCTAGTTTTAGAAACAAGCAAGAGTGTAAGCGTGGATTTAACACTACATTTTCAATCCTGTCTCTGATCTGCATTATTTGGATTTCTAGATGATTGATTTAATACAAACTGATTGATTTTCAGAAGACACAATTGAAAACATCTAAGTAAAAAGAGCAGTAAAAACTAATTATTTAATACACCAATTCTTTCATTAATAAATAATTACTTCTCAATTGCTGAATTTATTAGCATTTTTTCTGTTCACAGTTTATTTCATCATTAATAGAAATTTAAACTTGATCAATGTTTTAGTATATAAACAACACTCTGAATGTTTCCTTCAGGATATTCTAGACTCATATTTCTTTTCTGCACTTAAGTTATTCAAATTTTTTCCCAAATCACAGTGAGGTCTGCTACATTTTTTCTAGAGCCAAGTGAAAACTGATCATTATTTTTTTTAAAAGAGATTATTTTTACATATGGGTTACTTTAGTGCAATTAGAACATTTTATAAGGAATTCAGAATCAGCCAGAAACTTAACCATAGAGGGTTTTCTTTCAGAAGTCTACATGTGAAATAACATATCTAATCTCTCATGGCAATCAACAGAGATGTAGTTTAAGATCTGGTTGCCTAAACCAAATTTAGTTTGGTATGATTTGGGCTGCTGTGGAGTACCTTGGTTGGTCTTCAAACCTTGCAACAGAAGGTCCCCTCTGAGCCCTGCGTCCTGGCCACCAGGCCTGTGCACTATTTCAACACATCAAAGCATTTCAAATTGTAGTCAGTGCCTATGTTTAGGGATGTGAATCTCACGTTTATCCAAAGGATGGGGTCTGGAAAACTATGCAGGTGGCTAGAGGTAAGTTTCTACTTGTGGCAAGCTGAATGATAATCATCTGCACTGACCAGAGCTCCACTGGCTGTAGTAGGAGCTGGCATGCTGATAGCCATGATCCACACAAACACCAGACACCTGAACCCAGAGCTGAATCTCAAAAGAGAAGTCAGTCCTTGATGTTTTAGTTTCTGTACAGAAAACCATGAAAAGCCTTTGAATTTTTGAATTGAAAAGAAAATATATTTTATGTAAGAATTAACAGCACTCATATTGAATAAAATAATGGAAAATTTGTATTCAGAAACCATCAAAGCAGTCACTGAAAAGTCGGGGTTTACTTGCTTTTTAAAACATATTTTAGAAAACTGAAATGATTTCACATAAAATTTTGATGTGGCAGTCATAAAATTATCCTCATAAGTTTTTGGAAAAAAAACCATAAAATTTCCTATAGTATGTGTGATTATAAAAGTATCACTCTGGTTCTAAGAGTTACAAAGCATAAAGGATAAAAATGGAACTTATTTTATCTAAGCAGAACATATAGAACATGTTGTCCTTGCCCAGATACTGTCACGTTTCTAGTCTTCGAAAACAATTATGATAAGTGGGTAGGAGAGCTGTATGGTATACACCTACATTGTCAGGGCTTCTCAGACAACATTATTACATCCAAAACTAAAATTTAAAATACAATTCAAATTTAGAATAAACTAAACATAACAGTTTAATAGCTTTCTATGTTCTAGATTAGATTAGCTATATAATTTATCTATACAGTACTTTTGTAGAATAAGAAATTTCTCCTTATTTTAGGCTTTGTACACCATCATACCTATGGGATATAGTTTCTCATCCATCAAGATGTTGTGCTTTTTACAATTATATCTGTGCAAACCCTGTCGCAGTAAAACATAATTGCAATTGTTTTGAACTGCTCTTCAGTTTTTTTCTCCAAAACATTTTAAATAAATACAGGGTCTTTCACCTAACAACTTGATTATATTTTGAATAAATGTATTTCCAAAACAAGTGCAACATTAAAAAAACAAAAAAACCCCAACCAAACAAAACTTTAATCTTGCTTCCCAAGCAACACATTTTTATGTCAAAAATCTTTCAAATAATATCAATTTTACCTCAGTGAGAAAAGGACATTAATAGACAGCAAGCTGAGTGCATGCCAGGCATGTCTGCTGGCAGTAAAGTTCCAACAGTGTCCAGGGTTGCAATAACAGAGCATAACCAGAAAATCACGGACATTACTTTGCTCATACCCAGAATATCACATCCAGTTTTGGCTAACCACACATAAAAAGCAATAATAAACTACAGTGATGTTTTTCAAAGTGGAGTATTTTAAAGCTTTAATGGTTAGGGGCTGAAGCACTTGTCCCATGAAGAGAGCCTGGGGGATGGGAGAAACTAAGAGCTGCCTCCACCAAATGCCTCTGGGGAGGTGAGCAAGAAGATGGAGCCAACCTCTTCCAAGAAAGTGAATGACAGGATGACCAGAGAATTGATACCAACTCAAAAGTTGTCTAGAAAATAAAAGATCATATGCCTTATTTTTCACAAGTTGAGCCAGTTCCAGTATAAGGCTGACACATCTTCTTAAAAAACAAGGCAAATTACTGTGATTTTGACTTCCTGAAAAGTTAATCTTTCTAAGAGTAGAACAGGACTAGAAATAAGATTGAACAAAAAGAAACTAATAAGAGTCACCAAAATACATTCCGAAAGCCAGTGCTGTTCCAATAGTTATTATGCTCAGCTCTGTGACAATATGAATATTTTCACTTTTTCAGTGGAAAATAAATGTTAGAAATTTCCAAGAAAAAGGTGCACAAGGGAACTTGGGAATCGTTATGGCTAAATTCACTAAGATGCCCAGACACACACACTGGTTAAACTTTGAGCTTTCTGAGAAATGGATATCCCCCTCAAACAGAAACTTTTCAGTATTTCAGAAAAAATCCTGTGTTCTATCCTGAGACTAATCTGCCCTCTTTTCCAAATTGTTCCAGCAAACAGAAACCAGATAAATCCTGGAAAAAATAGCAATATTCAGAGAACTCAGCAAAGATGCAGCAAAACCCAGGCTAAAGATTGTCCTACACCTGCCCTGCAAAGAGAAGTGCAGGGGCTCAGGTCAGCAATCATCCATGTGGATTGGATCATTATGCAACTGGCTACTCTAAGGAGACTGGGGTCTCACTACTTCTGATCAGAAATTCCTTCCCATGGATAAGAAACATTTATCAATGAAAGTTTAACCAATAATGATGCTCATTTGAATGTTTTGGTTTTCTTAAAATACAAGAACCAAAAGCTTTATTTCAGGATTCCCAAAAAAGTGCAAGCAAATACTCCTTTACTCCAGAAATAATTTGTCATTCTTTACCTTCCAGCCTTGGTCTCTTCAATTTCTAACTTCCTAACAAGTCAAGATGCTCAGAATTTACATCTCAGTCACATAATTCTATGTTGAAAAAATTCCATTTGCTTTTAGCTGACATTCCCTCCTGGCAGTTAGTACTCTTTCAGTTTTAGACCCCTTTCTTCCTCCTTACCTGTCCATTTGACCTGACCTATCTCTGAATGGATTTCCATGTGGTTTGTAACTTGTAATAGAGCCTCTTTTCCCTAAGATCTGACAGTATTTTTGTTGATCTGGGACTAATGCAAAGGACTAAGGATACCTCAGCAGGATTTAAGGAAGGGGAGTAGTACTGGACTGCTGAATGACACTGCAGAGTTCAGGCAGTAGGAATTAACAGGGAGTGCTAAAAGCCATCAGATTTCATTTCTTTTTCCTGGGGTATAATCAGAGGCATTTGTTTCTCCTCCCACAGTTTTTTCTTGTGGATCTCCTTTAGGGTTTTAACCATCTTTTAGAAAGACTTGAAGAGTGAGTGATTAATCACACCTCTTATGCCTATCCAACAAGGTAATTCTTTCACCAGACCCAGGCTACAATCTGGGGACAAGCCCTTTATCTTGCCCAAGGAATAATGAGCTGTCTGGACAAGGGGCCACATCTAGGTGAGGTTAGGTATGCACCCAGTTTATCTCCAGAGAGTCAAATAGTACATCAGATTTTGCTCTGCTTGCATAATTATACTATGCATAATCATGCTATGCTCAAAATAGTTTAGGTGCTGCTAGAGAGACCCCAAGTTTAATACAGATTGTGCTGACCAAATTTTGTTAAACATATATTCCATGTTTAATATTCTCTTAAACACTTTTACTCTTCACTGATCGTGCGCCCTCCAGTTTTACAGCTCTATGACCCTTTTCTTCCTGTAAAATACTTCAGCATGTGTGTGTTTGACAAGCATAAATGCCTACAAGCTGCCACCTCACCACTTATATGATTGCTCAATCAATCTCCAGCAAGCACCTATAGTGAGAAGCTAGAGGGATACTTTTGGAAGGGCTATATTTTGCAGCATCTCACTTTCTCTCTAAACAGGGAACCTCTGTCTTGTTGATAAGACTTTGAAACAAATCAGACTTCGGAATAAATGGACGCACTTTGCTCCTTTGATCAACCACTGGAGAGACTAGAATCAGCCACATTTTTAGACTTTTGTATTGTAAATAACTACATCCGTTTCACAAAGGTTCTAAGAGGGAAGACAGCTTTGGGGACCAGATATAGCATCTCAGAAAGCTTTGTTTAGTCATTTGGATTACCTTTGTTAGCAATATCTTCGTTATGTCCTGGGTCATCCAGTCATTGTACAGAGTTGCTATTAGATTAATTTGACCAGTTCTTCAACGAGGTTTTTTGCTTTGTGTTCTTCCTGGGAGCCCTGAAAATAACTGTCATCTCTAGCTAAGAGGCTGTGAAAGATGAATGTGACTTACAATCATCCTTGGGCCTTTCCATCCATTACTGGTAATCTATCACAGACATTTCTGAGTTGATAACCCCATCAATGTCTACTAAAAAGAAAAAGAAAACTATTTCATCTGAGGCAGTGGCCATCTTCACTAAGTTAAAGCAGGTTTTCAGTACACAGTGAGAGTATTCTGATATTTATTTGGGGAGAAATAGACTTTACATTTAAAACTCCTCAAATATTATTAATGTTATACTAGATCAGCTGGGTTTTTTTTTTAGTTTGAAAAGTGTTCATAAATGCTATAACCAGTGATTGCTAATACAGGCATTTCATTCTGCATTTAAAGGTGGCTTGAGAAATGGGTTATACAGGACTGGGGTGATGAACAATTGTCTTATGAACAGAAACTGAAGAATGCCACAACATCTCTGAAGCTACCTGCCTGATAGGCAAGATGCCCTTAACTTCATTCAGAATATTCTATAGCCCACAAGTTCTTGAGAATATGCTGCTAGAATAAATTTTAACAATGCTTCCAGACACCAATACTGTTACCAATTTCTCTGTCAATCAAATGACACCTTCCTTGAATTTGCATAAATCTAAATGCTGGGAAAACATATCTTTAATTCTATTTAGATTTCTGTAATTATATTTGCATCAAATTTGTTTAAAGGATGGGATAGGTGTAGTGAATGACACTAGCAAGCCTCTACTGCTTTACTTGAATGGGAATAACTGAACAGATGAAGGGTTTTGGTTACAAGGCATAATTCAAAGAGAGTGTATAGATCATCTCTTTCTTAAGGAAAAAAAAAAAAAAACAAACAACATCCAACAAACCAAAAAAGAGGTTTAATTTCATTCACTCTGAAGAACTAAGACTATTTCCTAGCTGGACTGACCATGTGAGAAAGTGTCCTCAAATCTCTTTCAGAAAGATGATAACAGAACAGCTCACAAAGTCAAAAAGTTTGGAACAAACTATTACATTAAGACCTGTGAAAGCTGATTAAAATCTTAGCTCCTGCTTAACATACTATGCTGGTGGTGTGTGTGCCTGCTGTGTTGACACCTTGGACCTTGCCACTGATTTAATTCCAAACAGGTCTGACCTAGGTGCTCTTTAAAAAGGAATTGTTTAAAAACACCTCCAGGAGCTTTCTACTTACATTATTACATTTTGCAGTGATTTTTAAAGGCCTGCTAGTGATTGTTTAGTTTCCTTTCATTTATACTGAAAAACTTAATATTAGGTAGCAAATTAAAATGTTTCTTTAATTTTGGATTGTTTTAGAACATAGTCACACCTGCTGCCAATTAGAGTCTTACTACTGCTCATTCAGTTTGTTCATGTTACAAAGAAAATGATAAAATTGAGCCCTAATTGCCAGTGTCCTAACGAGCACAGCTGTGTCACAAGGCCAAAAGGTTCCTGAAATAATCCAAAGTCCAGACCTTAGATGGAAAAATGGGATAATAATATCTTTTTTCCTCTTTCTGCTTATGCAGGAAGAGGCACAAAAGTTGAACCCGTCCTCTCTCAGTTCAAGGAGTCCTGGTTTTGTCCTTGTACTGGGAATTACCTCAATCACAGAAAGGCACATCACTGCAGGCATCCATATAGCATGAATGATCTTAAAAACAAAAATTATAAAACTAAGGAGGTAAAATAAATAATGGCATTACAAAGTAGTGATTCCTCTGTCCTAATTTTTTAAACTTGTTTCTATTTCCAAACTGATCAGAACACACAAAAAATGAGATAACAAGATGGCTTGACAAGATGGATGGATAGTTAAAATTTTGACAAGATCCATAGGAAGACCTTATGATAAAACTTCAGCTTGTGGCTAAACCTAGGATCCTAAATCCACAGCCAGGGAATTATATTTAAATGATCTGATTATCTGGAGTACTTCAAGCCCCACAAACATGATGTAGGTGAAATCCAAGATAATTTTTTATATATTTGGATATTTAGAATAATATTATAGGATAGTAAATTCAGATGGGTAAGGTATGAATATTTTGGCTATGACTGATTTTCCCAGAATGGTAAAGCATTTTTCCTATGCATCACTTTCTGACTACATACACCTAGATACTAGTGTCAGCTTTCTTTATTAGTCTGTTCTTCCATAGAGAGGCAAAACCTGCTGTCACAAGACACATTAAAGTTTAGAATGCTGTATTACACAAGGTAAGCATGTAACTTCTGACACTGATAAAGTCAGATTATTTGCCCTCATATCATAACTAATAACTCAGGTTTCTTACACAAGAATCATAAAGATATGCATGTTAAGAATACTGTTATTACTCAAAATCAGAAAATAGGTCTGTAAGAGAAAACTCAATAAATGAATGTAAAAAGGAACCTGATTAGATGGAAACAAAAAAAACTACCAGAACATGCACCAAGCATCAGAATTTTGCTTATTGAATAATGAGAAGATAAGAACCAACACTGAAGAAAGAAATATAGAAGTTCTAAGAGGGAAATATTATCAAAGTTGAGAAAAGGGTTTAAGACTAAACAAATCAAACAGGACAGCTATCATTGTATGCTTCAGTAATCTATTTTTATGGATGCCATGGCGCTTATTAACCACTTCAAGGAAATACATCCCCTACACCTAACTGAAAAAAAAAAATCTGTCAGTATCTAAAAGAGGATTAAAGTTTCAAAGTTTCATTGATGGCTACTGGGCTTTTGTTATTGATTTTCAAAAGATGAAGGTCAAGCACTTATTTTAACACACATGAATGTACATTTTCACTAAAAAAAGTCAATCATCTTGATGGTTAAAGTCAATATCAAAAGCCACTGACAACAACTGTTCAGAAGCACAAAGATTTTCTTAGTTTTGTAACTTCACCAAGATTGCTTACTCTATGCATGAACTGAAGGTCCTAAATAAATTCTCCTACTTGATAAAATTAAATGATATGACATACTACTGATATCTCTGGTAATAGGGGTCATATTAACAGCATATTTCTTTCATTAAAATTATTGATATTATTTGCAGTTACAGATTGACTATGGATTCTAAAAGATTTTCCTCTAGACCTAAAGAAAATCTACTGGAAGTTCTGAGGCCTCAAAACCACATTGCATTTAACAAAGTAACACTAGTGTCACTAGAAAGTAAATTTTGCTTCAATAACAGCCTTGAAACTATATAAAGAAACAAAAGCACATATCTGGCTTTAGTTCAGTGTGTACTCCACACAAATGTCTTTGCTTCACTGCGCCATTATCCACCAGCATTCCAGCCATATCCAGCCATTACTGGAACACAAGCTCTCATTCCACTAATGGTATTGCTTAAAGCACATATTAAGATGCTGGTGTTTTCATTCAGGAGATATCCATACATCTTCCACAAGTAATTACATTACCAGTAATCATTTTAAAAGGCTCTCCTGGCTCAGTTGCTTTGCCAATAGCTCTAAGCTTGGTTACATGACAATCGCACTTACTCATAGCGCATGAATTGATAACAGACGAACCAGCTAATATACTGGTGCTCTCTGATCAGTCACAAATCATGGAACTTGGACCCACCAAAGGAAACAAACATACGTTACAAAGCCCCACATAGTTTGGTTTTATTTATGGCTGAAAACAGCAGAGAAAGCTGAAAATAGCACATGTCCTTTCACACACTTTGCGAAGAACAACAATTACAGGAAATAGAGCTACTAACTTTTTAAGGAGTGCTAGCATTCACAATGATATTAAAAAAGCAGTTTCTAACTGCAGGACAAGCATCTCTTTCAGGAAGAAAAAAAGCAGTGGCACGAAGATATGGAATACAAGGCATATCATGAAATACTCTAATAACAGCAACAGATTCAGATTAAGAAGTTTTGCTAAATATTCAAACACTGCCTGAATTAAATCTGAAGACTATTTTCCATACTGTGAATTATGTTGAATTCATTAATGAATAAAAACTGTTAACCTCAATACTAACCCTGCATTTTTCTCCTGTAGAGTCTACTCCTTGTTCCTGAGATAGTGATTAAAAATAGCAACTGTCATCGTATCTGTCAGTCAGTATATACAAAGATGATGCAGGAGGCAGTGTGCAGAAGTGTTTTTGAATCATCAAGCAGCAGTACACAGAAAGGCAGAGAATAAATTAAACCAAAAAATAAGCCCCAGGCTGATGTGTTTGAACTTCACTGCAAACATTCTTCATACATATTTAATTGCTCCATTGAGACTGTGACTGTTCTGGAGATGTTCCAGGCATTATTTCCATTCCATTAGTACACTTGCAGTATGTGTACTCCTTAACCCAAAATGATTGATTCTATAAATGTCTTCCCACTTACTGACCTGAACACTAATTGAGGTTGTGTATAGATTAAAAGACAGTGTATGCTTTCTGAAACCAGCCAACATATATTGTAGTCACTGAAAGATCTTGTGGCACAAGAATAAAGTGGTGCTCCTAACTGAAGACATCAGTAAGTGGTTTCACAGAAATGTTTCAGGTAGGAAGAGCTGGAAATCATACAATAGGTTGACAAACTTTGCTAAATAGCACTTTAAACAGAAGCTTATTAAGTCCCACCTTTCCGAAACATGAAACAATCATTCTTTGTAATACAATTATCACATACCAAATGCTTTTGTCCGTGTTTACACCTTGTAAATTAATTTGCTTTGGGAGAAAGTATAAATTTTTTTACTTTCCCTAAAATAAAACCCTAGGATTCAGATAATTGTGTCAGTTCAGATGCACACAAGAGGAAAAGTTGATGTTAATTAACCTTAATTAAAACTAAGATGATGTTGTACCCTGCAAATTATTCTACTATGAACCAAAACTTTTCCTGTTCAAATTATTAAAGGTAAGTATAATTACAGTATATCAGCTAAAATTTTGAATAAGCCACTCTGAGGAAACAATCTTCAAGATCTCCATAAGCACTATGCTGGTTCTGGATTAACCTTGAGGTGCTGGAGTATGCATATGCAAAGAAAGACAACAAAACCTATGAAGGGTCTGGAGCACCAGCCCCTATCACAAGTATATGGAACAGCTGAGGGAGCTGTGGTTGTTTTATCCTGGACAAAATGAGGCTCAGGGGAGACCTCACTGCTCTCTACAACTGCCTGACAGGAGGCCGAGGACAGGTGGGGTCAGTCTCTTGTAAGTAGCAACAAGTGATGCAAGATGAAAGAACATCAAGTTGTGCCAGGAGAGGATTAGATTGGCTTTTAGGATAAGTTTCCTCACTGAAAGGGTTGTCAAGCACTGGAACCAGCTGCCCAGGGAAGTGCTTGGAGGTATTTAAGAGACATCTGGATGTGGCACTTAGGTACAAGGTTTAGTGGTGAACATGGTAGTGCTGGGCTAACAGTTGCACTTAAAGGTCCTTTCCAATCTAAATGATTCTATTATCTAACCTGAAATCTACAGACAGTCTTAAATCCTTAGCATTTAAGACATTAAAATCAGTTGTACCACATTTTGAAAGAAAAAAATGCCTTATAATAGAGGTATGCTCATGCAGCTTGGTAAAGCTTGTATCAGACATGGAAAGAATACTTGGGAAACACTAAAATTCATATTATACTTTATTTATAATGTTTACAAACATGAGTATGTTAGACTTCATGTGACAGACTACTGGAGAAAAGCTTAGACAAGAAATCCGGACCCGTCTTTGAGAGAAGTTTCATCCTGAGAACTAATGCATTAAAAATTACCTTGCCAATGCTGTCTTCCTCCAGACCCTCCAGATCAAATTTATTCAATTTAAAACTGATTGTTTCCCACTCAAATTCTATCTCTACATTCAGTATATAATTTAAAAGTCAAATAAGATATTTCCAACTTGTTTACTGTCATTGAAAACATGCATCACTCTATTTCCTTCCCAAGACCTATGCTTCCTGTGCTATGCTAATTGGCCTTGAATATTTCAATCGATGAGGTCAGGTCAAAGCATGCAAATAACTGGAAGTTGAGCATGTGTTGAGGTCCATTTTTTTACTGGCGCACCACCTCTGTGAGTGGCAAATATATGTTTATAAATGAGGGATTGAGCACATTTCTGTGCCACATTTCTTTTTGAAATTAGAATTCCAGACAGAACCCTGGGGCAGAGTTCACTTCTCCTGGGCTGTGCAATGCTGGCACAATGAAGGTCCCATGTAAGAGCATTTATAATAGCAGCTTGTTTTCAAACCATGGTCACGGGTGTTTGTTTATACAAAATTAATTTTCTAAAAGTTATAAAATTATTCTTACATTTTATAGTAGGGATCACAGAATCAAAATGGTTTGGGTTGAAAGGGAGTTTAAAGATCATACTTTTCCAACTCTGCTGCCAGCACATTTCACTATACTGGGTTGCTCAGAGCACTGTCCAACCTGGCCTTGAGCACTACCGGGGCTGAGACATCCATGAGCGCTCTGGGACAACCTCTTCCAGTGCCCCACCACCGCCACAGGAAAAAATTTCTTCCTTACATCTGGTCCAAACCTATCCTCTTCCCATTTAAAGCCATTCCCCCTTATCCTATCTTGACACCTCTTTGTAAAAAGTCCCTCTCCATCTTTCTTGTCAGCACCTTTACTCATCACAAAGCTGCTGTAAGGTCTCCATGGAACTCTCTCATCTCCAAACTGAACAACTCCAGCTCTCTCAGCCTGGCTTCATAGAAGAGGTGCTTTGAAAAAATTTCAAACCAACCCATCTAAATGAAAAGTACCACGTATGAAAAAGGAGCTTGCACTGGAGCTAACAAATGTGCACAATCTCAAAGGGGTTTGTTCAGAACTGGGACAAAGCTGTACCTAGTATTTTTAAAATAAGAAACATCTTACTTTTTTTTATTATTTTAAGTATAGCATTGAATAAATTAAAACTGCCATAGCAAGTCACAAAACTGAAATGAAAACCTCCTTTATTTTAATGTAATAATTTGATAATTTCTTGGCCCTTGCCCTTTACCTTCTCAGTTGTAAGATAGTCTTTAATAAATGAAATAAAATTCAAATTTTCTGTAGCAGAACTAGCAGAATCTGGTAGGATGTGTAAAAAAGAAATGGGGAAGCAAAAAAGAGTACAACAGCAAAAAGCAGGAAACAAAGCTTCGAAAAATATGAAGCTTTCTCAAGGCTGAATTGTTCTCACTGTCTTTGCTTTACCATTACAAGCAAGGGCTGATACCCTTTCCACTGAAATCCAGAAAGATTTACTCTTTGTCTGCATGAGAAGCAGCACTGTGCTGACCAATGCACTGACACAATCAGTAATACAAAGCAAACAGCAGTAAAGTGGAGTCAAGGTGGTTTTGACTGAAGGAGTAGACCAATCATTTCAGTACATAAAGAATCTGAAAAGATGGAAAATATCAAGTACTGTACTAAAAGCATTGTTATTTACACAGTTTACTGAAGCTCTTTGATTAGTCAATATCACAAAATCACTCTGTTCATCAGGATAACTTCCTGCTAGACAAAGCATGCTCAAATATGCATGGTCTGAAATTTAACTGGCAGCTGGTTTTGTAAGGGCTTAACTGCTAACATGATTTTTTTGCGTTAAAAGAAGAAAAATCTACCAAAGAGGCTAAAGTATCAAAACATACATTATGAAACCAAGAGCCCTGCAGGGTACCTTTTGTTAACAACCTTTTGTTGTGATTTCACTGAAAATTTAATCTACTCTCTGTTTTAGGCCTTGCTTTTTCCACAGTCACAATTGCAGTTAGACAACATGCAATTATCTGAAATAAAAATATAGCTACAATATTCTCATTATGGTACCCAGCCTAAAAAAGATATGAAGTTGAATGCCTTGATTAAGATAGCTGTCAGCAGATGCATTTAATTTGACAACCATACATTTTTTTTCAAAGTAGAAAAGCAAGTAAGAAACAAAAGAAAGGGCCCTACATCTAAATTGAGGCTTTATACATGGACTAAATAAGCTTATATACATCCATGTTTATAACTGTTTTAAGCATATCCTAAAAAGATAGCTTTAATTAAGTTTTCTTTTGTACTGAAAGACATTCAGTACCCCGTTCTGACAGTGGTCATGGGGTATAAGAATCTGAATGGGGAGAGAAAGAGATAGAGGGTGAATTCTGGCAGCACTCAAATAATCACTTCTTGCTCCAACTTTAAGTCCAGTCTTTGCAAAAGATAGAGTACTATAATTCTTTTCTTAGGCCTAAATAACTGAATTTGGATACATCAAGCTATTCTTTCCTTCTTTTAAAGCATCTCAAGTTAGAATTGACAACCACATTCTAGTCATGTGCAGCACTTCGAATCTCAAGATGCGATTTCACTGGAACCATTATTACTCTGTGGCTGTTAGCCTGTTTGCATTAGAAAACAGGTGGATACGGTGGAGAGTTTCACTAATTGAATTTGAAAAATTGATGCCCAAAACACAGCAGAAGTCACATCATGAAGAACTATCAGGAAATCAAGAGAAATAAAACTTTTTTTAATCAGACACTCAATGTATGACAACTGCTGTATCCTTCTGAAAACTGCAGAAGATTAATGATCTCATCCAGAGCGTCCCCAGGGAGACTGATTTCAATTTCCACTGTTAAAAAAATCCCATTAATATTGGTGGGACAGTTTCACTGTTTTGGTACGTTCAGTTACACATGAAATCCACAGGTGTTAAAAACATAGTTTCTAAGCTGACCTTCAGTGGGCAAAAATCAGTTTCAGAATTGCTTCTTCAGATGGATCTGAAACCCAAACAACATTTAACATGATAACTTGTAAATACTCAGTATTTACAGAAAACACAAGAATACTAATTTTTCTTCATTAAGGGAAGATTGGTGCCTGACAGTTTCAGTGATCTACTATGATAGCATTTCAGCACTGGTGGATAAGGAAAGAGCAACTGGCATCACCTACCTGGAATTGTGCAAAGAGTTCAGCATTGTACTGCATGACAGACTTCTTTCAAACTGGAGAGACATGGATTTGATGGACAGACCACTGGGTGGATAAGGAATTGGCTGGATGGCACTCAAAGAGCTGTGATCAGTCACTTGTGACAGGTTATGATCCCAGGGGTTGGAAATGGGACAGGCATTGTGTCACATCTGTGTCGGTGACACGGACAGCAGCATCAAGCGCATCTCAGCAAGGCTGCCAACGCCAAACTGTGTGGTAGAATCGACATGCTAGAGGGAAGGGATGACAGACAGAGGGATCTTCACAGGATTGAGGGGTGGGCCAGTGCAAACTTCATGAAGTTCCACAAGACCAAACGCGAGGTCCTGCACCCGGGTCAGCTTAATCCCAAGCACAAGTACAGGCTGGGCAGAGAATGGATTGGATTAATTTCTCCCCTTGGCAGAGGAGGCCTGGGGAGAAAGACTTGCAGGTGTTGACAGACAAGAAGTTTAACGTGACCTGGCAATGGGTATTTGAGCCCAGAAAGCCAGACATGCCCTGAGCTTCAGCAAAAGCAGTGTGGGCAGCAGGGCAAGGGAGGGAATTCTGCCCCTCTGCTCGACTCTTGTGACCCCACTTGTAGTGCTGCATCCAACCCTGGAGCCCCCAAAAGAAGGACATGGACATGTTGGGGGGAGTCCAAAGGAGGAACAAAAAGGTGATCAGAGGGCTGGAGCACCTCCCTGTGAAGACAAGCTGAGAGAGTCTGGGTTGCTCAAAACAAGGAAGAAAAGGCTCCACGGAGACTTACTGCAGCCTTCCAGAACCTAAAGGGGGCTGGCTACAAGAGAGGTGGAGAGGGACTTTTCACAAGGGCATGTAGTGATAGGACAAGGATGAATGGTTTTAAACTGAAAGGCGGCAGGTTTAGATTACATACAGGGAAGAAATTCTTTCCTGTAAGAGTGGTGAGGCATTGGAACAGGTTGTCCAGAGCAGTTGTGGATGCCCCATCCCTGGAAGTGTTCAAGCCAGTTTGAATAGGGCTTTGAGAAACCTGGTGTAGTGAAAGGCATTGGCAGAGGGGTTGGAAAGGGATGATCTTTAAATTCCCTTCCAACCTATGCCATTCTAAGATTCTACAAGAAAGATGAGTTAGAAGTTATGCTAAATGCATCAGCAAATTCTAAGGCACAAATTTAAACATGCCATTAGGGAGAAATACAATTTTAAAAAAATACTCCAGCATTCCAGGAAGGCAAATAATTTCATTACTTTAATCATCACATTTATTTTAGAAAACTGCACTGATTTTTGGAATCCAGCCATGACAAAGTCTATGAACTCTGTCTGTGAGCATGAGCAGCTGAAACACTCAGTTTCTGATCTCCATTGAACTTTGTGGGCTTTCAGAGTTCACATCTTGCACAAAACCACTGGTTGATGCTGCAGCTTCTGTATGTACCAGGTCTTTGGTGTGATGGATTCTTTACAGCTTTCCCAAAGAAATGAGCTTCAGTTGAACTGACCATGTTTTGGGCTATGGTTTTTTCCAGGCTTCTGCACACTGAAGCAAGGATGCAAGACTGAATTCCTACATTGATAGTCTGAAATGTTTCCTTCTGTTGTAAGAATAATAGTCCACAACGTGCATGGTGATGTAATTGCAATACTTGGAACTTCCATCGTGGGGTGGCTATCTCAACTATCAGACTATATATTTATATTTTTATAGTATATATTTCTTTACCTTTTAGCACTTTTTCTGCCTATATGATCACATAATGCATATTACATGACAGCTACACTCTTCCTGATTTTGGAGTGGACCTAGAATGAGGCCTAGGCTAGCTGTAAATGCTAAAGATAGAAAAAAAATTTCTAATAACAAACAAAGGAAGAAAGGTAAAGAGCTCAAGCAGAAAGAGGGCAACGATATAACAACAACCACATCACTGATTCTGCTCTTCTGGAAAATCTTCCAGTGCCTGAGTGGGGGAAGAGGTGTCTCCTGCTCAGCAAGAATTCTGCAGAAAGTGGAGAGAAGGTGCTAAAAAATAACTTGCTCCAACTGTAGTTGAATCAAGAACTGCAACTGCCCATTCAGAGAAAAGAACTTTCTGGAGTTTCCCAAGGAAAATTTTTATCTAAGAATTAGAGCTTTTCGAGTTTTGGCATAGAACGTGATTTTGTGAAACGATTGTCATTTGGCAGCACTGTTATTACTGAAACATTGGAGACATTGCACTTTAAGGAGTTTTATTAAAGCTATACTTTGGATGAAATATTTCTAGTAATTGTTCATGATATACCTCTTTCTCAGTAATAGAGATGGAATAAAATGTACTTTTAGAAAGAGGTGAATATGGATTGCCATATCCATCCAATTACGAAGGCTATACTTAGGAATCTAGCAATTATGTAGGAATAAAACCAGGGTTTTTTTCTAGCAGGCTATCAACTACGGAATTGCAAGTATCAACCAAATATAACTCAAAACGCTTAAACAGGATGAGGAACTGAAAAAACATGGTATAAAATACATGTGCATGACAGTGGTTCAAAGAATTTAAATCCAAATTAAAGGTGAAATTTATGTCTATGGGCCCAGTCCAAAATCCCTTTGTAGCTAATGGATGATGCTCTTCTCTCTTCAGTATAATTATCTTTCAGCCACATTGGTCTGTGAATATTTCTTTTTTAAACTCCAGGACATTAAATGTTTCCACACTAGAACTTACCAGGGGAATGGTGTAAGTTCAGGGGTGTTAGGAGCTCCCTTCCTTCCCTTTGTTGCCCTCTCAAGTGTGTGGTTGAGTGTGTGAATGTAGATGAGCACGTGGTCTACTTCATGTGAGAGGAAAGCTGCCACACTGTACTCGCTCTCCTTCTCTGCCAACCCTTCTCTTATTCATGCAAATACAGATAAGAAGCAACGTATGGTTTTATTTGTAGGAGTCTCCATTAGAAAAAGATAGGATGAGACCACTTTATGTAACTTGAATGAGACAAATAAAGAACTTTATGTTGAAGCTAAAGTGATCTCACAATTTTAGTTTGTTGCTTCCATTTTAAAGTTTGTGGTTTTTTTGAATCTCAGAGTTCAGAGCTCCCTAAACTTAATTATATCTCTCTCAAATGCTTTGCCTTGAGAAGAAAAGTGAGATGAAGAGTGATTCGTCTCACTATTCTTCCTATCACGACTAGGGTGTGGGAAAATGCATGACACAGCCTTTCCAAATAGAGACTGGCACAGGCAAGCTACAGATTTCTTTCTTGATAGTGGAGACAGACGGGAGACTTCCACCTGCATGCCCTCCCATATGCATACCTTTTCTCTGCTCATATATAAATAATGTCGTGCAAAGCATCCTCCCCCTCATGCAGTGCATTAGTAGTCTCTGCAGAACACGCTCCATGTGGCCACATGGGAGGCCTGTGGAGTGATTGCAGTCCCTAAGATGCTCCCAGAAAAGCCAGGGAAAGGTTGAGACAGACCACAACGTTAGATCAGCAAATGCAATGCTGGAAGCCACCTCCCCCCACAGCTGACCTAGACTCCAGATCTTCCTTACCCTTTTCTTTTTGCTTCTGCAAACACTGCAGCATTTTGGGCTATTGCTGCGCTGGAGGAAGGGAGGAAGGGAAGAAGGGCAGACGTTCTGCTAGGGACAGACATGAGAAGGACAGACAGACAAACAGAAGGGCAGACATGTTCTGCTAGGGACCGAGTAACACTTCCAGCTGAAAGCAGCACCTGCTGATGAGAGCAGATTGGTGGGGGAACTCTAAACTGCTGAGTTTGACCACCTTTACTTTTCCACACCAGAACTCTAAAAGCACTTTGTCATCCAAGTGGAAAAGTTTTACTTGGGACATAAACCAGAGAATTTCTACAGGACCAAACATAGATTTGAAGAAAAACTTTCCTTCAAATATTTTTGATAATACAATATTCTTTATTCATTTGATGTTTTCAAATATTCAAAATAATAAACAAAGAAAACTAAAAATAGGCAGAAATCTTAAACAACTCTCATTTACATGAAAGAAAGTTCAGCACTCTGTATCACGGTGAATTATTTTCAACATTTTCTCATGTTAACGAATCGTCATTTCATAGCACAACTTACCAATAATACCCAAAAATTAAATAAATGCTCTCAAAAATCTTTTAGTAATTTTTTGAAAAATTATAATCATACATCTTGATGGCCAGACTAAATGTAACAATCACTATTCATTTACAGTTTTATCCTGACAGAATGTATTTAACAATGCCAGACAAGATTAGTAGTCAGATCACTCAATATAAATCATCTATGGAGGACCTTAGTGATTTTTTTTGTATGAGACAAAAAGGAAATAATAAGAAACTTATGTATTGTCTTGCTTATCCAAACTGATATTATTCACTTGGGTTATAATATAAGATTTACTGTGAGTGATAATATTGGAAAATATTTGTATGTTCTTTTATACTATTTATGCTATTTACCAGGAAATCTGCCTTACCTTTCAGGTGATGCCAGGTTTCTGTTTAGTAGTCAGTACCTTATCCCCAGATAAATTATTTAAATATTAAATAATTAATAGATAAACTTAAAAACCTTCAAACCAGGGAGAGAATACTGTATGTGTATATAAATGCACATACATTATAGATACAATTATTTCATTGTTTCATGCAGTTTTATTCGTGGGAATGTACCCCAAAAACTTTTAATCCAACTTAATGAAAAGTTCGTTTTGTTTCAGTTAGTACACAACTTAAATTGACTGTGCTACAATGTGTAGTTAGTTTTTCTCAATGCAGCCTATAGTGAGAAGAATGAATGTTTTTAGAAGCTCTTTTCAACATTCATATATGTGAGAAGAACATAATTTTCCAGTATAAACTTATCATCTTGACTGTGAAAGCATAGAATATGGAAATATAATTTATCAAACCAAACGTTCAAATAGGTGCATATTAGAAAATCTCTTCTAGAAACTGCTTTAATTTCTTTAGAGGAAATGTGGCTATCTATCTCATAAGGAAGCTTTCTCTACTTCCAGGGTACAAAATATTGTCCAGTTAAGAATACTAACCTAAGCTATGTTTGACACAATCCAGTATAAACATATGTACATAAATTAGAACTCTGTAGCAATTCTGCACAATTATTTTGAATAAAATCTTCTAAACCTATATTACTCTGTTGATTTACTAAATTAAAATACTGTGATTCCTAACACACATTTCTGAGCATGTGTAGCTGTATTTTTTATTACAGAAAGCTAGTGAGAGCTTATGGAAATACATACTAATAGAGGAATATTTAGTTTGTGAAGTCAAACAGCAAGCAGAGAGAATCAAAAATTTAAAATTATCTGTATTACTTTATTTCTCTTCCATGTTAGTATCTGTTTTGCATTATTTCAGACAAGAATCCTGTGTCAAAGGACAATTGTCTTTATTGCACCAATAAAGACTGATCATTGCATACACATACAATGAATGTCTAGCCAGGGACACCACAGAAATGGATCCCAGCCTGGAACTTGCATATTCAAAGGTTCACCTTGTGTATATTGTTCTGTCACCCTGTCTGCAATCAAGATTCAGCTGCACAATCCACTGTTATCTCCACAATCCCCCATTTTGATAATCTACCTTTGAATATCAATTTTCTGTTACCTGCTTACACAGACCTCAGCAGCTCTTTTCCACTATTCCTGTTTCTTTTTGACTGTGCTCTGTTTTTTCCTTACGGCTAAAAGTTCACATTCTTTATGCCTTGCTCGTTATAAACCCTCCAAACTCTGTTAGGAAAATTTTGAGGGCAATTAATATTGGAGCAGTTTGTCAAAAGAGAGTATCCTGGTCTTGCCTCTATTGAGCAAACTCTGTGCACACAGCCCAGAGATGTCCTTATGATTTTATTCCAACTATTACGCTCAGTTCTCCACAGGATGTGGCAGGTCACTGCAGAAGACAGTGCAAGGAGGAGACAGTGATTCCAGGCACAAAGCAGGCAGAGGTAACCCCAGGCCTTGGCGGCAGAGAGCTGTATGTTGACATGGGCAATGACTGTACTGCCTGAGCAAGTACTGGGGCATTGGTGTGGGCTGCCTCTAACAGCATCACCCGTCTGTACTGCTGGGGACAGCCTGCTGCTGTGCAGATGTGTAGGGGACACCTTTAGTGTAGGCTGGACTTACCAAATGTTTGCAGGAAAATAAAAAAATATTTACAAAACAACCAGTCTTCTCAAATTCTACTTCTGCTCCTGCTTCATCTAATATAAAACATCAAAATTAAGTACAGTTCTATATTGTCTTATTTATTTATCTTACCACTAGATACAGTTGTTGACTTGTCATCAGTCTTGTCCAAGATCTTTATTTGACTTTATTCGACAAACTTCTTTCCTTTCTGCTTCTTTCAAATGCCAGTCCTCTCGTGTCATATATAATTTGTCTCTCCTGAATCAGCCAAGTTATCAACATATCAAAAAAATTCAGCCTGTTTCAAGTCATGCTTATAATTTTGCAATACTGATGGTGATAGAGCACTGGAGATAGTGGTCTGTAGAGAGACTGATCTGACTGCAGGTAGTGCAGACATTTAACTCCTTGTGTGTATCATTCTTTTGTGAGCCACAAACATGTCTGCACATTTTAGTAATTCCATCAGGGTTCAAGATGCTCCATTGCTACCTAGAAGTCCTCTTGACAACACATTTTCTTAAACTCATGAGAAAGTGTGCTCGTATTTGCATGGTATCACTTAGCAACAAATCAGCGTTACACAAAGCTGCCTCAGAATGCTGGAATTAGCCATGAGCAGAGTTGAAAATTACCAAAATGGAGACCTTTTTTATGAAAAAAGAGACAACCTCTTTAAGACAACCTCTGACTTCAAAAAAAGTACACTTGAAGGCACTTTAAAGTACTCCTTAGTGATGGACTACACAAAGGCAAATAGCAACTGATCATTCTTTAGCTAGATGAGCTGTTTGTGGAAAAATTATAATGTTAAGAAATTCAGAAGTTGGCCAGAATCCTCAGGAGCAACCAACAAGTAGTTGCTGGCAATGTTTCCAAAGAGTGATTTAAAACAGGCAATGACAAGATAAATCAAAATCTTTGTGAATTAGTTGCATTGGAGAGCTGAAAACATTTTCAAATGAGAAACAAAGCAGCCAGAAATTAACTATCATAAAGAAGTGGATGGTGCCTTCACCACCTTTACAATCCATCCATCTTTGGTACATTTACAGAAGTTTTCTAATTTTGCAAAGTAAACACAAAAATAAAAAATACATTAGCAGAAAAGCAAGTCTAGCTTGTATCTAAGGTTTTCATTTAATCAACCACTTTAGACTGTGTATTACATATCTATACTAGGAATAACAAAAATCCAATGCACAGTATTGCAGTAGCTCTACTAAAAAGATGTGCTACTAGAAAATGTCCTGAATAAATGTCCTGAAAATGTCCTGGATTTTGACCTACCGGTATCTGTGTAGGACACACGGTTGAGGATGCTCCATTTAGGACATTTCAGAAATGAGGCTATACACATCACATTGCTTAAGCAATAATAAAGTAAATACAAATGCCCCATGCTTAACGATATCATTCTTTTATTTTTCCTACCTAGTGGAGAAAAAATCTACTTTTACTGATGTCTAACTTGTACTATACGAATAACGTCTACAGAATAAAGACTGTCATCCAAGCTATTTTATTTCACTGTTTAAAGCTAAAAATAAAAGCATTTATGTCACCCTTTAGGTTTTGAGCACACCCTTTAGTATGAGACTCTTGCATGAAAACCCATTTTTTTTAACGTATCTCTATTGAACTTTTGGTAGGATTTGTCAGTGTGAATATTATTAGAAATAAAATACAGATTTTTAACATTTCAGTGTGGAAGAAAATCACTTACAATAATATTTAAGTAATTTTAATACTGTTTTATTGGTCTCCTTGTCTGGCATATAAATTTGAAAACTATCATGTCACCTTGCTTTTAATCCTTTTTCCCATTTTTCCAGTCTTTTTGTGTAATTAAGTTTTTCTTAAATCTTAACTAATCTCCTTTTCAGTCTTTCAGACAAAGCTATCCTTCAGACAAGGGTGAAAAAAATCAATGATGTTTTAGACTGAGCTTTTTGCTTAGATGACATTGTAATCATTGGCAGGCCACTTGGCACCTGTCTGAGAATTTTTTTGATACATCTGCTTTACCTTTTTGCCCATCCCTGCAAGCTGAGACAGAATCTTTCTCTGCGCATCCTGCAATGATGACAAGGAGCTGCTTGAATCCCTCCACCCCCATCCATAACCCAAGTATTCAGTCACATTATTTTTTTCACCTAGTTTTCTAAGGTTGCTCTTTCATGCATTTTTCAAATTATTAACTTAATCTTTAAATTCTGTCACGTCACTAATATTTATGATGTATATAAATAATGAATACTACTTCAAACATTAAATAACATAACTCATCAGCCTTATTAATGTAGCAGAAAATTATTATTTTATTCATAACTTTCACTGCACATTGCTGAGATGATTTCTAAATGTTAGCACACTTAGTCTTACTAATTTTCTTAATTGCATTCAGTTAAGAACTTTGTCGAAACCCTTGGGAAAGTCCAAATAAATTATATCAAGCATTTCTCGCTCATCCATTACTTTGATGACATGTGCATAGAGTTCTAACAGATCAGAGAAGGTTTTCTTTCAGCAAAGATTTCCTGGTTTCCTTTAGCAGAAATTAATCTAGAGCTTTGCTCTAGTAATTCCATTATTGATATGTAATGATATATAATATATAATCATATAATATATTCAATCCATTTAGCTAAAACTGAACCCAGACTTACAGGTCAGTAGGCTAATACTAGTTTTCTGAGGAAAAAATAGGCAGAAAAAGCAAAACAATATCCAAATTTTAATATTCAATTTTTCAACAGGCAACTAAGTGCTAATAAAACTTGCATCAGCTCAACTCCTTCAGTTCCTTATAAGCTTTGTGTGTAGCCAATCAGCAATCTGATTCCACTTCCCTTTCAAATTTCTCTTGTTATTTCCTTTATTGCCTCAACTTAATATAATAGCTCGTTTTTACTTCTTCAAAGTGCAAGACACTTCATTGCATTTTCGGTAGGAGACTTTATACAAATAAATCTTTCAACTTCTCTGTAAGAGTTCTTTTGAAATCTGTTCTTTTAAAAACAGCAGGTCTGATGACATTTTCATGAGTTTTTCTGGTTCTGATATAATTGAAAAAATCTTTGCTGTTTCTTATATCTTCAGCTATAAGGTCTTCAGACTGCTTCTTAGAACATATAATTCTCCATCTTCCCTTTTTTCCTGTCATAATCTGCGTTCTGTTTCAATAGTTACATTGTCTGAAATTTGTCTGGAAGAGGCTACATTTGAGGTGAAATAAATTCTTAACCCTCACAACTTTTTGCATTACTTTTTAATATTTTTCTTAATCATCTGAGACTGACATAACATTTTAAATTCCATTCATGTGGTAATTCAAAGAATTGCTAAAATTAATTTCATGGCCACAAAGGAAATTCAAATATCTACTTTATCACAAGGATTTACAGTGGGATACCCAAATATTATCACATACAGCAGAAATTTTGCAGCTCAATTATAAAGTGTCAAAATAGAATAAAAGAAACTTTATAAATCAATTCAAAAATTATATTTCTACACCAACTATTTTGTTTAGAAATTCCTCACCCATGTACTGTTTTGCAATGTTTAATTTTTTGTTAGACCAGATTTACCCTTTTTTTTTAACCACATCTCTTTCTGCCACAGGTGGTCATAGAAGATACGTTTTTCAATGTTCTACAAAAGGTTTGTTAACAGTAACTTGATTTTACTATTTTCCTACCAGAATAAAATGATCCTAATATTTCCTTTCTTCCAGAAGGCTCTGGCAGACTTTCCCCAGTCTGGGTAGGGTTTGTCCTGAAGCATCATATCTGTGACCTATCGGGAAAGAGGAAACAGTAGAGAGTTACACTGGTGTTACGTAAGGCAGTTCTAGCAAGGACTCCAGGAACATTTTTATTTTATGGGTGGCACAGCTGCATCAGTTCAGATAATGATAACAGACAGCAGACTAATAGTGTGTCCAGTGTTATTTGCAATCAAGATAACAAATATTGGGCTACATATTCTGCCTCTAGAAGTGCATGCAACTCCTTGAGAAACAATGAAACCTGTAGAGATCCAAAGATGAGAAGATAAGAGGAACCAATCTAAAAGTGACAGCAACCTGCAGGGCGTGAGTTACATTCCCCTGTGGCTGTGAAGCTTTCTGGCCAGTCTGGGAGAGGAAAACCACTTCCCTGAGAGCAGCATCAGCAGAATTTCCACTCTCGAAATCAGAACTGCAGCTAGCGAGTGGAAGCCTGTGAATTAAGCACTGTATAACACTTATAATGTCCTCTCAGTTCCTGCTATCAGTATAAAAAGCACACTTGGGACTGGCAACAGAAAAAATACCCTTAAAACTTGCAAAAATTTTTGAAAGTATGAAATATTTATTCTCATTTTCATAATTCCTGTCTAAAGAGACCATCTGTTTCTCTGTCCAGAGACTCATATGTATGCAGTACTTCTGGGTGGTACATGAAAGTATTAAAAATTACTTTCAGCTCAGTGAGGGAGGTGAATACCCCTCAGGCACCTGCTTCTTTTGGAAGCTGTGTTTTCATATCCATTTACTTCAAATTAACTGTACTAAAAAGCACCAGAAGTTACATCACGATAAACTCATAAATTCTGTTGTGCAAAAGATCCAGAGTGGAAAACTTCTCCATTTGTAAAGATTTAAGAAATAATTGATCAGATAAAGGAAATGGGGGTGACCACCTGCTTCAAAATGCAGATAAGTAAATCAAATTCAATCTCACTGTTAACAGTACAGAGTGGGAAATTACTATGTGTTTTGATCGAAATGAAAATAAATCTTAAGATTCCAGAAGGAAACAACTTCAAACTGAAGACAAAATTTCACAGATGCTTTAACATCCAGATAATATCCTAAAATACCACCTTTAATAACTGTTTTATGTGGGTAAATCTTTTCTCTGATCAGCAAGCTTTACTACTTTTTTATAAGATCTCAATTACCTGAATAAATATTTCAATAAATATTTAATGCTGAACAAGACTTCGGTAAAGATTTAATTCACTACTTCAGTAACACTTTTTTTTTCCTCTCAGGAAGAGTCTACATAGTAACTAATATTTGCAAAGAAGAACAGATATTTCAAGAGGCTTTATTGAAGTTTCAAAATAGTTTCTCCAGATGCTTTCTGGGAAATTATTATATTTGGGAGAAGGATGCAATTTGCAGCTCTGTGACCAATTACTAAAGGAGCATGTTTCATAAGAACGACATTCAAGATGGAGATATTTTCTGAGGAAAATGGCAAGATGAGGGAGGAAATGTTCTGTCTGATATCAAATAGCTGGTCTTTCATCTCCCAACTTCGGCATTTATTTAAAGTCATATCACCAGATCAATGTCAGGTCAGTTGCAGCTAAGTTGGCTAAAGCAGACACAGTCATTAAAAGGATGCATTCCATAAAGAGAAATCCAATTACCTTTTGCATTAGAGAAATCAAATTCATTTTCTGATTTGGTCAAGGACAGTCAGTGTAGAAAACAGCTCACAGGAGAAAAGCACTCAACACTGTCATACAGCAGAGAAGTTTTAGATATATATATCAAATACCCACTGTTTTTAGAAAAAGAAAAAATATAAATTTTAATGTAATTTGCAGAACTTCGTGTAAAGAAATGTGTGTGTTTTTCTTTTTCTATTCATATTTCACAATGTAATTGCTGGACAGCATACATTTATTTCTGCTTTACTGGGTTATGTTTGAAAACATTGCTGATACACGGGAATAAAAAAATAAATTGGACACTTTAGTAGATGTCTGCCTGCATCTTACATAAGCAAAATAAAATAGGGAAAGCCACTTACAATGTAATTAAGTAACCTATTTTTTTTGCTTGAACTAGGAGATGCAATATATTTCAATCGATAGCTTCAGTTCAAAAAGGAATGGTCCCAACATAGACCGTGTATACACGTTCATTTGATTTAGTGTCTCATGAGAGAAACAGTTACACTGTATTAAATTGTGAAAACAAAGCTGTATTACACACACTGCCTGACTTTATAAGTTACACAAATGCCACAAAAAACTCCATTTCCATTAATAATTACTATTATCACTAAGTATATTAGTACTAATATATATTACAGAATATTATTTTTAATTTTGCCCTATAAAATATGACTATCAAATATTCATATTGCTTACTTTATATTAATTTTGAGGCTAACACATAATGGTTTGAAAATATATATTTCTGTTATTAACAGCTAAATGTTATGATTCCCATTTTTCTGTTATAGAAAAAATAAAATTGTTCCTTTTGATATGATCCTTTTGATGTTTGATACAATCATCAAGCCACAGAAAGGCTTGGGTTGGTAGGGACCTTACAGATCCTCTAGTTCCAGCCTTACACCTTACACTAGACCAGGATGTTCAGAGCCCCATCCAATCTGGCCTATGACAGATACTACTATACAACATATAACACAATAATTTGAAAAATGATGTTGTATCACATAGAAGAAAGAATCTGGGATTAAAAAAAGTCATTCAGAGCAAGTAACCTACTCAGACAAGAAGTGCAGAAAGCAAAATCATAAAAAACTTTTAAAAAAACCCCAACAAAAGAGTAAGATACCTAGGATATCTGAGATGTACCAAGTGGAGCAGTAAGACACCTTAAGGATCATTTATTCCTTCCATGCAGTTACTCTTTGAGCCTATTGCTCAGGATACTCTGCACATACTTTACATCTCTCTGCAGACACCCACCCATGCCAAAGGATGCTGCCTCGTACCTCACAGGGTCCTTCCCAGCAGAGACAACCACTGCACGGGGAGTGTCAGCTAAGGCAAAGTATCCCTTCTAAGTTAACAGCAAGTGAAACTTCCCTTAACAAAAAA
>VWZV01000288.1:1683322-1805094 GCA_013397155.1 Irena cyanogastra
AAAAAAAAAAGAGGCCTCATACTTGATCATGCCTACAAAGTATCATCCAAATACTTCACTATCAGGAACTCTGCTATCATCTTCAAAGAGATAACTCACAGAAAACTGATGCGGCACAGGCTGCTGGCCAAGCTGTTTTCATCTGACAAATTGCATTTTAGAAATGTAGAAATATAAAACTAGATCAGTTGGTTTGATAGTAGCACACATACGCAGCTGCAGAAAATGTTTCTCACTAGAAAGATGGACTCTGGGCGTTAGGACACAATATATTCTATGCTGCAACATTCATGAAGTGGAGACAAGCCCTCTACAGAGCATTTTCATTGCTTTATTCATGCTTGGATAAATCATCAAAACAGGGTAAGAGCAGCCCTCCAGAATTCAACAGAAGGTAAAAGACTTTAACAAGATCCACAAGAGAAGCCTGAAAACACAAACCAAATGGTGAAATATGGAATATTTTTGTATTATTTTGACAATGCAATGAGTAATGAAAAGTCTAATGGACAGTAGAACTCCAACATAAAATATCAGTAAAGAAGCTGTTTGTGTGCAACTAGTCAGCCAGAAGGACATGACAACACAGTGTTACTGCTGGAAAATGGAGTACCCTGGACTGCATTTGCCAAAATATACCTATCTACCACTGCCAAATATATGACTTAAGTATTAGAAGTTTTAATTTTATTCAATTTTTATAATTCCACAATTTTAAGTATCTTATTTTAACTCATAAACCTCTTCGTAAGTAGCACTATATTAACTTCACTTGACACTCAGCCTTTAAGTAGTGCATAACTTGCACATCTCCACTCACCCCAAACTCAAAACAAGAAACATTATTTTCAGTCCTGCTACTGGAGCACTTCATTGATAAGAGTGAATATCATAAATTCTAAAATCTTTCAGAAATTGTAAGGATGCCATAGTGACAGGACAGGCCAGAGGGCAGTTTCCCATGGCAAGACTATGGACATTGCATTCCTCATCAAAAGAATCCATCAGTAGTTTTGCAAAGACTGAACATTGCCTGTGTGTTTCTGAAAAGTATGTGAGTTTTTTTTTCTGGAAAAAACAGGGGCTAAATCAGGTTAAAGTAATTATGTTTTCTGAAGTCAGAGTGTGAAGTCAATGAGAGCTAATGCATACCGCTGAGGGGATACACTTCCCTTGCTTTGCTGTTATGTGCTTTTAGGTAAGAGCTATATATAAGTGCCCCACTAACTGCACATCAATTCTTTATCATATCTCCATCTCTAAGTACTGTACTACATCACAGTGATCATATACCAAACTAGAGAAACATTTAGCACTCAGTCATTAAAAGTTTCTATCCATCACTTTTCTCTTCTTTGAGATAAGTAAAAATCATGGAGCTGTTCACTTGATGTATAAGAGTAACCTATATGGAAAATGTTTTTATGCTTTTTTATCTGGATTTCTGTGAGAAAATTGTCTTCCGTGGAAGGTGACCAATCTGATACTGTGACAGCATGACAGGAAGGGTCAATGAGGGGAGGATAGCTGACGTTGTCTGTCTCAACTCCAGCAAGGGTTTTGATTCTGTTTCCCATAATAACATCATAGATAAGCTCAGAAATTGTGGGTCAGATGAATGGACAGTGAGGTGGATCAAGAACTGGCTGAATGGCAGAACTCAGTGGTAAGCCAAGCAGGATCCAGCTGGAAGCCTGCAGTCAGTGGTCTTCCCCAGGGATCAATACTGGGACCAGTCCTAACTTTTTTATCAGCAATGTGGAAAAAAGGGATAGAATCTACCCTTAGCAGGTTTGCAGATGATGCAAAACTGTGAGGCGTGGTTGATACACTTGAAGGCTCTGCTGCCATTCAGTGGGTCCTTGGTAGGCTGGAGAGTTGGGCAGAAAGAAACCTAGGTTTTCTTGAGGTTCAGAGAAGGCAAATCAGGATCCTGCACCTGGGGAGGAATAATCCCAAGTGCCAGTACAGGCTGGAGTTGACCTCCTGGAAGTGGCTCTGTGGAGAAGGACTTGGGGAACCTGGAGGGTAAGAGCTGACTATGAGCCAGCACTGTCCTCGTGGCCAGGTGAGCCACTGGTACCCTGGAGTGCATTGGGAAGAGTGTGGCCAGCAGGTTTTGAGGGAGGGGATCTTGCCCCTCCATTCAGCCCTGGTGAGGCCACATCTGGAGTGCTGTGCCAGCTCTGGGCTCCAGAGTTCAGGAAGAACTGGAGAAGACCTACTGGAGAGGGTCCAGTCCAGGGAAGCCACAGAGATGATGAAGAGTCTGGAGCATCTCCCTTATGAGGAGACACTGTGGGAGCTGNCAAGAGCTGGGCCTGCTTAGCCTAGAGAAGACTGAGAGGGGATCTCATTAATGCACATAAATATCTCAAAGGTGGGTGCAAGAGGATGGTGCCAGACTCTTTTCAGTGGTGCCCAGTGACAGGACGAGATGCAATGGCTATAAACTGAGAAAAAAGAAGTTCTATCTCAACATGAGGAAGAACTTCTTCACATTGAGGGTTGCAGAGAACTGGAACAGGCCCAGGGAGGTTGTGGAGTCTCTGTCTCTGGAGACATTCCAAACCCAGCTGGACATATTCCTGCGTCACCTGCTCTAGGTGACTCTGTTTTGGCAGGGGCTTGGACTAGATGGTCTCCAGAAGTCCCTTCCAACCCTCACAATTCTGTGATTCTGTGATCATATCTCAACTGCTACACAGCTTACACATAATAATATGCAATGCCTCTTTTAATTCCAAAATTGTTTTGGCAGTTGAGCAGAAGTGTCAAGAACTTTGTTACACATTCTTCTGAAATAACTGTTAATTTATTTCAATCCCCTCTTCTGCCTTTTGGGATAAACAAAATATGTGTTTGAAAACAAATTTAACAAATATTTGTAATTAGGCTTACAGATCAATAAGGGGGGGCAGTATTTTTCAAGCTAAATATCATTAGTCAGCTGTAAATACACTACTAGATTTTTAAGTTTTGTCTACTTCCTCTATTTTGTAACATCCCTGATTTAATTGATTTCTACTCTAAAAAAAAAAAAATGAAGCTTCTTTTAGGTTACTTCTCCTTCAATCTAATTGCAGTGAATTCTTTTCATATTTGCATTTTCAAAGCAACAACAATCACAGAGACAAAACTGCCTCTTCAATATACTTTTTATTGTTTTCTCATTTTAATCAGAGCCAGAACACTGTTCTTGTCTTACAAACACATACTCTTCTAACAATAAGTAAATTCTGAAAAACAACATTAAACTGCTGTCACAATTCAGTAACCAATATGAGTGATAAAGAATACTATGGTCCACTTTTGTGGCTTCCACAATGGTCCCCAGTACAATTTTGTGTATTTGCATATTTCCCATGTTTCCTATTGCTCTTATGAGCTCTTATTCTCCCAATCCACAACATTTGCACACGTGTATTGTCTTACACCCAAATATCCACCAAAACCAGTTAAAGAACTTTGTCCATATACACACAGAGGAGGCTTACGTTAATTACTGCCATCTTTACTGATCCATGCAAATTTATTTCTCTACCCACTGAGGAAGCAGCAAGCCTCTTCTTTTTTAGCTAGAATGTCTTGATTTGGTTCCGAATATTGTCATAATGGTTTCTGCACAATCCATGCCAGGATAACAACTCAACAAGATGGCAAGAACAACCGAAAATATATACACTTTAGGTTCAGTTTCAGAAAAGTCACTTCTGCCAGCATTTCCTTTCCATTTCCAAATTGAGTTAGAATGCTCCACAAAGCCAACATCTAGCCCACAACGAATTTCTGGTAAAAAACTTTAGATATCAAAAGGTGAGTTAGGCAGAAATCTGGTCTGAAATTATTTTAAGTCTATTCATCTTATTCTGGAAATTATACTTTGTATTTCAATATCAAGAGAAATAATTACTAAATAAATTTTGCTTTTCTTAAAAGCCAAATCTAAAATTAAAAAAAAAAAAAAGAAGAATTTTCTTTTAACTGGAAATTCCTTGACAGTACATAAATATAAGTAACTGTTTAGGATCAATTTTACAAGTGAAGCAGAACTTCTGCAGAAAATCTCTAAGCTGTGCCATTTCATTTCCTAATACGTTTCAAGTCTCCACTGTGCACACAAATCACTATACACATGCAACAAAATATCCTGGCTGCCATGTGGCAAGCACTTGCTGTTTATAGAATCATTGACAGCACATTTCAGAGGACTTTTTCCTTGCTTTACAGCTTCCTTATTAGTGTTACAAATGCAGAAGCAGAGGTCTGGTTAATGTCACATATTACAGACAAAGTGTGAGACATAAAGCCACATCATGACTTTCATTTAAGGCATGCAGCTCAGTTCCATTTTAGGTTGCCACGGCAGGAAAGTTTGCTTTATTAATTTAGAGAGCTTGGTGGTTCAGGTGAAAGGCCAGAGACAGAAGTCATGTCATGTTTGGTGCACATGGCACATGTATCTAAATCAATGTAGATGCTTTTTGTAGTCGGTGAAAAGAAAAAGCATTTCTGGGGTGAAATTCACTTCAAAATAGGTTCTCCCGTAAAGATGTACCTATTTTTCTACACTCTAAACTAGAACCTGCTCAGATGATCACACTGCTGGCACTGGAAGTCTGATAACATAAATCCCAACATAGTTTCCTACATTTTCTAGTGTTTCTCACCAAAGTGTCTTTAACCTAATTAATGACATATGTGATGGCTCATAAGAGATGAGGTTCTGTCATAGGGCTGTATTCACACATCCTATGCCTAAGAATTAGGCTTTTGTCCTCAGAAGGCTGTTTCAGAGAAAGATACTTAGAGAATCCTTAGAGTTCCTTTGGCATGTCCTGGAGGGAAGCAAGCAAAGGATTTTGGAGAATGAAGAAATCATATCACAAAAGGGTAACCCAACCTAGAGAGCAGAGCCAGCCAATGCAAATATCAGAGACAGAGATACTTTCCTATGTTTCCACAGGATGCGTTTCTGTATTTTTGAGACTAAAACTGCAAAGTTCTCTAGAGAATGATGCCAGAGGTGCACTGGTTTTCTTTTGTGCAGTAGAGTACAGCTTAAAGCAGTGAAATCAGTGTGCCCATTTTCAGTCTTGGATCTAACAGCGCTTATATCTTAACCAATATTATAGGCATTATCCATTGACTTTAATCCTAAAGACACACCTAGGCATAATAGCAGCCTTCAAGTCTCCCCATCTCCTTTAGCTGTGGAATCAGACTCTTACAACTTATCCTTTCTTTAATTGTATGAATTACATTGTACAGCTATCTACAAACCAAAGCACTGAAGAAATAAGTGAGTCCCTGATTTGTATAGAGCCTATGGCAGAAGGTTCAAAATGAGTTCATGCTGAGAGGGAATTTTTATGCAAAATTCAAGTAGCAATTTTTAAATTAGGGTTGGATCCATAACATTTTGGAATATTGGAGGAATGCATTTCCTCATTTGCCTCAGCACTTACAGGATCCCAGCTCTGAGCTGTACAATCACATCACACAATCACAGAGGTCTTGTTTTAGTGTCATTTATATGAAACTATACACCAAATGGTGCCACACAGTAATTAAGGTATGGTTCATCCTCTGAGACTGTCTTAACCTAAGCAAAATTTTTTATGTCTGAATGAACTAGTCACAGACAAGTTCAACTGCCTGGTCCCATAAAGAACACAGAACGCAGAAAGTCACTATTTGCAGCAATGAAAAACAGGGAATAAATTCTGGTTTGATATTTGGTGAGTTAAAGGATGAAAGAAAAACAACAAATGTGTACATAACATTTGTCCAACACTTGAGTTCACAGTGTTAGTGTGATTCTGCGACACATGAGGAAACAAAAAAAGTAACCTTTGTGACAATACAATACCTTGTGACAATAGCATATATCCAATGAATTTTTGGGAGGTTGCTATTAACTTCCACTTAGCGACTAATGAGGGAGTATCTTATTATGAATGAGTGAATGTGAGATACAATGGGCATTTCTGACACTCGATTTTTGGGAATTGATTTAGCTTTACACAGTTTGTTTTAGATCAGCAGTTAAATAGGGTAAATATAAGTTACAAAAGCATATATTTCAAAATTCTCTATTGGCATTTACATAATGCAGGACCTAGTAAAATTGAATGAATCCATTTGAATGAAGAATGTGATTTCAAGCTCTGATGTTTATTCTCTGCCTTCCACCTCCCTGTACCCAGGCACACAACCACAGGAGAACCACCTGAACACTGGGATGGCCCCAGCGATGGGCAGGAGGCACACAGGCCACTCTGCTGAGACACTCGCCTGTCTCCTCTTGCCAGAACAAGGCACCTAATTAAATGAAAATCCATCTCCATGCTGCTGGCACCGTGCTGCTTTTCCAGTTGATTCAAAGCTGTGATGTACTGACAGCTCAGAGTGGTTTCAATCCATTTCATTCCTTTACAAGAAGCCTTCAGAGTAAGTAAAGGGGAACTTGAAACTTCCTTTACATGGCCTTTTCTGCTCAGCACTCAAGGCAAACACAGCTACTACATGACAATATTTTCAGTCTAAATAGAGAATGAGAACAATTCCGCACAAAACAAGTTTCTCATGGAAACTCTTACTGGAAAACAAACTGAAAAAATTCATGAAGCACTTCTGAAAAACCTTTCATTGGCTCTTTCTCATATTTTCTTTATCATACTGTAAGGGATTATACAACTAGAATAATATTTATGTGCAGCTGCTGGTCCTTTGACAGATTTATGAGCAGCATCATTAATTGTTTTTAATTACCTTTTTATATTGAAGCTACAGTCACACTGAGAACATAATCCATCAACAAGTTATAAATCCTTCTATTTGTCCCCATTTCCTGTGCAATTCTGCACTTGAGGTGCAAGCATGGATACAGTTTTTGCTCTTTAAATGGTAAAGAATTACTTTGGTCTTACTTCCAGAATAAAGAGTATGCATGGAAGGTATTCAGTGGAAGGTGATTAGTACCAGTTTCACTTCAACAGAAGAAAATCTCTATACACTGTTGCAAAGTCATTTGCTATTCTGAATAACAAATATTTTGTTTTGAAAAGTCAGACAATTATTTTTCCTGTTGGATTATGTTCTTTAAGAAAACCTAGGCATTTTTTTTAACAATTCATATTGTAATTAAAATGTAAAAATACCCATCAAAAATTCACAAGAGGATGTAGCATCTTATGAGAAAGCTGAGAAATAATGATTACTTTTAAACTGTATTGGCATTGTTCAAGAAATTCTCAGTGCTGAAAGAAGAACACAAAATGAACGTCCCTATTCCCTGAACAGGGAACTTTCGGGATTAGATATTTAA
Source organism: Irena cyanogastra (assembly GCA_013397155.1). Lineage (NCBI taxonomy): Eukaryota > Metazoa > Chordata > Aves > Passeriformes > Irenidae > Irena > Irena cyanogastra. Next base: position 1,690,653 of record VWZV01000288.1, read on the forward strand.
AAAATTGAGATCATAACTAAAGCTGTCTCTATTAAAAAATCATAATATTGAAGGCCTTGAGGATTTCAAGTGATACTACTATTCCATTAAAATTGTGTGATTGCTTAGCTCAGACATACCAAATTAAAAAAGATATTACCATTAAGTTTCTTTTTATTTTCATTCAGGTTTTAAGGTTCATGTTTTTGTAGGTTTTCCACCAAATTTGATGCCTTCAGATAAAGTAGAGGATAAGACACTTTTCTATCACACAAAACTCCACTTTGGCTTTCAGATAAAATTGCTGCTACTTCAGAGGCAAGAAAAAATATTACAAATTTTAACAGCTCCAAATATTGATATTTTTTTGTACAGTAAGCACCAAAGGGGAAGCTGGTTATTAAACATTAATGGATACAACTGAAAATGTTTCACAGTGATCCTTGTTTGGGAAGAATATTGAAGACACACAGGGGATAAGGGTTTGTGAAGAATTCTTAAGTACTTCTTGGGTTGCTAGAGAGGATTTCAGGAAAGGAGGTACAGCAAAAAGAGAGCTAAGAGAAATTGCAATATCTCTAGGGACAGAATTTTACACTCCCTTCTGGACTTGTGCTGAAATACGTTCCACAGCCAATCTGACAGTAAGTAGATAAGAGGTTTTGCAGACTGGGAAGACAATGATTACTAGAAATGATTGGTAGCAACATTGCATTCTCACACGCCCTTGGCTATAGAAAATAGCAGTTTTTAACCAAAATGCTTAGTTACTGAGCATAGGCAGAACTTTGTATCTTTGTTGGTTTTGTTCAATAAGAAGTGAAAGAATGCCAGGACCTCTGGGCAAAGAGAGCATTCAAAGAGAATGGAAAGAAATTTGTTCCACTTTTAAGCACACTTGAGAACACAATGCTTAAAATACAGTTGTTTTTCAGCCCCTGGTATAGTTTCATTTGAAATTTAATATCTCTTATATAAACAAAGAATCAAGATATTTTTCAGGTTTTACTTTTGGCTTCATACATATGACTATCCATCTGCAAACATTCATCCCATGGGGAAGCAGAATTGATGTCACTTCGAAGAAAACAAGCAGCACTAGATCATGGCTGCACAGTTATTTGCCATTAGTTAGACATGTTTTTTTTTTTATCTACTGTCTACACACAAGACCATGGGAAATCAGCTAATGGTCACTCATTAAAACATACTTTTGCCTTATACATATTTATGAGAAACACTGTAGTGAAAACCAATATATTCTTTCAAGAAAGAACAAAGGCGTAAAAGCTGAAGGAGACCAACTTTACATAAAAGGAAAAGTTAGTTTTCTTAAATGTTCAGATGTTGCAAATTAAAAAATGCTGCTTTATCAACATGGTGTAAAGCAGATTTTTTTAACAGATTCCCTTTTGAACAACAATTTGTGGTCAATTACTACTTCCCATGCGGGCATTTCTCAAGGCTGAGCCATACTGTGTGCACAGCTGATATGGTACAATCTTTGCTCTACAGCTGGTCTTGTTTGTCATCTCGACTTACTTGATTAAGTATTTTAATCAATGTTTTGCTTAAGACCATACACCTTTTGTTGAAAATTGTCTGGCTTGACATTTAGTTGAAAACCAGTTGACTTCTCAATATCTTACTTAGACTTTGTCCATTTCTCATGCCATAATTTTTCAAGGGTTTATAATCAGCATCTTAAATTCTTTCTTACAAAACAATAATGGATGTTCTCCAATACCTGCAAATTCTCTACTAATAATGACAGTAAGCAGCTTCCAATGAAGCTGCTAAGCTGTTTTAAGTTTAGTATAATGTCATGGAGGATAGATAACAAGACTGTCTTATTTTGCTTTAAATTTTGATCTTTTTGCCTCTAACAACCAAAATACTGTGTTTAGTAAAATATTTATCCCTTATCTTCTGACTGTTTTGTTAAGTTACTTCTTTTATTCAGCCAGATCAGGTGTTTTGATAATTCTTTTGGACAAAGTAGTTCTGATTTTTCTCCCAGCGTTCTCAGGAAACGAATACAGATTATATTTACATCTTTGAACTAGCTTTGATGTACAATCTGAAATCACCTTTATTCTATTCATGCTGTCTATGTTTATATATGTCTCCCTTATGATATTAACATAACTCGGGAGCATTATCATTGGGGCTTTTCTGAGTAGACCATTTGGCTGAGCTCCAGCTGTTTGTCTTTCTCTCTTAGCACAAGGAGGGAACCACCGCATTTTGGGAAAATGTACATCTCCCCTCCAGAGCCCACATCATATTTTCTTAATGTCTTCTAGAAATTTTTGTTGATAAATGAGAAACCACAGCTCTCTGCCTAAGCATAAACAGAAGGATTTAAAAAATTATATCTTTACCTTATGACTGTAAAGAGAAGGTAAAGATTCAGTTAGATTATTAGTGTTCTCAAATAGAAACTACATATTCTCAAGTGATATGAGACAAAAAATTCACTTTAACAGAGAAAATATAAAGATACTGGATATCCACTACTGCAACAGTTGAAGTAAATTGATATCTACAGCTGATTAAATTATACCACCTCTCTATCAAAGATGTATGTCCTGCTTTACTAAAGTTTCATCCTCCCTGCCTTGACTACATTAGGTCACCTTTGAACCAGTCTTAGACTACAGTTTGATGCCTCTGAATTCTCACTGTTAATTGTAAGTCCTTGCTCAATAAAAAATATATTTTAAAATTACTCAGCCCAGGACTGTGTAGCCTGTTTGTACGAGAGCACTGTGACATTGTACCTGACAACTCCACTCTAATTCCAGTTTGAAAGACAGTCTGTTGAAAACTAAGCTTGGGCTGATGCACTTGCATTTTAACCCAGGTGGATATTAACCTAAGAGGCATACTGCTGGTTTAACGACTACCTAGCTGAATTAATGTGGTAACACTTCAAGCATAAATGACAAATATAAGTGACGATGCTCAGTGTATGTATAATGCATAAAGCTGAAATACACATTCCTTGGTTTCTTCTGTCACATAAGCAGGAATCTCATGAAAATGTCCATGTCAGTTGGCTGAAAAATTGGAACAGAATTTTAAAGGTTTATTTATATAAGCACATAAACTTTATCTATACATGCTTGAGAACCAGTAATGTCTGGTTTTATTAAAATTGCAGCTCCTGTCTGTATATTGGCAAAAACATTTTATAACAGATGAGTAATGAAATATGATTACAGTTCTAGATTAGCCAAAATTGGTATGACCTTAGGTTTAGTATGAAGCATTTGTCATGTATAAATACAGTATATACAGGCATTTTAGTTTTCAATAGGGCTTCCTGAATCCTACGCAAACCCAAAGTTTAATAAAGACCTTTATCAGCTTTGAAAACTTTTTCCATTTTTTGACAGGAAAATGAAACAAGAAAATAGACAGTCAGAGATGACCGAAAGAGATTCTAGAAAGAGAGTGAGATGGAAGACGGAGAGTGAGAAGTGTGGAAAAGATAACATACTAAAAATGAGAGTATTAGTTGAAATAAGCTTAGTAAACTGACATAGTAATACATAGTTGCAAAAGAATGGAGATCCAATTCACAGTTCTTCACACCTCCTTCAAAAGAAAGAAGGATTGACACTGACAGGTAGATTATCCCTAGATTAAAGAAAACTACAGCTTTAAAACAGGTACTAGAATATTTCATAGGACATCTCAGATTGACTTTTAATTACTGAAGTGCTTGAAAGGGAATCCAAACAGCTGTTCAAGTAAGACAAAATACCAACCCACAGGACAAGAACCAAGCCAAGGCAGACCAAAGACACAACTTCCAGGAGCAGAAAGTTCACGTCTAAGACCCCAATGTTATCACATGCTTGAGAGACAAGCAGAAATCAGATACTACCTGAAGTTATTAAATATAAAATACTCCTAATTGGAGTAGTCTGTAGATTTTTCACATTCATGAGTAATTAAGATATCTTCAAAACACACAGAATCCAGTGCTGTCATGTGAATCATCGAAGAAACAGAGAGGAGCAATGGATAATTGCTTAGTGATTTATAAGATTTACTATCTCCTTGGATAAACATGAGAAGAGACTTTATATGAGTCTTCAAAAACCTTTGGTCCACTATGGAGCAATGCTAGAGCCTAGGATGGAAAACTCTAAACTGGCATCAATACAAGCCAGTGTGTCTTCTCAGTGGACAGCAACGCCATCTACACACACTTAGCTGTGGTCCACAGGCATCTGATCTAACGTGCTTTGGCCTCCTGAGACAGAGGCAGATTAATTTTGACGAAGGACCACAAAACATCGTTTTCATTTTTATGACCCAGGCCTGACAGCTATGCATTGTGGACCCCTGTGCTTCTTATGCTGGGTTTGCAAATATGGATTTGCTACTTTTTTTTTTTCCCCATGCCAAATAAAAAGTAATGAAGGTAAACTGATCCACCACGTGAATATTTCATTCCAGTTACTAGGCTAATAAATTAAACTATCTTGTAATCCTGTATTCATTCAGCAGTCAGCAGTTAAATTTAGTTTAGCACGAGAAGATTTGAGTTTTTCTTTGCTCTGAATGATGTTCTATCAACTGTTGATTCATTGCGGCTTCTTCTGTACTGGTCTACAAACAGGAAGTTGATTATCAGTGTTGAACGAAGGTTCTCTGTGTCAGACACATCTGGTGATGTATCTTCACCCATGAAACTTCTGGGTTCCAGTAATGTTGGACATAAATTTGAACAGCTCTTGAATCCAGTATTGCAATTACCTATCCCTGTCTTTCCACACAGACGTGTCTACTATCAATCATTTTCAATACAAAAATAAGGCTATGAAATATCTGGGACAATCCTGCAAACAATTTCTACACAGAATTTGCAGGCAAGCTGGGGATCAGGCAATGGAAGGACTGACTGCAGAATCAGATTCCTCAGTCTCAGTTCTTCAGTCACGGCTAATATTAAAAGTTACAGCCACAGTTACTACTAAAAAGCAATATTTCTACCATTTTTAGTAAAATTGTTTTTTCCATTTCTGACACAACTACCAAAAAACCCACAAAACCCAAAACAAAACAACAAAAAAAGCTGAGAATTACCAGTGATGGTAAACAGGACATATTTAGAACTGTTACTTGGAACCTGGTGCATACAATTGATTAAAATAATCAGAAAAATGATTGTTTGTTAGCTGTTTTAGTGTAACAATCAATGTAGCATAAAACCAGGAAATGGGTGTTTGATTTTCTGTGTCATATATGATACATATATAATATATTTACATATATGCATACTTCTATTAGATATTTATATTAAGCCCTCCTACAAGGAGAAAAAGGAGGATGTAGGCTTTTGGAAAAATAAACGACTTGATGGATTGAAGTTTTTAAAATTACATTAAAGATTAGTTTATTTTAATGGTGAATTTTTAATAGTGGACTTAAAATTGGTAGTCACTTTTTGGTGACTACACATGCAAGAAGAAAAATACTAATTTATACATAAGAAAAGGTACTTTTGCCTGTCTGTCTTCAGCGCTGTTATGATCTGACTGGCAAAGACTAACACCCTAAAAAAATTAAACTGGGACATAGGCCCTGGTGCCACAAAGACTTCTGTGTGAGCAGCAGTTTACAGACTGCAAAGTCAAATGCAGTCAACATTCCCAGGCTCAAGGTCTTGCCCCAGCCTCTAAGGCAGGGAAGTCTATTACACTGGACTATCTACCATCCTCTTACTGCCTCCCAGCAGCACGCCATCCTCAAATTTGTCTCACTGAATATCTTCCCATTCCTATACTGAAAGAACATTACCTAATAAGTAAACAAAGGATCTCAAGGCTTAAGACTTTTTCTGTACAAGCTCAAAGATTAATTTTGTCCTCCGTGGGTTTTTCTCCATTGATGCTTCTGGTATACAAAAAAGGATCTAAAAACATTTTTGGGAGTCAATGAGAAAGCTCAAAGTATGCCAGCTTTCTGGCAATCTCCATTGTCCCCACACTGCCACAAGTCCGCTGCAATTTTCACTTGCAAAATAAATTCAAAATGCTAGAAAACAGAAACGGGCAGTAAGAAAGTGTTTCTAGAAAGGAGGCTGACGAAGAGCTGAAGACACTGTGTTGCTGCAGAAATGTTACTGAAGCAAAGAACCAAGTACTGCAAATGGAAAAATTAGTATCAGGTAAAAGGACATACACAAGCAAACCAAGGCATATTTACATATGTTTTTTAAGCCATAGCATCACAAAAGTCCTTATTTGAGCACTGAGCAGGATATTTCTGAAGGATACTATTTATGAAAGGTATTTCTCTGCCAAAATTCTTATATGACATTCTAAATATATAGTATTTACACATCTATACTATTTTTACAGCAGAATGCCCAGTCAGCACAGACACCATACATATGGCTGCCCTTACTAAAATATTTCACAGTACTCATTCTGCTGTAGGAAGATACTGAAACAGAACTAAAATACCTTTTTCCTCTGGTCATTCTTGCTTTTCTAACTGTTGTTAGACTATTTGATTAGTTTGAGTGTTTCTTCTTTCATTCTAACATCTATAGAGAGACATTCTAGAGTCTATTCTGATCCAAGAAGTTTCTGGTTTTTAAATTCTTGCACTACTTTTATTAGCACTGTACATATTAGCCTTATAAAAAGGTGTCACCCTTTAGAGAAATATCATCAATCACAATTATTTTAGCAGTTTTTAGAAGTTTTATAGGTAAGTAACTTGCAACGTGTTTTCTTTCTTTATAGTGTTATAGCAACAAAATTCCATCTTGAAAATAAGTCCTGTGGTTTCTGCCTATGTTCATTTCTCACTAATTGCACTATAAATTAGAAACCCAACAATAAATATTATGGAACAGTAATTAGGAATAGATTAAGTTGTCAGTTGGAACATGACTAGCAGCAGATTCCTATGGCTTACACTGTTTCATGACAATTTTCCACTTATGAATAAAATTGGAGACTTTAAAATCTATAGTTAATTTCCTGAGATCAAAATAACAAAGCTTTTGGCACCATTTTAAGCTGTCTGACTTTGTACTGAAGCTGGTGGAGAAGGTTCATATGAGCCATTCTGGTGACTTGTGTGTGTCTGTAATATCCAAAACTGATGGGTGCCAAAAGAACACTGAAGAGGCACTTTAAGAAAGTTCTGCATGGCCAAGACCATCTTCATTTCTAGACTTTTGTTTGGCCTCCACATCATCACAGCAATAAGAACATGCAGCTTTATAGTTCCTGGAGGATAAAATAAAACAAAAAACCCAAACAGATAAGCAGTACCAACTACATGGAACTGTTAAGGAAGACAAATGAACAAAGCCCATTTAATTTCAGCTCTTTGAGTTCAAAAGTTATTTGCTCAGACAGCTCTACCAGTTTGCCATACTGGAGATTTCATTGATTTTTCATCACAGTAAATATTAAATTATGGGCATATTTTGGACATGCTTTATTTTTTCTGGAGCTGTCTTTGCAGACACATGATATTGTTTTCTGTGTGAAAAACAGTCTAATGTGACTTTCATTCAAAATTATTTTCTAAGCTAACAGTATTTCTTGGCCCAGATCTCTAGTCCTAGACTTGAGCATTAGAAGACAGCAAAAGCTTCAAACTACATTTGTAATTTTCTGCTCCTACATATCCTCAAGCTCTGACTCAGCTCTCAGTATTCAGACTGATAAACACCAATCTTGTCTGATCACCTCCTCAAGGCATCACCACCATATCAATTTGCTGTCAGTCTGCCAGGCAAAAAGTGTGGTCTTTTTACACCTGCAGCTCCAGTTACAAACGTGCAAACTTCATTCCTCTAAGAGCAGTGAGGTTCACGCACCTGGACCTTTTTTTGGCTATGCCTTGCCAAAAAAAATCTTTTTTTTTGTTTGTTGGGATGTTAGTAACAAGATGCTGCAAATACAGCAGACAATGGAAGTATGACTTGCCACCCAGATACCTACTGGAGGGTGAACCAGTGTGAGAATCTTCCCAGAAAAATGGAGGATGTTGCACGTGCATGAAAAGTATAATATATCTCTTTGGAACTGCCCTTTGCAAAGTTAACATTTTGATGTTTGATGTGGAAGAAAAGTCTCAGCTGTTCTACACAGGGCAATAGGAATGCCTTTTCCAAACAAAAACGAAAACAGAGAAGTTTATGATTCACGTGGGATCCCAAAATACCTTCTGCTCATTTTGAAGGTTAACAGCAGGTTTGACTCAGGAATTACATCTTGCCAAAATCAGTGGAAAGTTACTATGAAAAAGGATGAAAGGGCTGAATTCTGCTCCCCATTGAACTTAGTGCAAGTCCATTAATGTGATTGTATGGCAAGAAGTACCCTTATTTTATATCCACCTAGAAGAGAACAGAGTTCAGCCTAGACTTTGCTGTTCTGCCTGCATTCTTGTCCTTCACAAGGCAGTCAGACTTTCCTGTCACATTTTATTGCACTCTCACCATATTTTTGGACACAAATTACAGATCTGACGCTCTGTGTGCCTGTCACTGTTCCTCATTAACAATATGTAACGCATATAGCATCAATTGGCATCAATGGGGATGGCACGCTCAATTTAGGAATAGGTATGCTACAAAGTTGCTGGAAAGTACATATGAAATACAGAACCTAAAATTGCAAAAAATCTTCACTAACTAAATTAAATTCCAATCATGAGTCACAGTTTAAAATATTAGATAAACAGTTCGAGAAATCTTGCCAACTGCAAAAAAGTTTCTAAATATTAATTAAATGTTCTATTTAGAAGTATTTCACGCATGATTTCCTTACCATCTGTATTTGTAAAGTCTGAAAAGAAGAAAAATGCAACATCTGGTTAAAATAACTTGAAGGTACTAATACCACACTGCTTGAATCTAAATTCAAGAAAAGCATTCACCCTCCTTAAAAACATACTCTTTTCTAGATGAAAAGACTAAAAATATATTATCTTTGTAGACTTGTCATGTGTCTACAAGCACTGTCAAACTGTGTTTTTAGCTATGGAGTTTACTTAATCCCACAAGGTTTTATCTTGCCTTTATGTTGACAAATGAACAAGGCTGAAATATACGGGACCCGAGCTTCTGTCAAGATACACCCTGTTTCAAAAGCCATTGTTCTTGCACAGCTGTTTCCTTTAAGCTCTTGACTTAAACACAGTTTTATTATTCTTCTGGGTTTATTATTGAATTCCTCAGTAGATGTAGTTAATTTTCTCCAAGCTTTATCTCTGTAGACAAGGCAAGAAAACACAGCAGAATTATAACATGATATTCCAAGATGCAATGGGGTGACTCGGATAACTAATTTAACACATATGGCTGTGTTGAGGCTAGGTTTTCTTATTCCTATGTTCTTGTTTTTCAAAATATACTTGCAACATACTACCAGGTGAAAGTGAAAATGCTACGTGCATTGCTTGTAACACCTTTTAGTTATTAGCACAGGCAGTAATCATTAGTAGCACATAGGTGCTGCAGTGAAATGCTAGTTAGCAAGTTGGCTTGCTGAACATAGCACAGGAGACAGATTCCTTACCTTGAATTTCCATGTCTTTTCTAATCAGCATTCTTCACAAAAAGCTCTTTCTCCTGAATTTTAACATTTATGATGAACGAAGGGTTGGAAGGCTGCCTATAAAATCAGTAAGGTGCACAAATACTCGAAAATAAGTGATTTGCTTATTGTTACCAACAGAAGCCAGTGTAGGAACATCCATAAAATGCTACAGTAATGTCAGAGGTGATAGTAGTGTGTTTTCTTCCTTTTATTCAGTATCTACGTGTGGCAATACATTCTCTGCAGAAACATGATTTTGAATAATCCTTCAAGGTCTTGTTAACTGCTCTGTGTAAAAATATTTCAAGAGTATGACATCAAAACTGTTTGCACAGAGTAGTTAGTCTAGCTGTCAGACATGCTTTTGAGTCTCTTCTTTTTCATTTAAAAAAGGATACACATTTTTTCTTAAAGCACCAATTACTTTAATATAAATTCTTCTTAGTTGCTATTTTCAAGCAAATTAAAAGATAAATAAAACACTGGAGAAGCACAGAGAACAATCAGGTTACAGACAGGCTGTTGTTCCTCAGTTATACAGACATAAGCAGAGAGATAAATTTGAACTGCAGTTCTTAACATGAAATTCTTAATATTCTAGTCAACAGCAAAGAGCAAAGGGGAGAACCCATAAACCTCATTTTGTATCCATGGAAACTGAGTATTCTGAAGATGTATGGGATAGATGGAATACAGGAACTACTCCTAAATCCTGTCTTCCTCTTCACTCTCAATGAAGATCACAAAGAAATGAAGAAAATCTTCCACCTTACTAAACATCAACTTACTGTTGAATGAAGTACTGAAAAACACACTTCCCTTCAGAATCTATCAGAGACTTGGCAGCAGGGATCCACAAATGTATGACCTCCAGATTGATAACTGCATCTCATAGTATCCAAGACTGAAAAATACAGACTGTGAAAAGAACTCCCACTGCTACAAAGGCAGCTGCTAGTCTGCTTAGCAACACAAGCCACTGTGAATGCATCACTCTGGCACACTGGTCTCTGCACAAGCTCCCTCATGATTTCAGAGTCCAGGTGGAGGTTATTTCCACGGTCCTCAAAACTCTCGGTGGGACTGGCCTTAGGTACTTGAGAGACTTCCACCCTCTGCAGTGATGACCTTTTCTGACAGCTCTGTTCCCTCGGAACAATGAAGCTGTCAGCCAAGGGAAGAAGCTCAGCAATGCAGAAGAACTAACTTTACAGAAGCTAAATCTTGGTGAGAGTGCTACCATTAAGAAGAGAGGGAAGTTACTAAATCTCACCAGCTGAAATCCACAGACCTTCCCCAAGTAAGTTTCTTCCCCATCAAACTGAAAAATGAGTGGATGGATTGGATACCAGTCTTCAGTGTGTAATCAATTGCCAGATGCAAATACAAAATAGACACACATTGTGAGAGGTGTAATACTTTAATAATTGCTCTTAGGTTGTGGTTCCTAGACTAGAAAAAAAGCACTGAAAACTGTCCACCTACTCTGTCTCAAACACATTGAGGCCAATGAAAATTACTGAAAAGTGACTTTCAATACATATTCTTCCCAATTTCTTGCTCATTGGATTAGAGTTATTGGTAGTTACAATGTAAGTTCTTTCCCTAGAAAGACAATGGTCCTTACCACTAGTAAAGACACTTCTCTCTCCTCCTCCCCCCATGAAGTACTTCTACTTTTTCTTTGGGGAACCCAACAGTGATAGAAAATTCAAAGCAGCCCACTTAGAAGTGCTGTGTTTTAAACAATGCAGTTCTTCAGATGGACAGAAAAATATCTTCTTGAATATTTTTGTAAAAGGAAAGGAACATTCAGTCTCAGAAAACTTAACTCACTTTAACAAGTGTTTTCAGCATCTGAAAGAAAAATAGCACAAGCTGTCATAAACAGTTATTAGGATCAGAAGGAATTAGGCTGACCTTTTTACACTCCTCTCATACTATCACGATGTCACACTTCAGTCCTGAGACTTTATCCTTAACTGAGACATGGGTGTTACTGAAGAAAAGTGCTGCACAGAGTTCAAAGACGTGTCAGCTGGTGGAAGCAACTGGACTGAGTAAAAACCTTAGGGTAATAAGATGACCTGGCATAAATACGTATGTATATCATTCACTCAAGGGATTACATTTCTGACATCATACACTAAAAAAACTCTGCTTAAATGCTTTATGGACAGCAGCAGAACCCCAAGAACAAAATCAACACTGCTCTCTGAAGTCATTCAGTATACTGTATAGAACAGACTGTGAACTCTTCAACATTTGAAGTTCAAAAAAGTTTAAAAACACAATGAATAATTCAATTTTTCTCTCAAGGTACCTCATGCAATGATGGTGGGGGCTGGATTCAATATTTGTAAGTGAACTGAAACCAAAGCAGCAGCTACCAGTGCTACTGCACAAGGAGTAGGTGCTCTCTTAAAACTTTTAAAGGGCTCCCCCAAATTTACTGGTTTGTGGGCTTGATTTGTACACTACTTTTTACACAAATACTGCTGTAAGGGTTGTGGGATGATCATTCTCACATTGTCAAACTAGTTTTGATAAGGATGCAGTTAAATTGTTATAAAAGTGCACGTGGAATGACTTTTCTTTTAAAAATACCTTGGCTCTAATATCATCTATAATAAAATGTTTTTTCTGACTTTATCAGTACTAGTACTGATAGTTAGGACACTTTGCACAGAGGTTCACAAGCTATAGCTGCATGGATGGCACACTGAATGCTTCTGTAATGTTGACATGTTTTGCTGCCTGTAATGTTCATTAATGAACTGCCCACAAGTTAATGCAGTGAAGTGAGTACATTTTCCTGTCCTACTACTAAGTTTTAGAATTTATTTTTATTTAAATACAAGTTATTCAATCTACTCCTTTTCCAAAAATGAACTGATCATTTGCTGCAATTATACACCTTATTCTGAAATGCATTATGATTTTAGAAATTAATTTAATTTAATGAATCAAAATTTCTAATATCAATCTGCATGTTCTGTGACAAGTCTGCCCTACATTACCATGTTGCAGTGAGTGTATGTCACCAGCATCTGTGCTTCATTACTAAGGGCAGGTGTAAAGATGTAGTTTACCCACAGAGAAAGGACCACATTCATCAAGGCCCACCTCATGCAACTCTACAGGTAAAAGTTACAGCTAGGGTTAATTCAGCCTACACTAACTCCTGCAACTTCCTCTAACAATGTTATAAAAGTACAGCCATTAGAACTGGCTAGCAGATTGCTGTGGTCAATGCCCATGCTATATTCCTGTAAATCTCCTAATTTTAGTTTCTTTTGTAGAGTCTAGTGGGGCACTGATTAAAACCTCAGTTAAAGGAATTCAACCTTCTACATAATATTGATCCATTTGACAGAGAGGTCTTTCCTGGGCTGAAGAGGAGCATGTAGATACCAGAAAATATGCATCAGGACTGCACAGCAAGGACTCTCCTTGATGCCAGTGAGAGCTGTAAACTGCTCCCTCAGAGCATCAAAACAGACTACATCATTGCAACAAGAAAACAGCAAGCATGGGGGGTGTGCAGGAGTTAGTCCATTGCCTGTGACATGAGAGGAGAGTGAAGCAATTGTGTTAATGCTAAAACATTCAATCAGCACTAATGTTTATTATTGCAGTATAGCCTTAGCATTGTAAAGTTTGCAAAAAACCCACACAAAGAGACAGTGAAAGACAGTCAGTACATTTTTAAATTACAGAGGTGTCAAAACTGAAACACAGAAGATAGAAGTACAATAAATGAATATATTAAGTTATCATTAATTAAGTGGTCAGAATTTTAACTCCATGAGTGAAAGAACTTAAGTGTAATGTGTATTGAGAGGCTGTTCAGCGTAAAAATAGTAGGCAAGAGATTCAGAATGAAGAAATGACAAAGACAGAAGGACATATGAAGAGTTTAGGATATTTTGTGGTGCACAGGAAGGATGAGAGCAGGAAGAGAGACAGGCAAAACCAGAAATAAAAGATATCTAGAAACCACTCAGAATATCCCAGAATACTGACACACAGAAATAAGAATAGAAAACAACAACCCTTTTTTAGCAGCTACAGTTTGAAATGAATGACAAGCAATGGGTTTTAAAAAAGAAACTTGAGAGGAAAAAGCTGATTTCTGAGGTAACAATTAGAGACAGCATCATTCAGTGGTTAGATTTCAGAGCTTTTGATACAAACCCCACATTACAGCTAAGTTCTCAGTACCTTCCTTATTATCTCTTCTTGTCAAATAACTGGATTTTTGTAATACTTGTTGGTAATTCAGATTTCATATTTGCAATACAAGGGTTTATTCCAGTGAGTGCTAACCAGTCTTCAATAACCCAACAGGGCAACACCATGTAATGTTAGAATGGCTTGCAGGTCTCACTACACTGTATTTTCAGCTCCAAATCTCTATGCTTTTCTAAAGGAGAAAGAAGGTGTACAGCTGACCAGACAAGAAGCCAGAGATAGTGGCAAGTCAGCCAGTGTTGGCATCTGCTCTGAAATCATTCCCAAGTATCTGGCCTTGAGCATCCTGTGGCTGATTCAGGCCCTTCATGCTACCTCAACTCATTTTGCATGCCTTCATCTACCAACTAGCATAAGATAACCTTGTAAATAGGTTAAATCAATAAAAATAGTAGGTTAGCAAAGCATGAACAAACTCAGTAGATGATACAGGCCCAGTCTGGCTTTGGTCATGCCAATAAGAATGTACATGGAAACCACCACAGGACAGGAGATTCAGGGGAAATCAATGAGCCCAGGCTTCCTGTGGCCACAGATTAGCTTAATTATACACGTTTGCCTTCAATTGCCTTATAAAGATTAAGGCTGTTTTGTATCAGCGACAACAGACCACAAAAAAGGCTGCCTTTCAGGAACACACACAAATGATTTCATCTATTAATGCCCAATATCCTTTGAAATGAGTTTGAAATTTAGATAACTTAAAAAACACTTCTTCTTAGCAATTTTCCTAACTTCAAGGCAAAATTTAAAGTTCTGGAGGATACACTGACATGCTTGTTCTCATTACTGTCCACACAATCCTTGATTTCACACTGTTGCTGCATGTGGATTCCTGCTGGTTTATTTGTGTTATGGTTTAATTTACTCACTGCTGCATGAATCTGACTTTATGAAAAGTTCTTTTAATGTTTCATCAGGAAATCCTTGACAATCTGGAAGCACTCCTTTACCTTCCTTAATTTCCAAGGGATGCTTAAGAGAAAACCATTACATGTTTTAACTCTGCTGGTTTGTGGGACAACTTCTGGCATTTCTATACCTCCTACGTAAGTGTCCTGGGTTTGCTCAGGACACAAAACTTAATACCTTAAATGTAAATATCTAAATCTGAGTCGCCTTATAATTAATTCCTTTATTACCAGTGGACAGAAATAAGTGGTTTTACAATGTGATTTATTTGCATCATTTTAGATATCAAATATACTCCAATGACTTAGCAGGCCTTTTTCTCTTAATTGATTACTAAGACAACCCAGAAAATCAAGTGAGAATAAAATATCAAAATCTGTGGCTGTCCAAATGTAAATCTTACCAAATCTGAGATTAAACTACTACTTGGTCACACAAATCCTACCTTCATCCTCTGGGTCAAGTGTTGACCCAAGTAAAGCACAGTGTAAAGCCACACAGGTAAAAAGCCTGTTCCTCATCTGCGTGGATATTCTGGAGGTCTATGAGATATAAAAGGAAGTGCACGCAAAATAGGTCTGCAGTCTGAAAATTATGGTCTTGCCTAAAACAACACTTAAGTGCTGCAACTGGAGCAGTGCCTTGCACTAGTGCTAGACCTCTGTGAGTGACACACCAATGCAATCACACCTACATGATTTGTCCTTGTTCTGATAATGCTCCTGATAAGACTCTGTCCATTCTGAAGTAGATTATGTTGCCTAATAATTCTACTTAGGTTGTTTCTTTACAATAAAATTAGGGTGTTGGGTGGTAAAACTAATTTTGTGTCATCAGCCAAAAAAAATTAAGCAAAGAACCTCTTCAAGCTTTTCAAGAGAAAGGGAATACATGCCTTGATTCTCTGCAACCACACATTAGTATGAACTTCATCCCTCTAGTACACTTATCCAAGCTATATACAAGTTATAAAAGAAATACAAAGCAGAAGAGAAGACAGGCCAGGAATGAGCCTAGAACAAACATTCACAGAAAAAAGCATGCACTCTAGGTTCACACGCAGCTGAAGCCAGGGGAAAGGGGAGCACAGCCCAGGGGTATTCATCGCTTGGAAGTATCTCCAGTGCACATACATTCCATTGCAATATTCCATAAAAGAAATTATTCAGCATCTTTGCAGAGGCAGATACCTTTTAGAATGCTGCCATCAATGGGGATAGAGAGAATAATTTCCCTTAAAGATTTGAGGAGAGCAGGGATGGGATGAATACAAAACTGAGAGCAAGGTCTTGTCGCAGCTCCATCACCAATTCCCTTTTTTCTTGTCCCTTTTCCTTTGTTTCAGCTCTCTATTGTAAAACAGGGGCATATTAGCATATGTATCTCCGTGAGTTGCTATAAAGATCAATCCCTAGTGTCTACAAAATGCAAAACCTTCTTTATTACTGCCAGTGTAGGAGGCAATGATTTCTTTTGTGATTTGGAGAAGCGCAATACTGTAAGAAATTACAAAAATAGCTTTTCAATGGAGGTTTTAAAAGTACTTAGAAAAGTTTAAGTGAAACTCAACAATCTCTCTATCCATTAAAAAAAGTACTTCAAGTTCCCACTTCAAGTAATGTAAAATAAAAATAAAAAGAGACCAAGAAGAGATTAGACTCGTCTTTCTGAGTGCTTTCTAGTAAATGAAGTTTTATAATGAATTATAATTCATATCCATGGAAACTCTTTAATATCTCAGTTTTTAAGAAGCAGTTGTATATCTTAAGTCTGATACAATCAGCAGAATTACACCTAAGTTGGTCTTGGGTTTTGACAGCAAAGACCTTTTGGAAGTCAACCTATCTGATTATTTCTGTAGAAACTGGGTTTGAACATACTGAATTTTCATTCTTTCTTGAGCACAATCACAAGTATGGATATCAAAAAAATGACCTTCTGGCTAGAGTTTCATAAGTCTAAGCTTGACAGCTTCTAAGATTTCTCCAGACATGCAAGACAGAGGTAGTGATTTCACTTAGAATTCAGGATTCCATGATCAATTCAATTCAGAGTTCATAGCAGGGTTGTTAAGAGAAGACTTCTCACACCATATTACAATTCATATATTATGCAGTACTGCACAGGAAACTTAACTCTGTGCTGTATTTGCTCAAGTATTTGTTTAATTGCTCTGCTGATATATTGTGGGTTGAGTTGACCTATGATAACATGGAATACAATTTTTAAGGTACTGTAGCTGTTGTGAGAATAATATTTTATTTTTAGGCATGATGAAACACAAAATGAGTAATATTCTGGTACCTTGAGTGTTTAGGCCATTATTTTATGGACTATTCTAAATACATTTTCTCTACAAAACAGCATCAGAGATAAAGTTTCTCAGCTGAACACCCAGACATCAAAATTATGCAATTTAAAACCAGCAATAGCGTCTTCCTTCATTTACCAGTTTTAACCCTGCTCTTCTTTGTAAAGAAGAATGGATAATGTACAACATCCTCAATATTATTTTAGGCAAGTGTGCTGTGATATGTTTTTTCATAATAAAACATCCTTCTTTTTTTTTTTCCCTTTACACAGTGTTTAATAGTTCAACCCACAGATCCTGAAGGAATTCAGAATTAATAAAATGTATTGTTGTGTACCACTGCCATCTGCTGCTAATCTCTCCCTGTGGATACAGAAGGTCTTACTTCACCATATATTTAATCCAGTAAAGATCTTCAGCTGAATGTGCATGGTCAGTCCAATACTCCTTTCATAATACTTTTTAAACCATCTCTCCCCATTTTATCATAGAGCTCCTGATTGTATATCTTTGCCAATATATTGAGGCGATTGCTTCAAGTTCAGTTTCAGAAAGAAAATTATTTTCTTCCCCCAACCAGTGAATAAGGTTTGTGCTGTAATCTCATCCAGAACCAGACTGTTCCATAGAGGAAGTGTCCATCTTAGAGACTCCAACAGTGTACATGTTTGCTATCTGTACTCAAAGATCTTCAGTAAGAACATGTTATTTCTAGAGTCGCACTTCTCCAGCACTTCTGACACCCACTCATTCACACCATTTCTAAGGAGTACATCATGTCAGAACGCAGAATTGCTGCATAGTTACTTTAATTTATATGCTACTCTGACTTCAGTTTCTAAATACATGCAGCAGGATATATCAAGATCTGCTGCATAAATATCATCAAGAATCAAATACCATTCCACGTGAAAAAGAGCAAAGGAGAGTATGACAACAAGGAAGGGAAAACAGAGGACCCCCAGTCTCATTTATAGCAGTAGGACTGCTTTAATCTACAACACAAATCAAACAGACAAGATTTGAGTTGCAGGAAGACATATCTTCTCCTTACAGCTTGTCTTCTGAATTCTAGGATATTTGGAGAATTTCTCTTATTAATATTTGATATGACCCTTCCGGTATTTTTAGATCCAGATCTGCAAGAGAAGTGTGTACGAGGTCACAAAAAGATGTGTATGAGTTCATAAGCATTGAAATTTAAAAAAAGATAGCTGGGAAAATGTCACACCTATTTGAAAGAACTCCTACATTTGCTTGTCATTGGAAGATGTCAGTAGCTGCTTTGGAGAAACACTAGGAGATATTTTTGGGCCCGACTTTGGGGTTTGCATTTCTTACTTTTGAGCTCTGAGGTACAGCTGGCTGTGGCCTTCTTCAAAAAATATCCTGAAGCTTTTACTGCTAGATATACTAAGAATGTTTTAGAGCCCAGAAAATGGTTATCAACAAAGGTAACTGCTGTAACAATGAGCTGAAGGAACTCCTTGGCTGGGAAACAGACAGGGATGAAGTAACACCTTTGGCAATGCCTGGTCAGAACTGAAATGACAAAGTAACAGGGGAATACAAAAAAAGATCAAGCTTGAAAAGGCAGATAATTATAATCTAGAGCATATGAACAGATGGCAACACCATCAATCAATGAATAAATAATAGTGCAATCTGACTTGATGGGATGATTGGATGAACTCAGATGACACCAGGCACACTCCACCTTATATAACAAAGTGGCAGTCAGGAAGCAGAACATGATATGAGCACATTCATGCCCCAGAAAGTGGAAAAAAATAAAATTAGCAGCTCTCATATGACTGGATATATTTGGACTGCCATTGTGCTGATGAATTTACTTGTGGTTCTCACCTGGAGATAGAACCACTAGCTACAAAATGTTTCTGTAACTGGACTGGCCCTCAAGAAAAGGAATGAAAACCAAAACAAGACAGACAGGTGAACAAAAAGGGCAACTGGCTTTTGTATGCTCCTCTGAATGGAAAGAAACATACTGCCACTAATAATGTTATTAGCCACATTTCTGTGCAACCCTGGCAAGTGAGTTTAGGAACAGGTGTCATCCATTTTGCTCCTTCCAGTTCATGTTTTATAGTTCAATTTCATTTCTGCTACTCAAGAACAGCAGAGTTGTTAGCTGTAAGGCACTTCAGATGTTGCTGCAAATTCAATTACAGTTTTATTTTGTCATTTGATATGGCAGTGGAATAGAAACAATCAAGAAGATTGACACTGATCATAATCTAAATTGTCATGCCCAAACCTTGACAGAGGCATGAGTTAAAAAAGGTGTCAGTCATTCAAGACTCCTGACTCTTCAAACTACCTTGTAATGTGCATCAAAATGGATTCTTCACTGCTTGCAAATAAACCTATGTACTATTCTTTGATAAACAGAGTTTCCTGTAAAGAAGAATTACTTTCCAAGAATAATGTAAGTTTAAGAGTAAACATTTTTTGGCTATTATTTTAGTCTAAAAGTTAAATACAAAATCTTGGAAACTTTATTATTTTAAATGATTATGTTATATTTCCTTTCAACATAGACTTTATACTGGTGTCCTCCCCTGTACTAAAGTAAACTTGACTTTTTAGTCACATTATTTTTTTATTTTCTATATATTTTCACTGCAGTAATTGAGTGTGTCTGCTATTTTCAGCAATATGATAGTATTTCCAGCATCAATGTTGCTCACTTTGTGTGAACACACCCTAGCAACACATATGCATTTTGAGATTAAATAAAATAAAGAGGTAAATTAATCTAGTTTCTGCAGAGTGGTAATGAACCTTTCATTACTCTAGGATGTTGACATAGATAGTTACAGCTCAGCAAAAGAGGACAAGAATAATATTCTCTCTTAATGGGCACAAGGAAATCACTTAGAAATCATTGAATAGCTTGCTGTCCTACTCTGCAAATAAATGTTGTTTGTCACGATCACAGAGGCAACTGTCAAAAGCAAATATCTCCAAATACTTTAAAAACTATTGCCAAGAGATTGCAAGCCATTAAAAATGTTTTAATGGCAATAAGTAAACATCTATTCTTATCACAAAAATTAGTAAAGAAGAAAGTACACAAAGCATATTCTACAGGTATCGGGTATCTACCAGATAGTAACATGAAGTGATGAGTTTACTAACATGTAATGCATGGGCTTCGATACTTCACCCTACACTGAACAGTGTATTAGGTCATTATGCTTGTATTTTATAAAGAAACACCAGAACAGCATTTACAAAGTCAAAATGAAGTCCCAAGTGAGAATATATTTGGGGCAGTTGAATACTTCTATCCTAAAATACAGCAATTACATTGTGTCCACTGTCTGTACAGCAGGGAATGAAAAAAAAGTTGTTTCCCCCCCTTCACCAAGAGGGGCTCAGATTCAAAAAATTACTTTAGCAGACACATGTCTCTGTGGTCAAAATTACGATTCAACAATTCCATCTAATTATGAAAATATTGAAAATTTCTTAAGAGCCTCCCTGTTCAGCCAAAGAAATCCACAGACTACATCAGATTTCAGGAAAGAGAGGTTATGCATCTACGGGTGATGTTCTCTGAACATGGAATCCAGGCCCATACTCAGAATATAGGTCTTACCACAAGCAGTGACATTTCTGTCTTTGGGATAACAGCAACAGCCGTGTTCAGGCTCTGCTGAACATTCTACTATATGCAAGAACATACATAACAAAATACTCACAACTTAATTTTTTTTCACCTGCAAAATAACGCCCAGGCCATAAGACAAAGAGGTGTTGAGGAAAAAGGACAGAGAAAAGTAATGATGAGGAAAGATGAACATGAGGAAATAAGTTCACTGTCTTTCACTGATAAGGCAGATGAAGATGGCTCAATACCTTTCACACATTCACAGCTCCTGAGCTTTGTCTTTCCTGCAAACAGCACTCTCAGGGCCAGCCAACATTGTTATAATGCCTCTTTAATGGCAGAGGGAATATCTGAGGCTGCAGAAAGAGTGCTAAGTGGCTGGCTCTGTAAACAACACGAATGGAGATATTTCAGAACAGAATTACTAAATGAGGTCAACAAACCTCATGGATAAAGGAGATGTGTTTGAAATAGGCAAAGCTGAATTTTCTAGTAGGCTTTTGAAAAATTCCTCGTCACAGGCTTCTATGGAAACAACGCTCAGAGCTTTAGGGAAGGTCTTTATGTTGATAAATAACTGATTAAAAGACAGGGAACAGAAGGTAAGTAGGTTAGCCAGACAGCTCTAGCAATGGAGGGAGGTCATTACCAGAGTTCCACAGGGATTTTAGCAGCGAATGCAGTTATTTGTCATATTCCTAAGCAACCTGGGAAAATGGATGAGCAGTGAGGTGAGAAAGCATTATAATGATATTAATTTTGCACAGTGAAAAGGATGATGGCTTACTGGATGTGAAGAATTAGGAAAGGTGCTTGTGGAAGAAAGTCCCTAGGCAATAAAATGGCAGGTGAAATTCTTTGTAGTTGAATGCAAAGTGTTGCAAAAAGAGCAAAACAAATCTAAGATCAAGAGTCATTAAATACACAAAATTGCATACATTTCAGGAGAGCATTAGAGGACCCTAATACATACTATTGGCTTGCTCTTACTCTCCTGGTTGGCTTCTGCTTATAGTCACAGTTTGAGGTAGGATACTAGTCTGGATGGATTTTTGGTCTGAACAGGTGGAGGAACTGGGCTTTTTTACAGCCTGAGATCTAATAAGGTGCATGTGACAGAAAAACATTCCGGTTTAGGACTCTACAGATTGACTGTGTCCTTGCATGGCAGTAACCATGAACTTAAACCTGTCAACTATTGATGTTAATAGTATTAAGAATCCCGAGGAAGGTTTCAGCCCTTTACAGTATTCTTTACAAACCAGCCACAGGCCCCTCTACTGGTTACACTGGGACTGCCCAGGTAAGACATGTTAATCACATAAAATGTGAAAATACAGGAAGTTTCTTCAGCAGATGATGAAGACAAAATTGTTTAACAGAGGAACGTGAATGAAAAAAAAAACAAAAAAAACAAAATACATGGAAGAAATCTATTTCTTTCACAACTAGCAAAGCCAGAACACAAACTGGTGTGAGGTTCTCTCCTGGAATTATAAGGCTGAAAAACTGGAGCTTTTACAGCTAATTCTGAAAATCTCAGAGAACAGAAAATCATTCTTGCATAAGACCAGATAATTTTTATCAAGGGGAGGAGCAGTCCACCAGAAGTTATATTTCAGAATGTCACCTAATGAAGTGACTCTTTTCCCTAAAAGCCTTCACAGAAGCCCGGGCAACTTGTGTATACGGGAGTCATTATCCAGTTCCACTAATGAGGAAAGGGAGATGTAGATTCACTACTCAGCACTAACCTTTTGAAATCCCAATACTATTTCCTACCAAGAAGTCTTAGGCAGAAGGTCTCTACCTCCATATCCATCCATCCATCAATCCAAGTGGATATGATGTGTCTTGGTCAGCACTGGATCAGCAGAATGATAGTGATCTCTTACTGTCCAGACTATGCTGGAAGTACTACTTACTAACTTCCTACTAATTCATTGGCTATGATGATGAAAGAGAAATAGTCTCAGAAGTCTTCATCGTCCCACACAAGGGAAAAGTCAAACTGAAATCAAGCAAAGGTGTCAAAAAGAACAGTCAGGAATTGCTACAATGATTCAGTTCACATTCATTGTGTCAAGTACTCTGCTAAAGCACAGTGGTGAGAAAATTCTTGGCTTCTCTTTTTAAAAAGAATATGCTAGCACATATGCAGGGAACACTAGCTTGATGAATAATATACTAAACCGTCCCAAGAGTTTACCATTGTTTCTGATAACAGGAGCAGGCACAGTCTCTGCTGCTCAGTGATTTCTCAAATGATCCCAGTTCTCTCTAGCAATTAACATGAGAAAAGAGAATCTCAACTAAAGTACCATTCAGAAAGAAGGTAAATAGGAACAGGATCCCTTGTCAGGAGGATCAGCCTGGTGTATTCATAGAGATCAGTACCAGACACTGGATGAAGACAACTGCTTCAGCTTCTGATAATCCTAGAAAGCAATGTCTAAGAAAGATACAACAAACTTTTAAAATTCTACTGTTTAGACTCTTACACACATATGTAGGGTTTGTAGGCAGCAATATGTCTTTAATGCAAATGGTAATGGCAGCTGGCAAGCAAAGCTCTCCGTGTGGTATAAGTATAGTTCACAGCTCAGGGCCAATCTTTGTTGAGTCCAAAAAGCCATCACCAAAAGGGAACAGTTTTGGCAGTCTGAAAGCCAACACCACTCTGCTCTCTGTGTCACTCTCCAGTGCCACCCACTCACTCCTGTAGCTATCCTCTGAGCATGCCTTACCCCACATGCTCAGGACTGTGTCCCTCACAAAAACACAGCTGCAGCAGGTTGCTCGTCTTCACAGAGAGGACACTTTAACCACCAGAGATTCCGCTCTTGGATCAGCTCCTTCCTCAGCCTGCTTGCACTCTCCCAGAAGGCAGCCATAATTGCAAGTTTAAAGGCTTGTCTGGGGGGAATCCAGCCTTTCTTCCAAGGTGTCCTACTATGCAAAAATCTGTGGTGTCTCCCTCAAAAGCATTCTCCATGAGGACACCGCACTTTTTATGGGAAGAGGAGGGCATGTCAAAGCAGGTACAAGATAGCAATGCTATCTTGTTTGCATGGCTTCAAAGAGGGAAAAGTGCAGAGAGACAGGTAGTGTGCTGAACCCATTCGCTTCTTCACAGACTTCAGAACATCTAACACTTACTACAGATTTCAGCAAAGATGTTTAGTAGTAGCAGATGGTCCTGTTCAGAGGTACAAAGGAGAAGGTTCTGTGCACCCATAGCATGGCCCCATTCTCATTACACACAATGGAAATAATATTGCTGATTTTATTAGAAATTGTGTAAGATCCTGTCACCAAACTAGTCAGTCAGCTAGGAAGTGTTGAGGAGAAAGTCTTGCCTTTTCAATCCAAAACAAACAGTGATCCAAAACATATTTTCCCATTTCAATCACTTTCCTGATTTAATAAGCCACTCCTCACTGTCCTGAGGTAATAGTATTGTTTATTGGCTACTCATTTTTAAAATGGAATACCATGTTTTATTTCTGCTTATTCCAAAGTTTCCAATGAAATAAGGAATAAGGTCTTAATTCCAGTATGGTTCAAACACAGTGAAGTGAAGGCTACATCTTCGTATTTATCTTCTGCTTTGGAGTCTATGGATGGACGGTTTCTTTAAAAAAACTACTTAAACATTAGAAAATATAAACACTGCTGTGAATGGGAAGATGTGCAAAAGTTCCTTTATAGGTTTGTTTTTTCTTTTTTGTTTCGAAACAGGATGGGGAAACTTCACAAAATAAAATACCACAGAAAGACTCATATTACTTTGACATCAATTCCATGCTAGGCTTTATAAGAAGAAGGTCAAGTAAATTCAAATATAAACAACACAGCAAATTCCGTTCATATAGAATAAGATGGATTGCTTAAATTATATGCTGTGAGAGATGATTTGCACCAATATACATGTCCATGCACCAACATACACCAATCTCCAATCTCGTCTTTTACTAATTCAGGTATAGACCTGAAATTGTGGTTTTGTTTGATGTTCCCAGGCTTAGCTGCCCTTGAACACTGTCATTTCCATTCCCTGGTTGACATACTCTGCCTAGAGATTTGCATTGAAGGAGCAATATCACTATTGTCTTTCTCTCTGAAGACCTAAACATGAATCACTACACCTCATGCAATCAAAGCATGTCCCAAAACACATTGACCCTCCAATCCCATGTTCTCTTCTCTTCCTGAAAGCTAATAGAACCAGACTAATTTAAACAGTCTCCTCTAATCAAACCACCTCTGTAGTCTCTCTCCTATTTTTCAGTGATAACTCCATCTGCCATAGGAATCTGCCATGGCACAATCCAATTGTGACTCCACTGCTGAAGAGACCTGAG
This sequence comes from Irena cyanogastra, assembly GCA_013397155.1. Classification (NCBI taxonomy): domain Eukaryota; kingdom Metazoa; phylum Chordata; class Aves; order Passeriformes; family Irenidae; genus Irena; species Irena cyanogastra. The sequence goes on from VWZV01000288.1 coordinate 1,715,697, forward strand.
AGGGCTTTGAGCACCCAGAAAATGATCAGGATTCCCATGCACCTTTTGAATCAACCATTTCCATGCTTTATACAGTGTTGCACATAACAGGGTTTTTTTATGGAAACAAGAAAAGAGGGACTGAAAAAAACCTCACATTACCTAATGTAGTACAACTTGTCTTTAATCTATCACTGGAGCCCTAAGTCACACATGTATGATGTACATGATCTTTCTCAGTTCAGCTTAGTTTATGCATCATCTCTTCTTTGATAGTGGAATAAAGGTGTGGAAGCTTATGAGAAAAAAGCAAGCTAAAGGTATTCAGAAGTACCCACGATTTTTTTTACCAGTTCAGAAGAAGTCCACATTAATCGTCAACATTAGTCAAGGCACCAATTGCATGATGCCCTTACTGTAAAGCATATACAAATTATTTTCTCTGTACTGCTTTTCATGGCCACCATTTCAGAGAGTACAGTTTGTCTTGGACAAACCACAGATACATACTGAACAACATCCTGAAAAAAATCCTTGATGCTTTTTTCCCCCTTATGTCTGTTGCACAGTATGTTCCAAATATGGAGGGTAGAAGACATTGTTAAAATACAATTGCTAAAAATCTTACCTACACTTATCTTAAAAAGCTAATGTTAAAAAATAATTAACTTCACTTTTTATCACTTTGTGTTTAAGAAATGCTTCTTCTGAAAAATTAAAATATGCAGATGCTTTATTTTGTTCCCAAAATTAGCTGTCAGTTTCTGGTTCTCTTTCACTAAGCTGATCTTTGGCTTGCACATAGAAGAAAGCCTTTGTAACAACTGTAATCTAAGTGAAAATTTTATTTTTCTAAGTCCTAAATTAGATACAAAATTAATCAGATAGTTTCACATCAGACTACCTTCAAATCCTGGCATGTAACTGGCTCACTTTCCTTCGCTCATTCCGTTGTTCTCTATTATGCCTTTCAGTTTAATTTTTCTTCTAGTTCTTTTCATTAGACATATTTATCTTTAGCTGTTACTCACTGTTTCACAGGATAGTAAGTTGTGATGCTACTTCATAGCAAAGGGCCACCACAAATGGCAAAACTCCCACTTACAGGAAAGAAAAACCACCCTGATGCATCAACTGAAACTCCTCTGGAATGTCAATTGAATACCTGCCATTATGTATTTGTTAACTTTTTATTTTTCTGGGTTGAAACACTTGAGTTAGAGAAATTGAGTTTTCTCTCTTCTCCTTTCCTTATTCTCTTGAAAGCAACAAACATATTCCTTTCCTTTTAAAATGTAATTATGTTTCTTACCATCCATGCTGTGACGAAATCTCCCATCCAAGTCCCAACTGCAGCTACCTTCATAAAATTTTCATTCCTGATGCCCATGAAGTCTGTTATAATGTATGCACTATGAAAACAAGAACACAAACGTGTTAGATATATACATTTGCTCCATGTAGTTATAAAGAACTTGCATTAGTGATAAAGTTTATGATTATCTGTGAAAGATTTCCCATTGCTTTCATAATAACTTTTCTGCTAGATCTGAGTCTTGACATAGAACTGAACCCATATGGGTTGATTCCAATTAGAAATGCAATGTGAATCGGATTTTGAAGTCCATGTCTCTTTTGAAGGTACTAAAATAACAGTTGGCAAAGACTTTAGGATTATGTAAAGCTTCTGGAAATAGAAAATGTTTTATGCTTTTTTATCTTTTTCCTTTATACAAATAGAATTACAACATTTTTCAAATCGGTGACCTTGCAAAATCTTCATGAAGAAAAATAAAAATCTTTAAGGTATCTTTAAAAAGATAATTGAGCTGCTTGACTTTTCACTCTAGCAGTTATACATCCACATTTTTTAACACATCAGTTCAAGCAAGTTTTACAAAATTTCAGTGAGATGCCACTGTTTCTAGATTTATACAATTTATTTTCACAGATATATTTTACTTAAATCCAAAAGAAGCATTTCCATTCTGCTTAAATAATGCAACAGATAGGATTTACAACCTCACTTGGTAATTTGACTTAAAGTTCGCCAAGATGCTATAAGGACAATTAAGAAGGCAGTTACTTGTTCTGGATTAAAACCTTTGTGAAAAAACCATACATTTTAATATACTAATATCCTTCTCTAAAAGACTTTTGTAGTTGTCAACAAGAGGCGACCACTCAAAAGCTAATAATGATGATAATCAATATGAATAGCAATTGTATTTAACTTTACAAGTGATACCTTTGTTTTCAAGACACTTGTAAACATTTTTTATGTAATGTTATGCCTATTTAAGAGTGTGTATAAGTGACACAGTCACATGTAAAAGTGTCCTTGAACATTGTGCTATCCATTAGTCAAATCTTACCATTATATACCAAATATTGCAATGTCTAGGAGCTATACAGACCATATCTCTGCAATTGGATCAGTGCAAACCGATTCCACTGTCTGGGCCAGTTCTGTTAAAATCTAAATCTGTTAAAATCTAAATATCTAATCTGTTAAAATCTAAATATCTGTTCAAGATAGACGGTCTTGCTAGCACAAATCCATGCATAGCATGGTATAATTTCTTAGAGGCAATTCAATATGTTATAGAGCAGAAATATTATTGCCAGGGAATAGTTTCATGACACATGAAAAATGTCCTACTGTAACAGCCCTTTTCATTATACATATTATGACCTTTCAGCTGGTATGTCACTAACAAAAATGCCATCTGTTTATTTTTTCTGTTGTACAGCACATAAATGCTGGCTCTGATTTTCTGCTGGGAAAAAGAAAAAACAACCTATTTTCAATAGCATTCCTTGTAGTTGAAAGATCATCAGTATCCTAAATTCACCATGTTACAAATAAGGATGTAAGAACCCAAGAACAGGAACATCAGGTCAGCCTAAAGTCTCCCTGTTTCAATGTTCTGCCTCCAAAAGAGGGCAGCAACAGAAACAAAGGAAGACTGAAAACAGGGAAGCACACCCCTCCCAGATATATTCTCCTAGATGCTTTAGAACTGCAAAATATTTGTAATTCCTTTTTTCCTGCATCTTGGGCATGCCATTCTTGAAGCATCTGTGAAGGCAGAAAATAATTGTCTGTATTCCTTAGGAAGGTGTCTTATTCACAAAGAAGACACAGCACTAAATGTCATTTGTAAAGAATGGTCCTCAAATGCAAAGCATAACTTGGTCTTCTCCATCAGTGGGAGACACATACAAAACCCCAGAGTTCTCACCTTTTCTTATGTGCACTACACATTCGCATATGCATTATACCTGATTACAGGTGTACAATAAGCAAACACTTGCACAACATCCCCAGAAAATGGGCCACTTTGGCAACTCCTATAGCCCATGCCTGCTACAGCCACCCTGGCAGGCTGCTGGATACAAGGAGGGTTAACCAAAAAGGCTGAGAGGTCATTGACCCCTGAATACAGGTATTACCCAGCAGAAGAGAAATCAACCCATACATAAGCAATTCTTTGTAATGGAAATTGAAATTCTCAGTGTAATCACTTGTTTTTATGAGTGTTAGAAGTATCAGAAGGCTTACAATAAGGTTGAATGAACTGGATACAATACTTAAATACACAGAAAGGCCTTGAAAGCATCACATCCTCCTAACAGTTCTTTATGTCATTTAAAACATGAAAACATCAAAGAAGCGTAGTATGAACTGTGCACTCCAGTCTACAAGTAATTAATGCCTGAATTAAATATGCAAATTGACAAACCTTCAGTTAGTGTCAAAATAGCATATTATTATAAAGAAACTGTAAGGAATATAAACTGTGCATGTTTTAAGTGCATTTACTGATTAAAATACAGCTACAACTTTTTGTGAACAGGAAGAATATTTTTAGTATTGTCATCTTATTAGAAATAGTAATGAAATACCTTACTATTTCATTAAGTGTTAGCATTACACCCTCTATCTTTTATGCTCTTTGCAGTATTATTTTTCTTTCAAAACACAAAGAGAAATTGACTATTGTAAAATAGGGATTTGGGGCTGCTAAAAATGAACAAAAAAAAAAAAAAAAGAAACCTAACCCTTCAGTTTTCATTTTCAGGTTTTAGTTTAAACAGAAATAAGAACACTTGACATTTTCAAAAAAGACATGCTTTTCTGATGATACTAGCAGGATATCTATTATACCAGTACCAAAAGTAAAATTAATTCCATTGTGGAAAATCCTCACATTTTTCTAGCTTTAGTTAGTGATTGGAGTAGTTTTATTAATTATTTAGTCTTCTTCCTGGCTAGGACCCATGTCTGCACCTTGCAGGAGGACTAAGGGCTGCTGGGTTCCAGTTAACTGTCTCGGTCAGCCCAGATTTTCTATAGCTTGTCAAAAGGCTTCTGTTTGCTTCACCATGTGTGTACTCTGCAGCAAGGCAGAAGCACACTGCTTGAGCAGCACAACCTAGGGAAACATGGAGTGAAAAAACACAGCAGTTAAAGCCCAGAGTAAAAAAGCTCATCTGAAACAGACAGGTAAGTGTAAATAATTCAAGTCTGAGGAGCCAATACTTGTGAATATTACAGATAAAGGACAAATTTGTGACTGGGATTTGGGAGCCTTTCACAGTAAGACTGGAAGTTGCAGTTCTAGGGAAACTGCTCTTAGCAGGTCAAAGTCTAAGGAAGGTAGAGCAACATTTTAACAGAATAGGACAAAAGAGAGGGATCAAAAGACAAAGGAGACTTGACAAACACAGTTCTAAAACAGATTAAAAAAATAAAAATCATAAGTAACTGTCTACTTCCATGTTGATGCAAAAAGTATGTTAATAACCATGAGTCAGTAAAAAGACACATGAGCCCAGTGTATTGGAACAATTTCTGGAGTTAGCAGCAGTGTGCACAGAATAGATAAAGAGGGAGACAACCACGCTAGCCTGGAGATTTTGTTCAAAGGAAGGCATCAGAGCATTTTTTCAAAGAAGGGTGGCACTGCTGAAACAACAAACAGTCTGAAAGCAAATAGAAGGTTTTAAATTTTACATTGGATAAAGATGTACAAGTCACTGTGGTGCTATCAACACTGTTCCAAGCACTGGAAAAAACGTCATGACTGCGACTCACTGCTGAGATGGTGTTTTCTTGACCATCACAGGATCTAAGAATGGGCTATATCTTGAACACAGACAAGTAAAAACAAAGCTAAACCAGGAAGTCAAACACTCTACAGAGTTTGGTCAGACTGGGTCAAGGATTTACCTGCCTTGCATTACTTCTTGATGGCTAGCATGTCAAAAAAAAACATGTTCACGTATTAAAAGGCATTGTTAAACCTTGTGACTAAGAGATTCCCAATGATGTGACACAACTTGATCTCCTCTCCAGATGATAATCCAAAGAGCTCTGTATCTCTTGTGAGGCCTGTGACACAACTGACAGCCCAGACACATCTGAACTGAACCCTGGGTGTCCAGGGACAGCAGTGAGAGCATAGACACTTTGAGGAGGTTTTAGCTGCCTTTTAAAGCAATTTTAGCAACCTTGATACACCTTACGTAAGCTTCAGCTGGTTCTTTATACACCCTAGAGTACTGAAGGCATTGAGCTGGCACACAGAACACAGTGCATGTTCTGTACAGAGCCAACAAGGACTGCATCCACAGAGAGTGATAACTTAATGCCCTTTAAAAAGGAGCGGAGGCCTAGATATCTTTTCTGTTGAGTAACAAAAAGTCTGTACATGTTCCGCAGTCCGACATGCACTTTTCTGAGGTGGTTTTATTATTTGGCCTTCCCCTTAAATAGCTGATCATCTATATGGCACTCATCTTCCCTGGTGCATCTGACAAAGTGAAATGCTTTGACATTGGCAAACAAGTGAAAGCACAGGAGTTTACACAGGCTGCAAAGAAGAATGCGTTTAGATGTGGCACCACAAGTTTCCATTACTGTCAATTTAGAAGAGGCAGAGAGTGTCAGAATAACTGAAAACATACATAAAAGACTGCAGATGCAGTTCCTGATCTGTATTTGTCACTCTAAAATGACAGAATGGCAAGTGAGACACTTGGTAGCAATTCACTCAGCTGAAAAGCCATTCTTCTAATGTTATGAATTGAAGTAAGAGCCACAGGGAACTGGAAAGTGCCCAGAGACAGCAAGACCTGCTGTCTTATAAACTGGTACATCATAATGAGGATGGCATAATGCATAGCTACCAGCAAAGAGCATAGAGAGCACAAGAGCGATTCATCCAGTTCCTAACCTTCCCCAGTGCATGCTTTAGACATACAGATGAAACTTCTATGACACCAGAACAGAGAGAATTAAGAGGCACTGAACCAGGGATTTTGCTTGACAAGACATCAAAGAGGTAACAGCCACAAGAGGATCAGCAGGCTAATCTCCAAGACACAAAAATCTGAGAAGCAAAACCAGCTTGGCTATAGCGAGGCAGGTCCATGGCACAGTGCAGAACACCTGAGACTGATAGGCCAATTCTGTAACTGAGCATCACTGGTTGGTAACTTATTTACACATGCTTTTTTGAAATCAGGCAGCAGAACTGTAATTCTGAAGAGCTCTGCTCATCAGTCTAATGGCTGTGTAAGTTACTCTGGGGACTTTGCTTGTAGAGCTCCCAAGCCATTAGAAGTTCTGCTGCTAGGATACACAGGAGCTCCTCACTTTCCACAGGGACAGGCCATTTAGTTTCTAGCTTTGCAAGCCTGCCTTTAAAACAAAGCTCACTGAAAAATGCAACTATTTCAATTCTGTCTGTTAACGTAGCAGAGGTATGCAACCTAAATGGTAGGGTACACACAAGATCCAGTCCCTATTTCAAGGACACTGGTTTAATGCCCTTCAGAGTTAGAGAATTGAACTTCACCTTCATTCTCAATATGAAAAGAAGATGACACAAGAGGACGAGAAATATGTGTCTCAGGAGACTGTTAGGTGAGGTGAAACTGAAGCTGTATATTCCATATTTTCTAAAACATCATCTTTCACATATAAGAAAAATATTCCCTTTCCTTCACTTTTAGACTGGATGCCACTGGTCAGGATAGGTGTTTGGATTAGATCACAACTACAGTCCAAATTAAGGTGCCTAAGCAAACTGGGACAGGGTTTTTAACATACTTTTGTTCTTAATGTAGCTTTTTCTACTGCTAGTTGTAGGAGTTTCCAGTGTGGGTTTCTGTAGATCTTATTCCAACAAACCTAGCACAAAGCATTTGATGTCCAATAGAATGTGGATTTCTCCTTGGAGATCAGGTGGTATTCATACAGATTAACTTTTGCCTAATGATGCTAGTCTTCTTAGGCTGCCTCCACAATCAATGGATTTGACAGCAATTCAAAGCAGGAAGTTAATTTAGATTATTTTCTTCTATGGCATAGTGATGTCATTATATGAAAACGGCCAACAGCTTATGTCTAAAAGAGTTGCAAAATGCAAATCATAGTGACAAGCCTACTGCCAGAGTCTGTGAGAGTCTGCATCTCTACTGGGAAAATCTTAGCCATCTGCAAATTCAAAAGCATTAAGGACCTCCACTCTGGGAGGAATGCAGCCCCCTGGGTAAACTTCAGTGAGTGTTGGCACATACCTCCAGCCAGTTTAAATGACAGGATTTGCTACACCTACATTGTTGTCTGTGTTTGTCAAACCCTAAATGACAAATAAAATTGGAGACAACAAATGGACAAGTTGGGAATTGAACCCAGATTTCTTCCCTCAGATGAGTACCTTTCTCCATCATTACATAAGTGCTCTGATGAAAATCATGTACTAACCCTACACATTCTTACACTAACCCTACAGATTCCACCACAAGGAACTTATGATGGACAGGATAGTCTGGGGAAAAGCACAAAAGGTGCCTGAAAAAAGAATTAAACTGATTTTTCAAATTCATTATGTCCACAAGATATCTTTTACATGCTTTGCAGGATTTGTGCTATTCATGTGCAAAGTGTATCATAAAAATATATATTCTGTTTAGTCAGAAAGAAGAAAAACAAAGGCTGCAGAGTGCATTTAACATTTTTCTGCTGCGAATATAAGCTACAATACTCAGCCAAGGACAAGTTGCAGAAACATTTCTAATTATACTGTGAACAGATGAATGCTCACCCATCCACACATAGGATAGCCTTACCTGTCCCCACCACACACTCACACAAGCACTGCAGCTTATATGTAGCTGCTTATGCTTCCATTTCAACTCTGTGGCTGCTGCATAAGTTGTTTTTACTGAAGCAATGAGACACAGGGTTGCCTGTTACATGCCAGTTTGATACTGCAGGAGAGGATTAAGATATTTACTCACTGCTAAGTGAATTGCTTGTTGAAAATAATTTTAGTGGATAATGAAACAAGTTAGGAGAACTGTGACAACACTGTACTATGTGCTGATACATTAAATGACCTATTTGATTCACTCCATTTGCCTCTATAGTAGGATATCCGAATAGTTTTACAGTAAAAAGTGCCAAAATGCAAGATAAAACAGGTGCCCAGGATACAAATAAGACAAGTGGCCTTGGGCACTTGTTAAGTGTTGTAGATATTTATCTTAAAATACAGATAATTTGTTTGGGGTGTGGTATTCCAGAATATTTCAGAATATTTCAGATATTTCTGCTAGTAAAATTAAAAAATAACAGATTTGAAAACAGTATTAACATATTTGAAAAAGCAGCAGAAACTAAAGAATGTATCAGGCAATGCATTTATAAAGAGGAAGCTAAATTAGTCATTTAGGAAAAGAGAGGCTGTGATTTTTTTTTTTTTAAATAAATAAACAATTTTTTGTTTTTAAACTTGGTGAGATACTGGTAAGAATAAATTTGAGTAATGCTGCACTCGCTGTACTCTTCAGAAAGGGCCATGGTTTGCACACATCCCTGCCCATTTTTGACATTTTACATGGCTAAGAAGGGAAATAGATGTGTAGCAATATTCTCAGAAATTGAAGTTCAAAGACAAAAAAATTATTCACTTAAAAAAAAGAGAACTGTTCATCTGCCATCAACAGAATGTAAACAAAATTAAATAAAATAATATAGTTGGAACTCTATCATTTTAGCCAAGTGCTTTGATAACTTTAAAACTTCAGTGAATTTCAGCAAAAGTTGATACTTTCTATATGTTTCAGCTGTAGGGATGACAGAGAAGTTTAAATGCATTATTACAATGAATAAACAAATAACTGCAGTATTACTGCTATTCAGTAAGGGGAAAGTAGGACCATTTTCAGTTGTTACAAAACATCAGATAGACTCTGCTTGTAAACAGCAGTCCAACTCAGAAAGCAGAAGCAGAAAAATATTGAACCAAATTTTAGTAAAAACTTGTATTACCAGATGACTCAATTTTGCATATTAATCATTATTTAACTTACTAAACTTCCCTAAAAATTTGATTTTAAAAAATTGGGAGTTTTTATTTTAAAATAATGAACTGCCAGAAAACCACAAAAGACATGTCATAAGTTAATGAGTTGGAACAGAGAGAACAAAGAAATGTTGACACAGAATCTCTGCTGACAGATACTCAGTGATCATAAGTTAAGAGAATTTGAGCTGGATCTGAAAAGAACTGTAAGCCACAGCTTTAAAAGGGATACTGAAATCTGATATACCTACAAACAAGCTCTAAATAAGAATCACTGAAGCACTTTCTCTGCGAATGGTTTGTTCTAAAACGTTATCCAAGTTCTACAGCTTGCAGACACATAGCCAGCATTCTGTGGATAAATCAAAATTAATTGGGAAACTGTCATAGAAGTAAAAGTTATTATTTAAAACTACTTACAGGTGCAAACAGAAAATATCTTTCAGGTTGGATGGGGCTTTGAGCAATCAGGTCTAGTGGGTAGCATCTCTGCCCATGACAAGGGGGTTGGAACTGGATGATCTATAAGGTTCCTTCCAACCCAAACCTTTCTATGATCTCATGATTCAGTTATGTATATTTGGCTTTGAATCTGTTTAAAGTGACTGGTGTATATCAGTCTTGCTGCAGTCTCTAAAATCAGAGATACAGAAACTAGAGTTGTTAAACAAAAATTTACCATGCTCCCAGGCACCTTTGAGAAGAAATGGAAGGAAAACAAGGCTTGACAACTCGGGGGCTGGTCTGAGGATTTGGTTGGCTTTCCTCATAACGTACTATCAGCAGCAGATTGCAGAGCAGATGGAAAAGAACTAGACTTCAAGTAACGCACAAATTATGAAATTGAGGAGATTGTTTCTTTAGTGTATTACTTGAAAACTGTACATAAAGAACAACTGTGTCTAGGGCCAGTCATTTGACAGGAGCTGGCATGCAATCGCAGCAGAGAGTTTCACACGGAAAACACAGCAAAGAAGACAGCCTGTTCTTCCACTCCTTGGCTGACAAAGCAAACACCTCTGCTGTGACTTCTTAACCATCCAATGGTTGATACCAGTCCAACACTCGACAAAACTTTGCTCTGTGTTGTACTGACTGCTTTATTTTCTGGTCCTCAGCATTTTAAATAAAATTATCATTGAAATATAGAGGGAAAAGGGACAGAAGGTTTTTATTGATTTTACCCTCAAATCAACAGCTCTCTATTGCAGACTGTCCATTTTACAATACAGGCTTCTTTTAATGTCTTGAAAATGAGTTATCAGAAGACACATCAGAACCACACTGTTCAGGTTTTTGCTCTGCCACTGTCACTTGTAATACAACTGTAAGACACATAAGTGAAGAAAATACAGAATTTGTGGTCTGAACTTCATTGAAAAGAATATTCTCCTAATTTTCCCTAAGGAATAGCACATCTTCAAACAATGGAGGGAAAGAGAGAGAGAGAGAGAGAGAGAGCGAGTAAGATGTATGCACATGCCGTTTTGACACCCAGACACTAAGCTTTGATGCTTTTGGCTACATTTTTAAGGTCAGTTAGTTACAAATACTACTGAGTTTCATCTCAGCTACAGACTTAAAGAAAAGTCTCAATTTCAGGTAGTAATGCTAGGATTCCCTGGAAGAGTCCACTCCTCTACAGAATCAAAAGAGAATAAACACTTTACAGACATAACTCATCTGATTTATCTTAAACATCTGCACTGGGTCTGGCTGAGATTGAGTCAGTTTTCTTTAGAGCATCTCGTATGGTGCTGCCATTTAGATTTGTGACCTAAAAATTGCTGATAACACACTGACACTGCCTACCTATTGGCTTCCCTTGTTAACATGCAAGAACACCTCTGAATCAGATGAATCATCTTCTGGGGATTTCAGTTCTGTTAAGTAGTTAGTTAAATGCAAACTCATCTGTATTGGATCCTTAAACTATGAAATATGACCAAATATGGATTTTTATCTTTTAAGACTGTCACAGTTCATATTTCTAGAGTGAAGGTCTAACATTCCTTGTAGGCCTACACATATTCCAAACTGCAACTAAAACCGGTGACTTCAGTTAAAATATCCGGTCTGGAAAATACCATTCTCACTGAAAAAAATTACCTTTAAACTTACATACAAGATTGAAAAATACATTTCCAAATCATGTAAAAGATTACATGATAAAACATTGCCAATAAGAAATCTTTAAAAGAATGAGCAAACTTCAGTTAAGATTTTATTAAAATACTATGCCAAATCTAAAGTTGAAAAGATGACAGCAAGACAGATATAATTAAATAAACTGCGGAGTAAATATCTTCGTCTGATGCTCAATGTGGAAACATTTCAAAATGCTACTCTTCAATGACAATTTGATCCAGAAATAGTCTTATACTGACTGAAAGTTATCATGACATGTTACTAGCTAAAGCAAATGGGGTCCTTAACAAAGATATCTTGAGATCTTTGGATGCACCCAAGCTTCAGGAACACCACCATTTTACAGTATTTCCTGGGCTTACATATTGATTATGTGGGAGATTTTGTAATAAACTGATGTTCTACACTGATGAGAGGAAGAAGTAGAAGGTTGCTGAATGGCTTGGCAGAGCAATTCGAAACCCTCCTCTCTGCTCAGGAACAACAGTGTAAAAATTCCCCCTGTCAGTTGGAGCCATGAGAATGCTTAGAAACAGATAAGATCAAATATAATTCTTCAAGTAAAACCAAATACTTTAAGCCTCATACAATAATATTTGGTCTTTCAAAGGAGAAGATAGAAAAAGTAAATAGCTCACTTTCAAGGAGCAATGCTCACACCACTAAGGAGGTACAAACAATAAAGTAATGTGAGACCTAATCAATAGAAACTAGTCACTACAAGGAGAGTATGCTTAAATGATCATATTTCAGGACTTTAAAATCTTATTTTTAATTAACATTTATAGACACTTTACCTTAAACTTACCTTATTTTTCAAAATAAATATTTTTCTAGCTATATGTCAGATATACTGCCCACTTTTTTTTTAATGTCTTTTTCACATGCTCTCATGAACAAAAAAGTATATGCATATCTAAATACAGCTTTAAATTAGACATAAGACTGCACATCTCCATTGTTACACACATTGGGTCTGGCTGAGATGGACTTTACTTTCATTTTAGCAGCCCATGCCGTGCTGTGCTTTGCCTTTACAGCTACAGGGGTGCTGGTAACACACGGATGTTTTGGCTACTGCTGAGCAATGCTCGCACAGCATCAGGGCTGTCTCTCCAATCCACCACTCAGAAGGCCAACAGGCTGTAGGCAGGCAAGAGGTTTGGAGGGGAGGCAGCTGGAGCACCTGATCTGAACTGACTCAAAAGACATTGCACACTATGCATCATACTCAGTCATAAAAGGGAGGGTGGGAGGGAGAAGGGAGGGATATTTAGGGTTATGGTGTTTGCCTAAGGAAGGAATTGCCATGTGTACCAACTCCCCACTTCCCAGAAATTCACTGGACATCGATCTGTCTGCTGGAGTGAAATGGTGAATAATTTCTTTTTTTTTTTCTTCCATTTCACACGTTGCTTTTGCTTTTTTTTATTAAACTGTCTTTAATTCAACCTATGATCTTGTCCATCTTATTTTCTTTCTGTCTTCCTGAGGGTGGGTGCTGGCAGCAAGCCAAAATCAGCCTTCCACAATATATTCTGTTCATACTGATTTTCTAGTAACGAAAAGAGTCCACAATCTGTACTCTGATTTAACATTAATTTAAATATTCCTAAGCAATATTTCAAACACATATCATAATGTCAAACTTCTAGTAGGACTTTCAGAGATCCCCAGCATCTACATTAATCGTATTTATCTCTCAAATACATACTGTTAAATAAGATTAGAGATTTTTTAAAAATTAATTATTTTAATTTGCTAATATCAATTATTTACCAAACTGAACTGCTCCATAAAATTTCATTTTCATATTTTTTTTCCAATTTCTCTTAATCCAGATAGAAGTACTGCATTCTTACATATAGATTAATTTTGTAGCATCACCTTCTGGCCTGTCTGGGACATTTATACCATTTACATTCTCAGTTCAAAATTTATGAATCAGAAAACTTCACAATTATATTTTTGATAAATGTGTCAACCTAGTGAGAAATTTTAACATTACACAACAATGCAAATGATCTACAAAACCTCTAAAAATAAGTATCACCATGTGATACTCCTGAGATAACTCCATGAGTTATCTCCTGCAATGTGTAAAGAATATTTTTTTTTATTTGTTTGAAGCCTGTTCAGTCAGTAGTCTGTCACATTTGTGAACTTAAATCCCATTTCTTGTTCTGTACTGCAAATGAAAACAAAATCCTCTGCTAGATAGGAGAAAAAAGAATGGATTGTGACACTGTCTCTTTTGATTTACTGGTTGTACAGGCACACTGTGCATTACACTGAGTCATCTCTTTAATTTCCCCAAAGATTGTATCTCAGAACTGGCAGGAGATCTCCCCCTTGCAGAAATCCAGATCCACTTTTTCATCTCCAGTCTTCACATTTCCTATTATACTGGAGGGGGGTCATTTACCAGCACTTAAAGCTGATGGACTTTTACTCTTTTCTGTAGTGACCAGTACTCAACTGTTCTACAGGTGATCCTTTATTCCAAATATAAACCCAGACAAGTAACACTGCAAATTAATAAATTTTACGTATTTTCCTATTTTTATACTTCTCATGAACACTACTGTCATGAACATAATTCTAGAATAATTTAAGTTGGAAGAAAACTCTGGAGATGACCTAATGCAAACTCCTGCTCAACTCAGGGTTGATTTCAACCTGAGCATGTTGAGGGAGGTTGAGATCTTCCCTCAGCAGCAGAGCACAGCCCAAACTGTTGCTGAGGTTGGAGACCTCCACAGCTGCTATGGTCAGAGGTGAGGAGCAGCACAAAGGAGAGCCACTGCTGTGCTGAAGGTGTCACTTGGGAAACTTAAGGGTTTTATTAGGATAATAGTACAAATTCCGGCCCTTTTGCAGCTTGGATGACCAATTTTAGGAAGATGGACAAGAGCAAGAGCTCCAAAAGAAAAGTTTACTCCATGTTCTGTATGCTTTAAATATATTTCAACTGATTAGATTTGGAATGACAAAGACAAATACTATTCATCTAAATATGAACTAAAAGTTATATCTCCTTTTTATTCTCTTTTTTTTCGTCAGAAGTGTATCAGTCTGCTACATTTTTGGCAAGGGGGTTGTGATAAGCATTTTGAACTGAAGAAAAAGTGCACTCAATTTCTGAAAATTTCAGATTAATTACATTCATCTTGGAAGTAATCATGTTGTTAGATAAAGAAAAACACAGTTGAAAGTACAACCAAATGTGTTAACTGGTTATGGACAGAGAAGCCCACAAAGAATTCTTGTTAAACAAGGATTCACTAACAGAATGATAAATGACAAGTCATAGTTTTGGATACTTAAGAAGAAATCTTCACTGATCAGGCTTTGGTCTTTAACTGAACTGCCGAAATAGAGAGCAATTACAATTTTTTAAAGTATGCATTTTTGTATCCCCCTTAAAGGAAAACAAGATTTTGCCATTAGTTTATCACATTGTCAGGAAGCTTTCCTAGGGCTGAGAGAACTCCTTCTCACTAACAGACCACTCAGGAGTGACAGAAACCCTGCCACCAATGAGGAGCACACGGGTGTCCTCGGGAGGACAGCTGGATTGTTATCTTGGTCTGGATATGATATGTTTTCATTTGCTTTTCCAACATACTTCTTCACCTTGTGTTCTCTCTAATCTGTTGCAGGCTTGACAATGTCTGGCACAGCCCCATATCCATCCTGTAAGTAGCATGGCTGGCTGTGACAATAAGCACCGTGCTGCCTTCTTATGCAAAGATACCTGTGGGAAGACAGCGCGAGTCACATGGCTTTTTCCAGAGAGCAGAGTAAGTTAGTGTTCGATGAACTCTGCTGGTATCATGCCTTCAGTGTGCAAGAGAAACAGCCAACAGAAGTTTTCTGAGGCTTTTACACCACTTTCTTATTGCCTTTTGTTTTAGAGTCCTACCATTACATGCATCTCTATGTCTCTCAAAAAATATTTAGTTATTAGCACTTCCTTTTCTCATAAAATGTTATATGGCTACCATGAGATAAAACTGAAACCCCAGATGAAAACTTATTTATAGAAAATACAGAAATAGACCCTCTTTTCCCACAAAATAGATGATCATTGTTCTTTAAGTCAATGTGGAAGCAAAGAAACCCCATATGATTTGGCCAGACCGGCAAGGTACAAAATAGCTACGCTTCAGATGCACTTCCTTATCAGGGATTTGTTTTCATTAAAAAATGCCACGTTTTCCCTTATGGAAACTTTGTGACAGAAGTGTCTCCTCATTAAACAAACGCAAGCAGTTTGCTTCAAAACAATGAAGAGAGAAGAGATTATTTTTGTAGTAAGACCAATAAGTCAATCCTATTTCTTTAAAAGTTGAATAGACTGTAGAGACAGTCAGTGTTTTAAGTCCTTCAAGAGAGAAAGTAATCAAGAGAGTAGAGTTTTCTTGATACCACCAGCAGTGCCAGTTTGGAACAAATATTAGCTTTCAATAACATCAGATAACCTCCAGGGCATAGAGAGAGTCGAAAGTGGAATGGATCCTGTGTTACTGGAAGAATTTTTTCCCCCAGATAGTCTGCGGATAAATTCCCCAAAAGATGAGAAATAGAAGTAATATACAATGACATGTTTGCCAGGCCAAATTTGAAGTGGCGACACTTCGTTCTTACGGTTGTAAGATACCGCTGCCATACGTTTGTTAAGAACGTTTGAATAACTTTTCTGAGGCATTTTCAAATAATTATAAGCTATGGTCAGCTTGAATAAAATATATACAAAACATAAGGTAAAAAATGGGGTCCATATCCAATATACTTCATCCTGAAGTACTTCTGGGCAGAGGTGCAATAATGCAAAAGACTCTGACTGGATACAGAAGAGATGAGCTCTAAGAAAAAACTGGCAATGAAAAGGTTTGCTACCAGTCTCTCTTCTCCTGGGCAATGCCGGCACTACAGAAAACTTTCTTACTGCAAGGAGATTTTTGCCACAATAGAGGCCTTTATTATTAATTGGTAGTTCCTTTAAGAGCTGATGACTATGGCTGCAAAAACAAATTTATGTTTAAAGCAGGCCAAGTGAGTAAGTGACCGCTGCTTACTGGAATAAGAGCCATGAAACAATAGTGTAGCAAGTGCCAAAAAGAGAAGTGATGCTGAAAGAGAGGAACTCTTATATATGTATTTCAGACTTTGTGTGGCCTCTAGTCTCACTCATGAGTCTTTTCTTAATGGAGTGAACCTACTCAGAGTTGATGAGTTTACAGCTGGAGAAAAAGGAATGTTCTTTGAGTTTTGTAGTACTAATTTCAGGCTCTGACTACTACTTCCTGGCAGATGCTGCTTACATAATTTCGTCCTTACGCGAGATGTCCACCTGAGGAGAATTTCTTTCATATTTCATATTTCAAACTACTTTTTAACAATATTTTGACTATAATATTTGAGTTTCAATTTAAAAATAAGGTATGTGTTGATTAGCAGTATAGTTTTTGATTTATGGATAAGAACTCTTGATGGCACTCACGAACTCCTTAAACAGGAAGAGGGGACTGAGAACTTGAAAAATTCAAGTTTTGGGAATAAAAGTGAAGACTTTTTTAGGTTTGGTCTGTTATTCCAGCACGGATCTTTGAGAAGGTTAACAGGTTAAAGGTTAGCACTGTAGATTGTTAATTTTCCAGATCAATCTGCCATTTCAAGAGCAAGAATAGGGGCTCTGCAAGTGGGCAAAACACTTTCAGTACAGTGGAACACCAATCTGCTACACTTCCAGTCTCCAGCAGAGAATTTTTGAGACTAAGATCCTGAAGGTAAAACTGTGAAATAGCAAAGTGAAGCTGCCGCTGAGAATGTAGGTGGTATAAGCCAACATGCTTTGGTTTAAAACAAATGCTTTTAAAACTTTTAAGACAGATGAGGGTTCAACTTCTAACTGGGGAAGTGTTTCCTAGAACCAAGTTCTTCTGACTGGAGGAGAACTTGCAGTGGTAACAAAAAAAAAAAATTGGAAATTATATTTAGAGCAGCATAAAATAGGTTTACCAGAGTACAAACAGCAAATGGAAATACTAATAACAGATATCATTATCACTGTTTTTTCAGAGCCTTGGCTTTTTACTTTGTTCGTTTACAGGTTCTAGAAACAAACATGGTTTTTGGTCATTAACTAGCCTCTGGAGGTCCAGCTCTTTCTGTCTTAATTGGCATTCTTACAGTCTTGAGCAATATAAAGACCACTCACATGGTGATCTAAGGAGGATCCACACCAATGATGGATTTGTAAAGTTACACCAAAAATGAAGCAAACACCTAAAATATAATTCATTTAACCTGAATCATATTTTATAATCTAAATTACCTGAATAATGTTCATACCTACCTTCTAACATCAGTGTGTGTGAGGCATTCTGAGCCTGATTTTATGTAAGTTCTTTATGGAAACAAGACCAAATCACCTCTGTTCAATAGCATTGCTCCCTCCTCTCCTCCTGACAATATTTTTCACAATCTTCTTAAATGATATTGACTACAGTGCATTTTCATTCCTTTTACAATTCTAAATATTGCATTGCATTAATAAACACAAATTATTAAAGGCAATAAATAAATTTTTCACTTCTGGGCAGGGGTAATTAAGCTCATTTCAGACTGATACAATCAAAATAGGCTTTTGTTATAACATTTTCAACAGAAAGGCTGTTATAATCACAATTAATGTTTCTCAACATAATGTTTCTCAAAACATAAGTCCCTTTAAGACAAACCTGTACAGAACTCACACTGTTCTCGTGTTAGTAGGACTGCAATCTTGGTCATATACAGGCAACTTTAATGGAAAATAGTTTCGTAAATTCTGCTTTTCACCAGATCAATACTGCTGTTAACTGGAAACGCTGAGTAACATAGTAACTGTATGGGTTACTATTTTATGTCAACAACACTTAAAATGGTTTGTGCAATGAGTTTGTAAACAACTGCATTACATGGCCATAAGATAGCCTTGAATATCAGTATGATATTCATGACTTTATTCTGACAGGATTTCATTAGTGGAATTGAAAGGCATCATGTTAATAATCTGCTAGGCTTCCCTAAAATAACCTGACCAATGAGATTAGGGATTTATGTGTATGCTCTGTCCCAAGGCTTTTATCTTGGATCCATTCCAGCCTTGAAATAGGTCCCACTGAGAATTATTTACTTCTAAATTGGAAATAGTCAATAATTCTAGAAGCTCAATTGAACAGTTTCAACTCAATGAAATCTTACAAATAGGTTCAATAGTTCATGGTGCTTGCTCAGTATTATCAGGTTACAGGAGTCAATAATTTTTACAATGCTTTCAAATTTTCAGCTAACCATCTTTTTAACTGCGTTCTAATCTTTTAGAAGCCTACACTCAATATCTTATTAAAACCATAACATAACTGAAGCAAAAAATATCCCAGCAACTACAGTATTTCTATGGGTTTATTAATTACAAATAAGAACAAGTATTGAGACAAAATACGCAGTAGTGATCCAGGGAAAGGGTAGGTCTAAATACAAGTTGCATTAAGGATGTAAGGAGTACATTACAGCACGTAAGGAGTAGTAAAATACATAACTAGCCCCTACATTCATGTGACTCCCAGAGAGAAAGAGAGAACTTAGGTATTTTATTAGCAGTTAGGTACTGAAATATACTTTTTGGTTTTGAAATAAATTGTGCTGCAAACTGGCTGCTATAGTCAGCTACAACAGAACACTTACCTTCAGGTATATCACTCAAGCTAGTTATATCAGAAAGTGTGTACTTAAGCATGAGTTCCTGAACCACAGTATACTGGTAAAACCAAGTTCTTTGGAAGCAACCTAATAATTCTGGGGAAACAGAGGCCTTTTGTTATCAGTCACTACACAGCAGACGTTTCTCAGATGGCTTAAGTGATACAGTCTGCAGAATGCCCTCAGCATTCGTATAGGAAAAGCAAACAAAACCAGAATTGAATAAACAAACAACCAAAAATATTTTAAAACAACTGTTACAAAACTACAACTATTACAGGCCTAGTTCTCCACTACTTTGTGTCATATATGTAGGGCTCCACAGAAAGTGAATATAAAGTTACCAAGGAAAGTTGTATACATTTTCTTTGGCAGATGGCTGGACTGACTCTCAGGATAAAAATTCCTTACACATATAGGTAAACAATACAAACTAAGAACAAGTCACAATATATAACCATGTTAGGAACATACAAAACCAGCAACAATCTCAAAATAGATGTTATCAACTGTAACAAAGCAAAATGTAACACCAGGTATTCATGTCAAGAATTCAATGTAGAGACTTGCTTGAAGAAAAGACAAACCTAACGAAAAGTCACAAACACTGGATCAGGTAGGCAGCTAAGGAGAGCAGCACAGTCTCTTGGATTCACAAATTTGAACAACTCATGGCCTCATCTCAGCTGTCTCTCCTTTAAGTGGACTCCTTTCATTTTCAGGGTAATGTAAGTTGCAAATAGGCAGCACATCCAATTTGATAAAAAAGGGCTAAGGTTAAATATGGGCTTCTAAATTCACAAGCATGCCATTCTAAAGAGCAATTCTAAAGGCTTTAATCTAATCAATCCAATAGTAAACTACCAACTTCTGGACCAACAGAAAAGGTAAAATTAAAAAAAAATGCAAGATTCAGGACATTAATAATTAATGAAGTAGACAAGCAAGCAAAAGCAAGAGATCAAAATGAAAGAATATCTGTTCCCGACTGATTCCCTACTGAAAGTAGCTGTCAAATAAAATATTAAATACATAGGTATGGCTGTAGTTCTAGTTGGAATTGTCAGTTTTGAAATAAAACTTCATTCATTGATATACAAAGCATTTTGAATGTATTAATTGAACTACTGCTATGTGTTAGCTTTATGAGTCAAACCAGAGCTAAAAGACTATCAATAATTTAATGTTCAAGTATGTAATTCTGAATCTCTGCACAAGGCCATGAAATACTGTAAATAGGTACCAATTAGACATGGACTGGTCTAATTTACATTCACTGATGAGCTGAGCATCCCCTACCTTTCTCTTGTTTCATTAAGATACATTAATGATAAAGATTATCCAGTAAAGAAAAAGAATCTCGATATGAGACAGATGGTGGTCATTAATAGCGCACATTATCTTGTTGCTGTACTGCATATAGATTGATTTCACTAAATACTAGTTTTAACATATAATAGAAGGTTCAAACAATAATACTTCAGAAAATTGGTGCAAGATGAATAATGTAATATCTACAAATTTGGGGCTATTACACATTTGAATTTGCTCTGCTGAAACATCCTTATCAGCAAAGCATTCAAGGGCACTTTTAACTTACTGTAATTTAGGAATTAAATACACATACTTTTTCATGCAGACCTAAAAACAACAGAAATTTTACTGAATTTCCCCTCTTTTACTGCATTTTACAGCAATTGGCACTGTGTACAAATCTCTGTTATTAACACAAGTGTGGGGGAAATGGTATTGATTCCTTTTTTCACATTTGAATTCCTAAATCTTTATCTCCACTTTTTATTTACATGCTTAGTTCTGTCATCTCAGTCTTTTGGTTTTCTATTATTTCTCCTTATGCCACCATGCCTTAGGCCTGCTTACACTGTGGATTACAGTACTGGAGTGTGAACCAGGAGATGCTGACACTGCAAAATGCCTGGCTGAGGAGGAAATAATTCTGTTAAGAATTAATATCCCAGACACAGAGAGACCAAAGAGACCACATGGAGATGACAAGAGATAAATAAGATCATGCTGCTAGAATCACTTGCCTTGCTCTAGAGAATGCCAAAATGAGAAGGGCTGACATTCCCACTAACATTTCAAACTCCCAGACACAAATAGAAATAATTTACTTTAACTCCTTGTAGACAGACATTCACTCACAAAAGCACCAAATGTAGTTGAGCAATTTAACAGATGCCATTTTAAATTAATCCTAAGGCTACAGAAAATAATAAAAGACGTTGGTTCCATACATACTAGTACAAAGGTACAGTTCTAGTCAAATTCTACATCCTAATGGGATATGGAACTTGATGTGTTTATCTCAGAACAGTTCCGGCTGTTGCTTATCTTTTTGGAATTGATAAATTCCAAACTAATTCTAATGACAGAAAATAATTTATGTATCTTTAGCGTAATACATTTTTTTATTTTCCAATAAATGACAGCCTGGGTTTCACCATCCAATGAAAAACAGCAAAGCTACACCAAAGATCAGATGCAGTTGAGCATTTGGGAACGTTTCACAGAACCAGAGAATCACAGAATGATCTGGGCTGGAAGGGACCCTAAAAATCATCTGGTTTCAACCCCCCTGCCATAGGAGGGGACACCTTTCACCAGCAGGTTGCTCAAACCTCCATCCAACCTGACCTTGAACTCTTCTAATAAGGGGATATGCACAACTTCTCTGGGAAACCTGTTCCAGTGTCCCACAGACCCCACTAAACAACAATTCCTCTGTCTATACAATCACTTTCAGTTTAAAAGTGTTGACCTTTTTCCTGTCATTAAAGACCTTGGTAAAAAGTCTCTCTCCATCTTTCTTATGATCCACCATCAATACTTTGCTGATGGTGCTGTTCCGGTGGAGCCAATTCAAACGTGGAATAGGCACAAATACTGAAAGGCCTCCATAGGGTCTCCCTGGAGCCTTTTTTTTTTGTTAATGCAAGAAAGGAAACCCAGAGATCTTTCCCACATTTTTATTTACAAAAATGTCTAGCTGTAGAGCCGCTGATAGCAAAAAGCTTAATAAAAAACTAAATACAGGCATGCTTCATACAAGTAACAGTGTCAGTGAACTGTTTGCATCGCTTGAAGCAGGTTAAGACTATTAAGCCTTTGTTGCTGCCAAGTATGGCAGATAGACTTGTTATCTCCCTAAGAACTTGTCATAGTGTCTCATGGTAAAGATGTTTTACATTCTCTAGTCATTGGTTAGTAAAAAGTATTTGCCTGAGATCACTAATAGATTATGCCATATGTCACCTATATGGCAGCAGCTTAAAAATCTGATTTTATAAATGGTCTATAGCTTAAAGATGACTAGTTCTACTCCTCAGTACTTAAGGGCCTGAACTTGACCTCAGCTTCCTGGTTGTGCCTACTTTTAACATGCCAGTGAATGCCCTGCCAAGTCTCCCTACAGCTGCTTGAAAAATTTATGAATTAGTCAACTAACTTTATATGCATATTTAAGCTAGCAATTTTTTTTTCCCATTTTTTAATAAATTAATTATTTCAATGCTCAATTTATTATTTCCCTGAAATAGGGGCAAAACATTGATAGCAGAAAATTTTCTGATGGAAGATGAAGTCTAAAAACTCTGTTCTAAACTTTAGTTTTGAAAAAAATATCTTCTATTCTATGTTGTGGACTATCCTGCTACCAGAGAAAATTCAGTACATCGTGAAGTTATATTGGTGACAAGGAATTACAAAGACAGGAGTTATCCAAATTATACCTCCTTTAATCCCATAAACCACCACAGTGACCTAGATTTATGCAAGCAGTAATGGAAAACCTTTTTAAAAGCCACCATTTTAAAACTATCTTTCCTTAAAAGTTAAAAAAAAATACAGTGTCTTTTTGAAAATTTTAATTTAGCAGAGAATACAGTTTCTGTAGAAAATTCTTAATTAAAAGTTTTGTTCAACTGTAATACAAATTTAGGAGGGTGGGTTGGTTGGTTGTTTTTTTCCCCTGCTGGGTCTGTCTGGAGTACCAGATTTTGGTCAAACAGCACACTTGAAGAGCCACAGCATTTTCCACCTCAGTTTAGCTACAGTTGTCTTGACAGCAGACGTCAAGAAAAATCTGCCACAGGGAAATCAGACACATATGCAGAACAAATTTGGGGAAGACTTCAGGAATGGCAATGTGCAAACATTTTTAATGACATACTGCAGGAGTGCTGAAAACTTGTAGTTCAAGAGTTTCAACCCACTGTTGAATCCAGTAACTTTTGTAAATACAGGCACGTCACCCAAGCTCTCTGCCACAGTTCCTGCAGTAGATTTAGTGGCTGATAGAAGATATAGCTACATAAAGGATGCATCTCCTTGTAGCTTAAAGAAATTACATAACTGCTAAAGAGAATTCCTTTTATTACTACAAAATTTATTTATTAAGATATTAGAATTATTTAAAGTTGCTGTAAGGCCTCATTATTAAGGTATCAGTAAGATTATTATTAAGGTATCATTTTTAAGGTGTATCTCATTATTAAGGTAACAGTAAGAAAACACAAGCAGAAAAAAAAAAAACTTGGGGTTTTTTCCACTGCAGTAGTCAAAATGAAACTAAGTGAAAGCAGAAAATGATGTATTTTGAACATGGACATCCATAAGTATCTGCAAGGACATGTGAAGAAGTTCTGTCACATGAAACCGGATTTGGAAATATTTATACTTCGCTGTTTCCATTTCTCCTCTCTTCTCCCTTGGCCTCACATAGTTACCCCCTCCCAGCTTCCAGTGTCTGAAGTGGCTTATCAAGAAGCTTTCTATCTTCACTCTAGTTTTGCAGCTGCTGATGCCAGAACTCTATGTACATAAAGCATGAGTAAGATTCTCAGCAATTAGATATAAATGTACCTTTCCTTCTCCCATTCCCTCTCCTGAATATATAAATCCACAGACAGATGCTGTTTCTTTTCTTTCTCAGTGGTCCACAGGCAAGAGGATATCCTTGGAATGGCAGTATTTTCAGTCAGATTGTCCCTTTCAAAGCCTTCATTACTGAGCAGTAAATGGAATAAAGCCTTAAAGTCTTCCTGCAAAACTTCTAAAGAGAGGACATACCTTGCAAAACTAATGCTTTGCTCTGAAACTCAGTCATCTGATGTGCTTGCACAGAGCAACCCTGGTCTAAACAGAACTCATCACCATCTTCACAGAAGACCATGCTGTATTTTTACTCTACCACACTGAACTATTTCACTTTATTTCAGTTTCAAAATGGTAACAGCAGTACAGCATTACCTTTGAATTTCACTGCCTTGTACCGTGTTCAAGTATATTGTTCATGAAAGCTGCTTGTTGCTTTAACTGGTTTCACCTGCAGGCATCAAGATCAAATTCTTTAACATTAATATTCTGTGATGATATAAGCAGGTGGGGAAAAGCTTTTGGTGTAGATATCACCACTACACAAACCACAACAAGTAGGTCACATTTTGGTGGCAGACCTCTAATCTGATTGACAAATAGATGGAAAAACATTTTAAAATATTTTGAAAAGAAGCAAGAATCCAAATTTCATGTGGCTTTTGTATATTAAGAGTTAGAAATGAAGATACAAGACATGAAAAGCAAACAATATATTCTTTAAAGTGCTGCTTTCAATGGGAGCATTCCTCCCTGGGTCAAAACAGCACTGTTGTCCAGCAGATTTAATAACTCCATTTTAGTGATGATGAGACAAAGGATATATAGGAGAGATTATACAACACAGGAAACATGCAAAAAAAAATCATTCGCTCTGCTTTGCTCCACTTCATTACTATCTGGGTGTAATAATAATAATTCTTTTTTCAATGACAGTAAGCAGAATTTTAGCTTCCTTTCGCAAGGTGTCTGGTGCCAGCTAAATTGCTGTTCTAATACATAAGGAGCAATAATAAATTCTAAGGGAGTTACCTGCATATAGATGTAACAAAGGGAAGAAAAATGCAGACTGGGACAATTTAGGGAATTAATCTATCTTAAGTCTATGAATTTCCTTTTATGGTGTTTTCTTTATTTTATTTTATTTTTATTTTGTATGTCCCAGAAAATAAATTCCATTTTATATACATTTCCTCATGAGATTCTTCCTTCACTGTAAACTGAAATCTGACCTGGTGATGACCTTGCAGGTACAATAACGTCGTTAATTCAAGATGGCCATTGTCCTCCCCATCCTCATCCTGCAATTTTTTTTTAACAAATTAGTCCTCACTTCTGTTTCCTGGATACTACTGAAGATAATGCTATTTTTGATGCTTAAGTTGAACATTTAAGAGAAAAGAAAGTAAACAGCTGCAGAAGACATACAGATTACAAAATTACAATTACAAAATTCTAAAAGAAAAAACAATATGAACACAGGGTGTTATTAAATCTGTCTCCTAACTCAAAATCCAAAATCTAGGAAATAGCCAATATAATTATCAGGAATTTTAAGTAAGTGAGTATTTTCCAGAGAGCTTAATATAAGCAAAAAATGCAGGTAATTTGAAAAAAATGGAATTCTAAATTCATGTAAGAAAACCCATACTACTGTAAGTAGTATTGGCCAAAGTAGTATTAAGTACTACTATATAGGTCCAGAATATAGGTCTGAAAGCTATAAGAAACAGTATCGCCACAAAAGTTTTTTATTGTTTCTGGGTCCCAGTGAAAACAAACATGTAGGAGCAGTGTTTTATTTATGTATATGCTGGCAACAACACTGACAAATAATTTATTAATGTCTTTATGATCCTCCAGGTACAACACAATTTCATCCAAGGACACTTTGGAAAATTCCACAGAGCAACTAACCACTGTTTGTTTGAAGATAGTTTGTTACAGACACTGTTCGTTGCAGACAGTTTCAGAACATTTTTTTAACATGTTGTGGTACCGCTGTGCATATTTTAACTGTAGAAAATTATGCCAATAACTAAAGAACTTTCTCTCCCCAAAAGAACAGCAGAGTAATACAGTTCCTCTGAAGCTGTAATTGTCTTTGGCAATTACAATTCAACAGGAAATATCAGCAGGAAATTATAACTTGGTGCATCTATTAAAAAAAGATACTTTAACAAAAAACAAACACTGTAAATAGACAGGAATCAAAATTCAGTTATCTCACTTTAGCCTATATTCTTCTCTGCAGTATTGCATCTAGAGAGTCACTGCTTTTTAGATGGCTCATTTTAGTGATCCACAGAACGTCAGAGAAATGGCACAAAATAAAAAATTATTACAACCAGCCTAATGGCCCGGAAGCAATGTGCTGCCTTACTTACACTGAGACAGAACAAAACTGGAGATTTCACTGTGTGTGATCAGATGCTGGTTCACATCTCTCTACAGAACACCTGTTTGTTCTCAACACAAACCATTTTCAAGTGCACAATGGTGCTGTTTTGGATCCCAGACATCAGCTGCCTCCCAGTGGTAAGGAATATAGGAAGTGACTGGAAAAAATTTAAAGTGAAAGGGAAGGCTGACCACTACTGAAGTCCCAGCTTTCTACTCGGCTCTCACCTTCTATGCTCCTGCAGGGGCATTGCTGCTCACTCCAGTACCAGACTAGAGCCAGGCTGAAACCCCCCACACCCCCCAAATCACCTGTATTAAGGACGCTCAGAACCTCTTTTTTTTTCTTTACGGATCCAATCCTATTTTGCTAAGCAATTTGCTAACATAGATATAGGCTGCACAGGTCCCTCTTGACTAGCTGGAAGCAAGACCAGTCTGTGTTTATTCTCATCCTTTTGAGAAAGCTAACAGTCAGTCCTAGCTTAGGACAGAGCCTGTTCTTGTCACTTTGACTTTATTGAACTATGAAAGAGGTTATATTCCATGACTTTTCCACGCAAGGACAAATTTTGACCTGACAAGATAAGCTGGGCAAAAATATTTTGGAATAGATATAGAAAAAGGTTTTGATACCCAAAGTCAAAAAACATATACTACATTAGGAGGTAAGTTTTCACAGTGGGTGCCACAATAAGGGCCAGTTCTTCAGGAATGGCAGGTCCCATCCATGCAATGTTGAGTCCATGACGTATAAGCGCAGCAGGACCAGCCTAAGGTCTGGTCTTCTGGAAGATGCAAACAGATGTGGGGAAGCAGAAAAAAAGCCTCCATCAAGTAAGTAAAAGTAAGGAACAAGACAGTCACAGTACTTCCTGACTGTGCCAATTAAAGTGGTCCTGTGAAGATACCATGGGCCAGAGCACATCAATAAATCAGGCTATCCATGTGAAACACCTACAGATAGTAATAGATATTTCTTTTTTCTGCAATATCGACAAGGAGAAGAGAATCAAACTGATGGCCCTGAGGTGGTTTCAGAAGAGAAGTCAGACCATAGGAAAAGAGTCCATCATGTCTATATTTAAGAATTCAGCTAGATTTAATGCACCAGGTGAGTCATATGAAGTCCTTTAACTATTTGAGTACATAAGAAGCATTTTAAATCTCATATTTTCTTGAGGTGACGAGCAAATTGTCTGAAGAATTTGTACCTTGTGTGGTCTGCGTGCAGCTCTGTAACCTGGATACTCCATTCAAATTTCCTGCCTAACAGTTAGGAGGTGGTTGCAGAGGGCTCTGTTTCTCAGGCTCTACTCCTTCCCCTCTTTGAATCTCTTTTTCCATTTTTCAGGTGGGAAAGCTCACCTCTAGCCAGAAATGAAAAAAGGTTTCCTGAATTAACGAAGATATCAAGTAACCCTCAGTAGTGTGCCCATCCCTGCTCCTTCCCTGAACCTTCCCTCAAGTACTTGTCTCCTAAAAGGCCAGGCAGTGGCCAAACCAAACCAAATGCTCAGCAGTCTGAAGGAAATTTCCAATAAAAATGGCAACTCACACACAAATAAAGACAGATTCAAGGAGGAGCTCACAAAGTAAAAACAGAATTTAAAACCAGTATGGGCATATCTCTTTGTTGTAAATTGCTTACTACTGAAGAAAATCTGTGGCCTGGAGACTTGAACTACACTTGTTGGTCTCCCACAGATATTTTCACTGCCCAGCTATGTATGCTCATTGTTCCTGTGATACTTTCATTTCTAGCTAATGAATTAATTGCTTCCAATTAATTGACAGCAGCCTCATATTGTATTACTGAAGGATTACAAATTAAATATTAATTATGCTTCATTGTGCAGAAGAAATCAAATTAAACATAATCACACTCCATTATGAAGTAAGTACACTAGACATTTTCCAGAACAGATGCACACTGTCCAAATTATAGTCAATTCTGATATATTGTAAACAAGCTAAGACTCATTTATTAAACTGAAAGTATCACACCTCCCACACAGAAATGCATGAGACAAATGCTTAAAGCTTCAAATTTTCACAGATGGTAGCAAGGAGAAAACACTCTTACAAGGCAAGTATTTTGGCAGTCACTGGCATTCCACTGAAAGGAAAACAAAATTCCCACTATAGTTTTTCCTGTACCACAGTAGCATTAAAATGGCTTAATTGTCACTGTGGGTTTGGCCTGACATCATGCAGAAACTCATCCACAACCATGGGTTTCCAGGTACCTAACTCCAAATTGCTAAAAATACATGTCTGAAAACAAGTTTAGTGGTTTTTCAGGGAAGAAAACTTTCTTTTGCAATAAGGATGAGTTTGAAAAAACAGACAGAGAAGAAAGCCTAGAGAAGTGGAGTACATCACTCAGAAAAGGGTATCTTCATCAGTGTGGCGCCTTGGAAAGGACAGCTCTGTTTTCCTCCTCATGTTCTCTGAAACTTCACCCGCTCTGGGAGAGCAATTGGAGTATTTTTGGAGGTAGTGGGAGGAAGAAGGATAAAGGAGAGACAGATATCTCCAGAGCAACATTTCTTTTTCTCTCAAAAGATTGACTTTAAAACATCTGATTGTCAGCTTACCCAGTGAGTGGAAAATTTGTTACAGAAGCTGAGCCAGAGTCTTAGCTGATAAAAGTTTATCTCCACTGATTTCAGTAAGAGGAGAGGTGAGATCTTGAGGAGCCAAGACAGCATCTTTCTCAACAATATTGCCTATGGATTTCATTCCTTTTAAAAATGTACTCATAAACAGTTGAGCAAAAATTTTTAACAAAAAAAACCAAAAACAACCAACAAAACCAAACCAAAACACAATCCATAGTTTGAAAAGGCTACCAATGACTTTTTAATCATCACTATTTCACTCTACCTGTTATCACTAACAACCTGAAAAGGACCATTTCAGCATATGATAGACTTTGAGTAGGTAAGTATTCTCAAAATACTCATGCAGGTGAGTCATCCCAAAAATTCTAATTCAAGAGCTCCACCAACTAGCAGCCATCTAGCAAACACATGCACCATGTGTGGCAGCAAGAGAATACAAGCCTTTAAATTGATCACATCTCAATGCAAAACCAAATCCATTTTCCACAAGGGATATCTAAAAGAATATGCAGAATATTTTGCTTTATAAGATGCAGTCGTGTACATTTTGTTCTGGGTTCCTACAAGATCAGCTATCATTGACCTGAAAACACTACAGATTATTGTTAAAAAAAATTGCAGATGACACAGAGCTACACTGAAAAGCAGAGGCACAATTATGTCATCTCTGTCATTTACAGATGTGGTCATTCATCACACATTACATTGTGTTCATTCAAATAACATTTTAATATTCAATAAAATAACCCTAATCTGTAAAACAAGACGGGTATCATCTGTGAAAACACACTATGAGCATCATTACTGCTAACAAACACAAGGTCCCAAAGCAGTATTATAGCCAATGGATAACAACATCCCTGGGAATGGAAGCAGAGGAATACCAATCCAGACTTCAATGATGGTATTCCTTCTCAATGTGGAGGTATTTTTGGACTGCATGTGTATTTTCAGAGTGCTGTTTTGGGTTCTGGTGCTCTGAAGTAAAACACCAGCAAAAAAGAAAATAATACACATAGAGGAACTACTAGATAATCAGAGGGCTGTAAATCCTGCCTTACAATGACAGACTTAAGAATTTGTGTCCATCTGATCAAAGTAAAGGTTAAGAGGGGACTTGATTACACTATACAAGTACTTACATGGGAGATTACTGATAGTAGAGAGCTCTTTAATCCAGCCAAAAAGCAAGAAACATCATCAAACGATGGAAAGATCACGTTAAATACCAAAATATAATAAAGATAGCAATGTTTTACTGTTAAAATAATTTATCTTGGAAATGTCTGGCTCCAAAAGTCTATGACTTATATATGACATAAGGTCGTAGAATTTGTGATGGCAAAGAGAGATGCCTCCCATGCACCTAAGCTCTTAAACCTAAAATTGTTTTAAGAACAGCATCAGTCAAAAAGCTTTCTGACATTCTGGTATAATGAACAAAAATAAATAACACCTTAATTTCATCTGCACTTCTCTAATATTTTACTAATCCCATGTGTTTATATTATACAAGTGTAGCTAAAATTTAATTTATTGTCCTGCATCCTATTCCTGCTCAGGTAATCCTTGGGATTCAGGCAGGTGTTTCTGAAAACACAGGTACACATTACTAGCAATACTGAAATACTGCTTTTCAAGACCTCGAATTTCCTACGTGTTCTCCAGTAGGAGCAGAACTGTTGATATTCTCCCTGTGGAGTAATATCATTTAGTTAAATAACACAGGGAGCCACTAGCTGCAGGTCGTAATACTGTCACCAGTCTTCATGGAGGATCTACATCACCATGCATACAGGCATGTCAAAAAGTGGTAAATGCACACATCACAATCAGATTATTGATAACAATGTTTCAGGCTATACTGCTGCAACTTTAAATGTATTTATCTTCAGTTCTCACATAGGACCTGCAGTTTATTACAAGATGCTGCTTTATGCATACTGTAGACATTTCACTGTCATTTAGCAGTCTGACAACAAAACCAAAATTATACTAGTGACACGTAACAAAAATGTGCTACTTACAGGATTTGGAAAAACAAGACCATAATATGTGTACACTTGTGGTGATAAACAGTATAAAAATTGCAAATATAAGGACGGATACTGAACTAATTTAAGGATTTGAATGTTTTGTGTGATCCACAACACATGCGCATGTGTATGTGTGGGTGTCAGAGAAACTGAGAGGATTTACATTGTCAAGGCTTCCAATGTTTCCTTCTTTGGATATTTATAACATGATGTCACTCTTTAGGGTCAGGGTAGTGATGGCTTATTTAGCTAATCATTTACAACTGTAGAGAAAACATTTGATTGAAAATGTTCAGTCCAGTGTCTGTTAGGTGTTATATGAGTGAATGAATGAACTGAAGACAGACTGAATGAAAGCACCTTGTTTTTAGTACAGATTTGTTAACGGGAGGATTTGGACAGAACTAGAATATACAGTGTAACCCAATAAATGTACTATGTTATCTCTGCTGTACCACAAAAAACCTTCAAAACACCTTTCTGTTTTCACTCTCTTAAGAACATGTTTTGCAAGTTTCTTTCACATGCAGTGTCTTTTAAAGGAAAGAACAAGCATTTTTACTAAAAGAGTAGTAAACAGTCAGACAGAAGTCAATTCATTAGTTTGCTGACAAAACGGAAATGTCTTTATGAAGCATTCACCAACCTTCGATCTCTCTCTCACATAACACTTCAGCAATTCACAATCTCACTCTTTTACAGCTTTGTTACATTTTGCATATGATTCTTCCTATGTGTTTAGCAGCATTGTGAGAATGACAAAATATTCATTCCATCTCTGATGGATATTTAGTTAAGTTTAATATACCAGCCCTGTGCTTGCTGCAACTCTTAAAAATATATAAAATAATATATACTGAATCAAAAGCTACTATTCCAAATAGAATAGTGCAGAAACAGAATCCCAAATAGAATTAGACACACAGCCAGAATCTCAGATGGGTAAATAAACACAGGCCAGCATTTTTAACCAATTTTCCTATTTGTGAGTCTATATACACTTCTTTCCCCACTTTCTTAATAAATTACCTTTCAGCGACAAAGAACTTCCAGATTTTTAAGGTCATCACTCCTTATGGTATCTGGAAGAGAATTTCTATCTTTCATGAAATCTCTTCATGAGAAGAAATCATCTTTCATGATGGTATCTGGAAGACAATTTCTATCCTTCATGAGATTACTTAGAAGAAACCTCAAAAAGCATCAATTTTGTGTTCAGAGAACGGTAGACAGGATACGTTGGAGATGTCATCTGTAGGATTCTTCAGCATGTTTTTTACACAGTTTAATACAAACACGACATTTTTTAAAATATCTCTTTTACTATGATCAAACATTCGAGAGACATACATTACCAAAGCTGTAGGATATGACAATAATGGCTCTACTTTTTCCAAACACCTGTCTGTCCCAATATTTCACCCCTGTAAGATGACCAAGGAAAGTATTAGAATAGAGAAACCCTGTAGGTGATACCTCCCCATTAAAGACTCCCAGATGGGAGGACTTTCAGGGACTTTCTCTGATGAAGGTGATAACACTGTGTGTAAAACTCTAGCATATTCTTGTTCCATGAGTTTATTAATTGCTTTTGCATCTACACAGACATCTGCAGTTTTCTGTGGCAATGAGTTCCACAGCATGTTTTTGATATCACTTGATACAGTCTAAATTTTATAGCAGGATAAACAGTTTAATTAGTTAATTCTCTCTGTGTCATCCATAAATTTATAGACCTTTTCACAGACTTTAGTCTACTTCACAGCTTGAAATATAGAAGGTGTTCCTTTGACATCCTTGCTGCACTTCTTTATGTGTTCTTGAGCTCTCTGTATTATTTTCTAAAGGGGGAACATAACCATGTATATTATTCAAGATGAAGAAGCATTAATGGTATAAGGAGTTGCCCAATAATTTCTGTTTTGTTCTAAATGCAATTCCTAGTTTTCTGCTCTTTTTCTAATAATTTTTTACATTCTCTTCCTTGCCCTCTGCTCATCTTTGCACAGACAGTTTTTATACAACCACCTATATTAGCTCCGAGCCCTGTGTCCTGAGAGGGAATAGCTTGTCACCTGCCATTTGGTCATCTTCCCACTTAAGTACTGTGAAATCCTCCTGGATCTCTGCAGTGAGCTTTCATTTTTGCTACACTGAATAACTTGGGACCATCAAAACCTTTGCCATTCTCGTCCTTTCCAGTACACTTCTCCAGACACCAAGCAATGCAAACACCAACACAGACCCCTTTAAGACACTCCAATATTATCTTTTCATTTTAGAACTATCTGGAATGTGTCAAGATATTGGATTTTTAATGAGTTTAGTAGTTTAGGTCACTTTTAGTTATTATAATGCAGCGATCAGAAAGCTCCTATTGAACAACAAATGCCTGCAGTAGGGGACAAAATAATCTCATGTAACTGTAAACAGCTTCAAAAGACCTTAGCAAGCACTGTGAGAAACTCATGATGAAGCAAACACAACTCTGTGTGAAAAAATCCTATCAAACAGAAATACATTAAATCCAAAAGTGACTACTACCTCTAAATTTCTTTACATAGGGAGTGCCAGTATAGGGGATTCAAACATCCTTCCTGAGCTTTGTGCCCCTCCTACACAAATCTTATTGCTATCTCCTTCCCACCCTCTTGCAACACAATCAGCTGCTGGGCACTGAGGCCATTTGACTTGCACTAATTTCAGTATTTGTTCATCATATACTAAAGCAAGTTACAGGAAGCCAACTACTGTGCTCTGCCTCCAAGGCACTCACCTATGGAGCCTACAAGTTTCACTATTCTCCTATCTTCCAGCTGTTTCCTGTAGCTCCAGGAGTAGCTCATGCTGTGCCCAGATGACACCCATTCTCCTTCAAAACACAGGCACCTGTGTTACAGACAGCAGCAGAGGTTTAAACTAGAACTCCTTCTAGCCATAAAAAAAAAACCAAAAGAAAGGAATGAAGTTGAGCAGTGCAAGGTGTATCCCGGTATTCATCAACTGTTTGATGAGCACTGATGGAAGCAACTGAAACACTGAGGGTGCCAGGTGCCCCAAACACCTTCTCTTTCAGTGTACCTTTCAGTCATAGTGTGTGTTATCAACAGAGGACAAGTGTCTCTGGTGGAGGACATTGGAGCTCTGCCAAACTCGTTAATATTCAGAACAAGGTGATATCTAATAGCCCCCAATATATAGGCAGTTGCACTGGCTAAGGGGTAAAAAACATCTTCCCAGACAAAGCCCAGTGGACTGAGAAGCAGGCTCATTCCTAGGAGTGGGTGAAGGGAGGATTTCAGCTGAATCAGTGGCTGCAGTACAGTGAGAACTCTGTGACTGGACACTCACACCCACGCAAATGCCACCTACAAGACAGGAAACTGGATACACACTAGTCTCTTCTAACATTTTATTATTAAAAATACAGTCTGACAATCAACCTCTGTGTGTCTTCATTTACCTGGGAAAGACTTTTATCAGTGTAAATCAGACTTGGATCCATCCTGCCTTTCCAGCCATCTATTTGACTATTATGCACAAACAAGGAAAGAACAGGTGCAAGAGAAAGTATTTCTCTAAATTTGGTTTTATAATACCTAGATGTAAAGTACATTGTCAGTAATGACATAGAACTATTACAGGGATGAAAACTGCTTGCTGGGTTAAAAGATTATCAAATAATCAGAATAAAAGCAATTTTCAGGTTTCATTACACGTGCATGAAATCACGGTTTAAGCAATCACAAAAAATAGCTGCAGAGCAATAACTCTCCTGGTTCACATTAATTTTCCTAAATAATAAAGGAAAACCAATTCTTTGTAGACTTCTGGGATTATACAAAATTACACTTATGAAATACGTGTTTTGCAGAATGAACTGCTAGGAGGACTTTTACTTAAAATATGCACTGTACTGAATCCCTGAGTTACTCTTGTTTTGATCTTTATACCACAAGACAGAGGGGAGCCAAACAAGTTTGCTGTTGGACAGAGGAAGGTACAAGACAGAAAATCAATCCACTGAATGTTAAATTGCCTCAAACATAGCTCAGAATTGACAAAGCATTAATATAGAGAGTTTACTTTTACCTTAAGACTCTGGATTTTAATGAGAGGAATCAATTATCCTCTCATCAATTATAAGGATTTGAGCAGGTCAATCTGATTTTTTCATACCTACCTCAATAAACATTCATTTCTTTTTCATGGTTTATTACACAATTTTCTCACTGAAAGTAAAGAACAGCCAAACTGATAATAATCAGCCAGCTTCAATTAAAACTATTGAAGGTTAAGATGGTATAAAATCTTATAAACCATGAACTTATTACACTTAGTGCAACAATTTGCTTAAGTCAGCATAGTGGGTTTCAATTAACATTTTTCTAAGTATACTTTCTGCAATAGTCAGAGAAGCAGAAAAACTATTGGTAGGGTGACAGAAATTCAATATTGATATTTAATGTTTGCAAGCCTACTGGAAATTCAGATGTTCTACAGGACTTACTTAGTGCTACTGTAAAGGTGCAAACACACATTTTTCAATGACACTGGAAAAAACCAGTCCAAAAATTAGGAACAGGCTCAACAATAAGCAGCCCAAAAAGGAAAAAACTTATTCCCTTAGGACAGAAATCACTTTATCTTTGCCTTGAGCATGCATTCAAGTCACCAATAAACCCAAGACCAATAACTGGCTCAACTGTTACCTGTACTGTCATCTCCCTGAATAAAACAGAGACTAAAGAAAGGAGCTGAGTCATGGTGCAGCTGCAACATCCAGCATGAAATTAATCCCAGCTGAACTGCACAACTGATAATAGTTACCAGCACACACCCAATTAGGTGGGATTAATAAATGATTCCATCAAATAGATGGTGCAATTAAATAACAGCAGTTAACTGGTATGTGATTTATGTAGATAAAAACATTCAGACAGATCAGATGTAAACTTTGCATTAATGAACCTTATACATAGCCATTTTGCATCCTGATGAAGTATTAAGCCAAGAACTCTGGAACTGTGAAAAATAATGTTATACATCCTTTGATTTTTAACATTTTGATCCAGAAAGCAAAAGCTAGTACTCTGAATCACTAATTTTAAATTTCATCACAGCCTTATGCATCTCAATACACTTTTCTGTATACATATAAAAACACAATTTGTAAAGATTACATATTTTTCTCCATTAGCTGTGCATGTATCACTTATGCAGCAGAGATTACCTTGTGATTTAGAGTGGATTATCTGGCACCTGAATGATTAATTCATAGCAGTTTAGCTGTGGACAGGCTTGGTGTACTTTACTCACATGAGAACCAATTCACAGTAGGTTGTTCTACTGGTTTAAATGAGGTCACAGGAGAGCTAAGGCATTCCTCAAAGAAATCAATACAATAAAATCTGCCTTAAATCCAGCCCTGTGTGTTCAGAAGTTGCCATTCTCAGTAAGTCAAAGTCTGGAACCTTTCTTTGTTAAGATTTCCAAGAGACACATCTCACAGCTGAAATATTGCTAGTTCTGTGCGAAGGAACTGAGCAGGTTACAGAAAATTATTACTGTTTTACTTAGTTTCACAAAGATTCAGACTAATGACCAAAGAAAAAAAAAAACCCAGTATTTTATATACTGCACCGAATTCCTCCTCAGGGAAGCAACTTTTGACATATAGAGCAATATCTCATTTGTCACTGTTTTACATACATAAAGATTTAAGTATAACATATGGATACCAACTTCCCTAAAAATTATTTATCAATTAGACAAATGGGAGTAATGGGTAGAAGATTTCAGCATCTGAAAATGAGCAGATGGTTCTGTAAATAACCATATAGTTTATAGTCAATATATTCTTTCGTGGGACGTCAATAATATTCAGTTCTGTATATTTTTGTCTCTTCATTCAAAAGCTCGTGAAAGACAGAAACAGCATTTTTACAGTAATTTTGATGCATTCTACACATGACAAAAGACATGAGGAGTAACTTTAAAGCTATTGTTAATTTCAAATTACAGTTTATGTCTGGCAAATAAATCAGGTGTTGTTAAACAGCAGATTACAAATGTTTAGTCACAGTGCCCTCTAGCTGTCTTAATTCCTATTTTACAATTTCAGTGTAGCTTTCATGGAAGCAAAAAATCTCTGCATGAATCACCAGCTAGAGAGGTATAGGTATTGCCAACTCTGCTCCTCTACCCAGTTTTCCTTATCATGGTGACCCGCCCACCCCACTCCCAAAAAGTCTTTCTGTTACATCCAATGAACAAAATATTTTTTTAAATTGAATTTCCCAGCCTGAAAAGTACAGATCAGGAAACTAGTCAGAAGAAAATAGAAACTGATTCTAAATTTTCATTGAGACCTGCAAAACCTCAAAAGAAAGAATGGGTTTCTACCTTTCAATGCTTTTTACTTCTGTGTGCAATCCATACCACTTGTTCTGAATTCGAAGCACCAGTAAAGAGCAGCACACCTGGAAAGGTGGGCTGGTAGATAAAAGAATGAAGGCCAGGCTCCCTTCTCAGATGACACCAGTCAGCTGCAAACAGGAGGCAGTTTATCATGTATTTTTCTAATCCAGCTGCTTTAGGGAACTGGGTCATTTTTCAAAGGCCCTGCCTTCCAAAAACACGCTCGGATGAACACTTGATATTCTCTTCCTTCTTCCTTCTGTTGAGACTACACTTTGCCCACTTCAGACCTCTTAGATCATACTAAAACCTGATTCAACTAAAACCTGGTATACTCAGTGTCTTAAATACTCCTTCACAACTTTATTCTCTGTAACAAGATGCACTCAGCTTCTTTCTTAACCTTTAATGGACAAGATGACTTACATACAGGACTTTTTAAATCACAGTCACTTTTGTTTCAAAAAAAAACCACCAGGAAATTGCAGACCTTCACAAAATAAGGATCTATTTAAACTATTTTGCAATGAATCATCTTCAGCAATATCTTCCCAGTCTCCCTGTAATCCTAAAGTCTGACACTGAAGCAAAGTTCCTTCCTTGGCTTTCTTTCTCCAGGAAAGGTGAGAAGACAGGGTGAAATTGGAAAACTTAGGTTAAGAATCACAGCGGTCCTAGAAACATTTCAAATTCTCTACCCCAGCCTACTGTAATTTTAATGTATAAATCCTGAGAATAACTTTGTGGTAGGAAACTTTTTTAAAACAGCCATTTTCACTCTGTTCTCATTTTAAATGAAAAGCAGCTGGAACTAGTAATACCAGATGAGAACATTCAATTCTTTGCAATGTTCAGAGCTACAAAATTCAAGACATTTCTCTGAAACTGTGTGCACTCTGCTTATTTAATGCTTATGTTGCATTTAAGGAGCTGCAACATAAGGCAAAACAAAACTATGAGAACCTGGATGTTAACATCCACTGTGTGGAAATACCCTGGGGTAAGCCCTGTCTCCTGGACACAGGATGCTTTCAGCAATAGATTAAAAACAAGGTTTTTCTCAACCCTACCAATATGAGAACTGAGCATTTATTCTACAGTTCCATGAGGAGGTAGAATATTCTTACTTGAAAAAGTCCAAAACTGAAATATCTAAAAAGATATATTGTGTTTCTGAGTCACAAGAACTGATCATAGGTGGATGGCTTGTGATGATGTTATGTTCCAGCTTATAGAATTTTGGTGTCATCTTACTGGCAGAGGGTTTTTTCTTCATTTTTCCTATCCTAATTCCATTCACCTTTTTGTATGCATATATGGAAATCATTTCAGCATGGAATGCTTTTAGTAGGTAAATGTTGTGAGAAAACCATCATGAAAAAGTCTAGAAAATATCTTTGTGACCCCAAGTGCTACACATGATCTAAAGTTAAGAAGAGTATTTTCAGCCCTGGAAAATTTCAGGCTTTTGTGATACATTTCTGAAGTCTCTAATCTGGTGTTTCTTTGTTGTTGTTGCTGTTTTTGTTTAGTCCCAAGCCAGTCTTGCAAGCCTCAGTACTAAGCCCAGGAAGCACAGCACACTCACGTCGCTCATAGCTGGTGTCACAGTCACAACTGCAGGTTTCTGCCTCTGCTGTCACACTGCTCCAGGGTGGACTTGTCACCCAGGGAGTGCACACAGGACCAGCCTGCACTCCTCTAGGACAAAAACAAAAGCCCTCTGCAAGTTCCTTCACTGTACTTCATACTGAGCAAGGCGTCATCCTCCTGCTACTGCAGAGTACTAAAGGAAAATATTCCCTTTCTTAGCCTCACAAGCATTTTAAGGCTAGAAAAAGGTTCTTTTGAGTCTATTCTCATTTATTCATCTCTATAGGACTAATTGTACATGTCAAATGCTGCTGTTACCTAGCACCAGTTTATGTTCTCGGTTACCATTATGTGTTAGATAGACCTGAGGTATTACAATGGGTCACCTGAAAGAAGCAGAACCCATTGTGCATCTTGACTCTACTTTTCAGAGCAAATGTCACTGAAAGTCATTTTATCACAATTCATTTTACAGGTTGATTCCATTTAGATAGGTTCTAACTGTGTCACTTTCAATGTTTCATTATAAGTTTTACAACCAGCAGTGCTCTCCATCACAGTCATGCTGATTCTCTTACAGTAAAAATGTCTCTAAAAATAAATTCCTATCCTTTGCTTTCCTAGGTGAGCATTGGTAAGTGGCAAAACATTTCTAACCTATACTTAGAGATTTTCTGTAAGAAATCTTTGCATGGAGAATTTTGGATTGGAAAATGCTTGTATCCCAAGTTACATTAACTTTTTTGCATGCCTATTTAATACCGCTTCAGCATGCAAATTCAGAATTCTTGCACCCAACTATTTTGAAGTTCTTTTATTCCTAAAATGGTGAATTGCATTAAAAGTTTTACATACTTAAAAAAGGAGAAAAAAATTTAAATAACTACAGCCAGTAAATTTAAGGATGAATTTAAAATTACTATAAGGAAAGCTATATGCCTATAGAATTAAAAGAGTATCTTTTAATTTTTTTTCAAAACCAGCAATATATCACAATTCCTCTGAATCTACATATTTATTTATTTATTTATTTATTTACAGGTACCACTTCAGAAACAAACTAAAATAACTAAACTTACATATTAAAATATACTGTCCATTCCTTCTTTCACAGAATCTTACTACAGAATGGACAAGAACGGATGTAACGGCATTTTCTCTAAATAATACTGAAACTTTCACACTAACTTTAAAGCTTTAACACTAAATTTAATTGACGAATGATAACATGAAGAAAGCTTTTGGCACATTAATTATAAAAAGGCTCTTTTCTTTAATTTAGCAATTTTTTCTGCCATCTGGTACCACCAT
Organism: Irena cyanogastra; assembly: GCA_013397155.1. Lineage (NCBI taxonomy): Eukaryota > Metazoa > Chordata > Aves > Passeriformes > Irenidae > Irena > Irena cyanogastra. Next base: position 1,756,236 of record VWZV01000288.1, read on the forward strand.
AAGTAGTTATCTGTGCATTATTCAAAATGATTTTTGAATTCTTGAATTTTAGACTGCTTGTTAACTTTTTTACAGTAAGTATCCAATGTTTTATTGAAAATATCTCTTTCAATGTGCTGTAACTGGTGCTTTGGCTACTTTTTTGAATGTGAAGTTCCTTTGGGTGCTGAAACTACAGAATAAGCAGTTCTGACACAAAAAAAATTAAATAAAATAAAAGAATGGGAGTAATTCCTGCCTCAAAACTTTGTACACTGTTACTGCACAGGAAATGAAAACTTTTACTTCAAAACCTATAGATAAGTGTAGTAGGGAACTGCTTAAAATGTGTGATGTTGTGAAAAACACTGAAGACATTCTAAGACTATTTCTATTTAACATGCAAAAGAAAGTGGAGGGCTGCAGCTACTAGCAAGCAAAAAAATCCTGGATCATCTAGTGGATATTCTGACTAAAGAACTCAAGATTTGGCACTAAGACTCACAGAGAGAAAAAAATAGCAATCTGAGTAATCAGCTGGAAAAAAAAAATAAAGCGAGAAAGCCTTTAAGGTCCTGTGTACTTTTGTAGATTAAATTTTCTTATCAAATCCTGAAAATTTCTCCTCCCTCCACAAATTTACTGTCTTTTTTCCTGTTGGGGGCCTAGTATGAAGGTTTTTCCATACTATGAGTATTGCTAAGAGAAGACTAAGGATTCAAGTCCAATTCCATAGTGAAAATATTGCTAGTTTCATTTTAGATTAACTTAGGTAAGTATCAGATAAAAATGCAAGTAGCAGGAGTGAGATGCAGCACTGCTCTACCACCTTAATTTGTGCCCTTCACAATCTGATAACTATTTCCAACCTGCCCATGTCATTCATGGAAACTATAACATATTGATATTTTCAACCTTTTTTCTCTCACTGGAAAATACCCGATGGTTTTCTAGAAACTCAAAAACTGTTTGTAGCTTCTATTTTACAATCAAAATGTTAAAATTCATAAGCCTGGGTGAAAAAAAAAACATTAAAAAATACACATTTTCTAGTTTGGAAAAAGGTAGTCCAATTTTAATTGGCATCAAACATTTATAACTTCCTATGTACAAGCAAATTTCTTAGTCTCCTGATTTGTAGAGGTATGAACATATTAAAGAAGAGGTGTCACTTACAAGTCATACCCTGTTTCTAAAAACACTGCATTAATCCTGCACATTAATCACTAAAGCAATGTTTTATTTACATCACACTTAGAGATTCTTTTTAAGAAGACCTAGAAAACAGGCAATTGCTGAAAAGTGCAGGTAAATATTTTTTTAATTGACTACTTATTTTTGTTACAGTTGTGGTTTTAGGGTGATTGATGGTTTCACCATCAGATAAAGCAATAGAGAGACAGGCATTATCACCTGCTAAATTCAGACATTTCTACAAAAATATCTGTGCAGTGATTTTTCAAGATGACAATAAAATGTATCATACAAATGCATGTACTTTTGGGAGGACTATAATCTTAAATGTTTTAAATAAGCTCAAGTCATACTCTCTCAGAAAGCAAACCTGTTTTTCTATTTTCTTCCATTATCCCTTGTACTACTAAATGGTGAAGAAAACCAGATCCTTCAAATTGCCCTCTCTAGCAAGAGCAGGTTAACTGCTAGCATTAGGGCCATAATCTGGCAAGAATTACCTCAAATGCTCAATTCAATTCACACAGGCAGTGACCTGGAAACACAAGGCAGCTGATGTACCCAGGACTGTCAGAGGGGCAGAGACCATCACCCCGTGTTACCCCACGGAGCTGAAAGCACAACGAGGGCAAATTCGTCTGAATCGCATCAGCTGCTGCCACGGCTGCCAGGGGAGACCAAACGCCTGCAAAATTTCTTGCTGCACAATTTCTTCCTGCACTTTCCAATTCTTGCTCTTCCCTGCCACGGTTTTCATGTTCAGCAGCCTCCATCACAACTGCAGCCTCCTCTCCATCAGCCAAACAGGGCTGGGAAGCAGGCTGCCTCCCCATCTGCTGCTGCCACCTACCCCGCTGCTGGCAGGCAGGCTGGGGACAGGTGGGCTCTTCTCCCCGGTTCTGTTCTGGTGACAAAAAAGAGAATGCAGCAGCAGTACCTAGGGCAAGCAAATGTCTCACTAGGGTGGCAGCTGGGCTACAGAATTTTCTATTCCAGGTGCTTGGTATCTTCAGGGTTTTCAGCCAAAATAAAAAAGGATAAAAAGTATCAAGAAGCCTTTTCTTCTTAAAAAACTGGTTTTTATGGAAGTTCATTATTAAATTTCTATTTTTAAAACAGTGTTTATCTCAATGTCCTCCTGTAAGCTAAAAGCAAACAATACAGTAATGGACCAGCTCCTCAGCTAATGGAAATTGGCAGTAGGTCCTCTCAGAAGATAAACCTCAATTTTAGGTTTCCCCAGCAAAGGAAAAACCTCTTTGGAGTGCAGATCGCAGCTTTATAGATTTTCTAGTTCAAGGTGAAATGACCTAAAGATATGCTATCCTATACAAGAAGAAACTGTGCTTTACTTGGACCATTCCAAAAGGACTATATCCTAACAGGCCTCGGGAGGTGTCTTTAGACCTTCTACACAGAGATATTACCCACAGACATGTGGCCTCACCTCATGAGCTGCAAACACAGGGCAACCCACTAACTTGTTCCCCAGATTGTTTTTCTCTTCAGAGCTCAATAATTTGGGTTAGGGAAAAAGTATTTTTCAGTCTTCAGAGGACTCAACTCATGTGTGTCATGGGCAAAGAAAATGAGAAATAAACACAGCAGCAATGCTATAGTTCCTGAAATGGCAAGAGAACTGCTGGAGTGCAGCATTTTCACATAATCCTACTGGACAATGGCACAGCAACAAGGTTTGCGTGGTTAAGGGAAAACACTCTCAATGTCTACATGTCAATTCAATACAGAGGGGTATGAAACAAGAAAATTCGTAATAGCACCATCAATTAACTTTTGCATAAGGTTTAACAACATTGTGCTGTGATCAATTTTTCTAGTCATTTATCCCTAGCACTGGAAAGGATATTTATTTGAAAGGAGGAAAGGGGAGTCAGTTTATAAAGCCCTAAGACATTTCCACAGCCACATCAGCCTCATCATGGCAACACTACAGGACAGCTAGGACACAGCCACAGGGCTATTTGTCTCTCTGTCTTGGGTTTGAGCAAGAGCCCTCTGGTGCTGGACATGCCTTTGTCTCTCCCATGCCTCTCCCATTGCAGCCTCCAGCATCCTTTGTACTTGCTGCTCATAGCTAACAGGTCTGGCTGTGCTCAGCACTTGCAGTTCTTCTCTCTGGCATCTCTTACCAGTGACAACCTTCTCGGAATCAGAGTCATCGAGTTCGGGCACCAGGAAGAAAGCTCTTAGAGGTAGGGGGTTTACAACAGTGTTACAACTATAATTCTCACTAAAACACTCACAAGCACCCGAGACTAGTTCAGTCAGCCCACACGACAAGTACTTTACTCCCAAGCTGTGTCTTCTGCCTGTATCTTGACAAAGAACTCCTCCCAAAATTGGTATGTGTCACTTGAAATTCTGTGGTTTGGGCTTTCCTTGTAAGCTATCTAAAAGAGTTTATAGGAAAATAATTTTACTTTGATTTTTTTTTTCTCACTGTTTGGTGTTCTCCACAAATTTCTATTAATTTCAGTCATTCTATCAAAGTGATTAACATTGCTCTCACCCTGATTGACCTGCATTACAAGAGAGCCAAGTATGCCACAGGAGTTCTGGCAGCCTTTGATATCAACAACCAGCAGGCACTCCTGCAGGGATAGCTCTATGGATAAGAGAGCTCTCTGGTGTCCTGGGATACTGTCCTCCCTGGGATCTATGATGATTCTATGCCAACTGTTTTGGGATGTGCAAGACCTCCTTTGCCCTTTCTCTGCAGAGAGTGTGGTTTGGGGAATGAGCTTCTCGGTCGTTAAAAGGTTTGGGTTTTCAGAATCATCTTCTTGAAATTACACCTAAATTAAGCATTTTCTATTCTTTGACATTTCCTGGCTTAGAAGAAGGAAAAGCTTGAGGAAGTCTACTTCACAGAAGACAGAGGCAATACGGCAGATTTAGCACATGGAGAGGTACTTTTTGACCAGGTGGGAGTAAGTTTAGCTATAAAGATTGAAACACCATGAACTAGCTTGGAATTTGCAATTACTTTGATTTTCAAGTACTAATCCTGGCTCAAGACACTTTCCAATCACAGTGACTTGGAAAACACATTTTCTGTTGCTGGTGTGGTCACTAGACACCTGTGCCTTAGGATCCCAGCTGGGAGGACAATCAGGTTAACTTGTCAACCTCTTACAGACTGCATTCTTAGAGCAGTATTTTACATCCATAATTTGTATAACCATAATACATTAATAAATAATAAACTTTCTGCCTCTATATACTTATACATAATGTAAACCTGTGACAGTTTAGGCTGTTTAGAAGCTATAAACATTATAAGGGAATTCCCGTTTTCCACGTGCATTTGAGAAAGGATGACGCCCTCAAAGGATTAGTGTCTGAGAACAGCATAGAGGCCTTACAGATTTGGAACCTTTCCTTCCAGCAGCTCACAAAAGCTTGAACTTTCTGAAGCTCACAGTATAACACTATAATCTTTGCCAAATATTAAGCATGACTATGGTATAAATACACAGCTACACCAAATATACACAGAGGATATATAAACATAAAGCCCACAAAACATATGGCCAGGTAGACACAGCTATGAAAGTACAGTGGAAGCCTAACACGGTTCTGTAGAACAGCAACCGTGGTTAGGAAAACAAACCAAATCTTTGTTGTCCCTAAATCTTGTTCTGAAATTGTGCTAACGATGACTAATCCTTGACTGTAATGAGCAATCAAACAAACTAAAGCACAGAATCCGGAACATCATGCAGCTTTAAAGCTTTGAGTAAATACACATTTCCAGGGACACAATAATCTGTACCTTGGGGAAAAAGGAAAAGGAGCAGTAACTAATTTTGATAAGGGTAAAGTATTTAATAGAAAGCTATTATTGTGGCTTTTAAATATATAAATAACTGTTTCCTTGTTTCAGCTTGTCAAACAAAATGCAAGCCCTCTTTACAGGCATTTGTCAGCTGCAGATTGTAATTGGGCCCAAACCCACCAAATCGCTCTAACTAAAATTAATTAAAGTTGTATATTTGTTCCTAAGGAATTTCTTCAAGTAATGTAAAATGTATTGAAATTTCACACTTTTTCTGCAAAAGAAATGAGCAGTAAGAGAAGATAAAACTACACCAGAAAATATGTACTCCTAGTACATCTAGTACTCCTACTAGATGTACTACATCTCCTACTCTCCTAGTGCTTAATAAGAATAAACAAAACCTTTTGACAGCGCAGGTAATAAATTCACACCAAAACCCTCCTGACACAAGCAATGCTCAAAGAAGACAATCCCAACAATTTGCATTATTGCTACAGTAATATGACAATTTGCAGCTAAATAGAAATCAGGTTTGTGTCTGTTGTTTCCATGACACTTTACAGTATTGAATAATGATGCACCTGAACATCCTTTGGACAATTGAAAATCTCTTCATCTAAGACAGCTGACATTTGTGAGACAAACGGTCACAACTTTGATTTTTGGATGTCATATGAAATATACATCACTGAGTTGTAATATTAAACATCAAAGCATTATTTACTGATATAGGCTCCCAAAGGAGAAAATGGATTTCCTTTTGGCGATATATTCTCTACCTAAAGCAATACAGTTAGGAAAGCTTCAACATGAGTAGGCACAGACTTGGAAATCCTCTGTATGTCAAGGGTACAAAAGTCACATATAAATGACAGAAGTAAGAGACAGACTCTGGACAGTTCCAGACCTGAAATTCCTTTAAAGAAAGAAACAATAAAAAAAGAGTTCTGAATTTGCTTGTGGCACAGGAAAACCCACGAAAAAAAGTTTGATAGCGAGGATCCCCGTATACTTTCAGGGGATTTAGCTTCTTAAACTGTGCCCTTTGCTGCCACCGCGTGGCCTTGCCGCAAGACACTTTTTGATACACAAAAATAAAAATTCCCTCCTTTCATTTATGTCTCAAATACAGCCTTTCTTAAATAAGCCACGTTGCTTATCTGTTACACAGCTCAAAATCACTGCTTAATTTCGAGAATCTAAATGAAAGATATTAAATTAACACCCAAGTCCCTCACTTTTAAAACGAGTATTCAATGGTATTTTGATCACAGATACAGTCATCAGATACTCAGTTCTGACTACAAGGACAGTAACCTCATGTGTAGTAGATCAGTGCCCTGCACTGTGAAATACCTAAAAGGAAACATCACTGAAAAAAAAAATAGTGGCTTTAAATTTAAAAAGACACGTTCCAATCTGTCACAAAATTTTTATTTCAAATAGTCATGCTTTCACCGAGCAGATAGATCCTTCACCAGCCTCATTGCCCTTCTCTGGCCATGCTCCAGCACCTCAATGTCTTTCTTGTAGTGAGGGGCCCAGAACTGAACACAATATTCAGCTTAGGCTCTTCCCTGCAAATTCCTACTGCTACATTTTGTTAAGGGATATATTCACACTTTTTTAGGTTTGCTGCACTAAGACACATGTGAAGTATCTTTAAAAAGTACTTTTAAAAAAAACCCAAATTTTGGCAACTGTAAAATGTACCTTTTTTAGATATGGTTATATGACAGAGCTTTCAATCACAGGTTTCTCAAGCCGTCAAAAGGGCTTTTGCTGTAATCATCTATGCTGGCATAATGCAGGATATATGACTTTCCTACTTGTGTGCCAGAAGGGGACTTTCATTGATGAAACCAAACATCTGACATAAAGAAACTGCTCAGAATCCCTCTGGTGCCAACACCCAGGGAAAGGTGATCCAGAGACATTGCAAGGAGAAAACAAAAAAAAAAAAAAGGCAGAAAAAAAGAATGTTTTTCACTTAGTCTTGTAGACAGGAAGGCTTTCATAGCCCTTGTATTGAACGATGTGAAATCTAGGATGCTCGTGTTTCCTAGGAGCCCACAGGCTCAAAGGTCAGTGTATCTCCACAAACACCATAACCTCCATTCAGGCAAACTCTGACTTTCATCCTGGAAACCAGTCCCTCTGGTGGCAATCATTTCAGCAAGGCACTGTGGTAAAAGATATAGATAGATAGAGCTGTTCTTTCACACAGAAGTACAAACCATGAAGCAAATAGCTTTCACAAGGATTACATTTACTCAGGAAAAAAATAAGTAACTCCTTGAAACACTTCATTAAGGCAATATGGAGCAGCTGGCTTTGATGATAATTGTTGTAGAAATTGTGGGAAATAGTAAAGGTAAGAAGATTTTCAGAAAGCTGGGAAAGCAGGCCTTAGATACAGAAAGCGCAGAGAAATGAGAGCTAGCTGCAGCTGCAAAGTCTGAAAGTAGAAAAGTTACAATAGTACAGCAAGCAAAGACATGAAACAATAGGTTGAGTTTTAGGCTTGGCTAAGATAGACCTTAAGACTGCAGAAAAATATGCTTAGCAAGATAGTAGAAGGCTTTAAGCTTAATAATGGTGTATTGTGTATTGTTAATAGAAAGCACACAAGCAAGCATTGTGTGAAGCAGGTGTACGTGTGCTTTTAGTGATTGGCTAAAACAACTGTCTGCAGGAATATGCTATTGGCTAGAAAGTTTTTAAAATGCCCTGTAACAAAGAACTCTTTGGCTGCTGCTGGCTGTATGTGAGCTTTGCCATCTTCCTATTGTCTCCACCATGGAACGAGAATCTCAGCGCAGCTAATGGAAGCTTGTAACAGATACAGGAAGCAGGAATGTGGACAGACAAATGAAATCTGATTTCCAGACATGAGTCAGGCTTTCAAGATTCTTAATGCTTTGTCTAACAGCTAGCTGGTTTTAGTTTAAGGAACATTAGAAAGACCAAATATAAATCTTAACATGATACCAATCACAGTATGACTACATACATAGGGAAGCCAGAAACCTGCAATGCTCCCCACTTCCTCACCCTAATTATCCCACCTGTTATTGAGCACCTATTCATATTTACCACATCATTACTGTGATCCTTTCATAGAACGGTTGATGAGTTTGCTGATTTACCTGCCTGGCTCAAACCAATACATTTAGTCTTCACATCCCAATCTCATGATTATCCCAGCTGGTCTGTGCTTATGCTCATTCAGTGACAGGCAGTCTGCCTCCTACTCACCTTTTGCTGTATGTCGCATTGTTTACAGGCCTTTGAACACTGCACATTTTTGTTTACATGCTTAAGATCTGTAACACACCACACCACAGCCCATTAAATAACTCATCATCAGTCTGTTGGTATGGCTCTGATATTCTGCTAGGAACAAGGAATTTAATTACTTGCATTGTTCTTCAACTCATAAATACTTTGGATTTCTTGTTCCTTGCTGGGAAGTCTTTAGATGCTATCTTGCCTTTCATAAACAACATTGCTGTGGGTTTTTTGCCCAATGAACTCATTTTGTACATATTAGATGACTAATAATATAGGTTTTCTCAGGAAAATCAACACATGAAAGTGGTGTTAATTTTGAGATAATAGGAGAAAGCAGGTTTTAAGACAGAAAATTAATATTAAGATGGCCTTTTAAAATAAATCCATATATAATAGATGGCTGTTCATCCCTCAGCCAAACACAATTTTGCTCTGTCAGAGCACCTTATGGGAAAAAAAAAATTAAGAATATTCTAAACAAACTGGATTGGCGAATATTATTGTACACAACCAAAACAGAACTATACTCCCATTTAGTATCCATAAGCTTCCTCAAATTTAGATTTTTCAATTACTTTTAACTCTGAACTTCCTCCCCAGGCACAATAGTAATGCTTAATCTTGTAAACCACTCAGCTCTAACTTCTAATCAAATTTGCTTAGCTATAATTTTAAACTAAAAAAAAAAAAGAAAAAAATAAGCTACAATGTTCATTACTACCATGATTTAACAGTTGCTAACATTAGTCTAAGACTTCATTTTTTATAACTAATACCTTTATCCTCTTGGCTAACGAACCAATGAAATTACTCTTCTACCTAAAATCAGAAAGCAGAGGAATAAAAAGTTTACAGTGAAGTATATTCTAGAGCAAAAGAGACAAAAATAAACTCTGGTACCTACCTCATATTTCCTGCCATAATGAGGAACAGGTTATAAATGTGAGAAAATATGAAGAGGAAGAGGATGGTACTGAAGAACATCGTCATCCAAGACCCATGGTCCTCTCGAAACATTTTTAGACGGAGCAGCTGACCTATGGTACAAAAATTATGAGAAGGCATATTTTAGTCAGTCAGTAAATACACATTTACATCATAATAAAACCAAACTAAATATTAAACTGTATTTCTTCTATAGCCAATTATTTCACTGTGTGTGAGGAGGACGTACTTAGCATCATGCAGATGAACTACCGTTCTGTAGTTCGGCATGAACAGATATTATTGCTACAAAATTACAAATTACTTGCAATCCAAAGGGGAAAAAAAAATAATGCAACAGTAACTTATTAATAGCAGTATTTTTAAGAGATGATGAGAAAGATCACAGGCCATAACAACGCATTTCAAATGCTAAAAAAGGTTACTGATTCATACATAATTTTCCTTTTTTGTATCTAAGACAGCTTTTCATGTCTAAGACAGTGTGAAGTATTTGAAGTACGTCCACTGACAAATATAATTTGCTTCCCCAATTTCACTTGGTAATCAAATTATGAGTCTGTGTAGAATCTTGTACTGTATGTTTTTCTTAGACCTAATCACTTTTATCATATGATATGATATTATACTTTATTCTGCAAAGAATACCTTTTTTCAAAGAATACTGGTTTGTCTTGCCACTTGAAAAGAAGCTCTGCTTACTCTCACCACTGGTGTTAGGTGAAACTTTTATGATATTTTTGCCACAAACATATTTTTCCTTTTCTTCTCTGTCATCTCTTGCTTTTAGAAAATTGTTTATAGTATTGAAAACCTCACCAGCACAAGAGATGGGAATTTGCTTTTGCAGGGCTGAGAGTGTCACAGCAGAAGCCAAGAGCGGGTAAAGGAAGACAACGGGTAATTCAAGCTGCAAGGTGAAGGACAGCATCTAACAAGGAGACAGTGCAGTCTGCTGCTAGAAGATGTGAAAACAGGGAGAACAGAAGTATATGAGGAGCTGGACAGGACGTGTCAAGAGAAGTGATAAAGACTGAGATGTGAAATGGTCTGAGCAATACTCTCAGCTGGTTGTTGAGCTACCAAGTCCACATTTAGCATTGATTAGGGCTGAATATAGGGGGAAGCTATAAAGTGGGAGAAAATAACAAAAAATTTGAAATGCTCATTCAGCCAGACAGGAAAATTTCAGGACTGGTATTTGCTGCTGAAGATGGAGATGCAGGTTTGAGGGAGGAAGACTTGAGGACCTGGAGCAGACATGGGCTGTGGGCTGAAGAGGTAGGATGTGAGCTCTGGATTAAGCAGCTGGAGGATGAGAGCTCTTTGAAAAAGCTGAGACTTTGGAATGATGTGGGAACCACGAGGCAGGAGAAGTGACAGGTAGGTATAGGGGGCCTGAATGAAGCTCTACGATGGGACAATAGCAACACAGGTCCACAGACCAGCCCAGTAGTAGGGCAGTGTTTCTGTGAGTGAAGAAAGGTGAAGAAAGGAAAAGTGCAAACACACATATACATGCTCCAAGTCCCTGTACTCTTCTATGCTTTCACTGCTGGAAACCATGACAGCCCCAGGCCTAGCTAGACTGAGGATGTCCTGTAAGTCTGTCCTTCCCTAAAGAGCAAGCGGAGGCTGCTATGGCAATAGCACATTGTCCTGACTTACTGAGAGGAGGGGCTTAGAGATAAAAGATATTTCCCTTGCAGTTGATACCTGCTCTCTGAACAGCTGCCATTGCACATGGAATATTACCGACACCCTGGATAATAACCAGTACTCACAAAATAGAGTTGTGATTTCAGGAGGTCCAGATTAATGGAGACAAAATACCCAGCCTGGGGTCTAGACTTCTGTAAAACAGATAACTTCAACTTTTCTAAAGCAGGTAAGAGAAAGATTTAATAAATATTCATTGCACCTGTACCCTCCAAAGCAAAGCTTTTTCCTGTTTAGCTATTGCACACTGATTAATACCTACTAATATGTATAAAGGTCATATTCTCAAAAGAATATTTTCATAAATGCTGTCTTCAGTAGGCAAATTCTTCCATTTTAAATTTCCTTCTACTGTAGCTTATGTTTGGCATATAGGATTTTGTTAATTCTCAAGCAGGGTTCATCAACATAATTTTTTAATAAAAGAAATAGTACTTTAATCACAATACTGATACATAACACGAAAGGAAGTGGATATTAGCACAATCTTCTTACCTAACTGCATACAAATGTTGCAGATGTTACTTATTGTTCCCACCACACCAGTGTGTATAACATACTAAATGCAGTTAAACTAAAATATGTTAAGTGATCCAAGTAATGCTCATACTGCTTTATATATCCTTTCATATCAATTCAGTTCAAATAAAAAAGGGTGCTCAGATGACTACCTAACATGTAAGTTGTTAAAGTAAAAACTGCAAATGATGCTTTTTATTTTTATAACAAAACTTAGTACTCTGTACAATGCTTTCTTTTTATAAAATGAGCTCAAAGGTTAGACTTTGAAAGCACACATAACAGAAATATTATGGGGTGTGAATGGTCAGAAATTTGGAAAACCTATCTAGTAACTGGAATAGACTTGTACTAGATTAAAATACAATTCCAAACAGCCCAACAAAATTCTCAGAGTAATTCCAGAAAAATAAAACAATTAATGTAAAATTAGGGCTTTTACTATAAAGAATAGCAAGCAAAAAGTAGCAAGGGGCAAGGAGAGTAGATAAGGAATAATATTACACAAAATAAGCTTACTATTATTAGTTGCTTATTATGAACTTGTTAAAAATGTAAAATAAACCCCAACAGGTATGACATGGTTATTAGGATATATTTAGGTTATTGAATATATTTACACATGAAAAATTATATACTTAAAAAACCCCAAATAAATGTTTAAGTCTAATGGACCTTCACAAAGGCAAATTAAATGCCATATGAATGACCACCAGTGATAAACCGTGAATTAACTATATACAAAAATCAAGAATCTCCTATCATAATGTTTCCTAGCTCTGCCAGAAGTTTCCTCAAAATGTAATTTTTTACTGGAAACAGGTCTTTTTATCTGCTCCAAGGCTTTGGAGAGCACATCAAGGGTACTAGGGGACACAAGGTAGCAAAGACTCCAGCGTTTAGGGTCCTGCAGCAAACCAGGCAGTAACCAACCAGTATTTTTTCCCCAGTCCAAGAGAAAAGACAACTCAATAGGCAGATACAAAAAATTGAGTCAAACAGGTGACTTTTTTAAAAACTAAATCTTTTCTAGTATCTTTAGATCCACATCCCATAAGATGGTTGCACTCATTAAACTACAGAAGCGGAAACAAGAGAAACAGTAAGTTCTTACCCATGCATTTAGCATGCTACCTTGTTTTAATTATGAGTAATGGAAACCATAAGCTTCAGCCATTTCCTGGGCATATCTGTAATATTCTAATACAAAGCTCTTCATTGAATCAGATGTATTCCTTTAATTACGGGTGCCCCATCAAGGGATTGCTCTTTCTGCCCACTTAGTGCTCAAGGTCATCTTCATCAACAACTGAAACTGTTCAACTGAAAAATTAACCTCAATAAATGGGAAGAAATTTTTAACCTTGAAAACCAATTCTATTTCCATCCAAGTTTGTCACGTCTGATGTTAGTCAGCGCTAACAACATATGCACACTATAATGCCATGGTGCTGTTGCTCATTCAGCCTCAATACAATATGCATATGTGTGTTGGCTGGCTTTGCTTAAGAATACATGGACTTAGCAGTGAATGTTGTAATGTTCAGAAATTGAAAGTTTTCTTAAAATACAGATGCAAAATTTTGGATTCAAACTGTGAAGACAATCTAGTCATATCCCGTAGCTTGAGTTATTCTGTTGGTGCTAAGACAGCAGACAGAAAACTTGCTATTGTCTGATATAAAAAAAGTCACTTCTGAAAATTATTACAGCACACATCTTCTGGACATCAGGGTAGCTCCAATGGCTTCAGCATAGAGCAGGGCATGCTGCCTGTCTTCCTGCATGCAGTCAGACTGCATCCGTGATTGTATAAGGCTTTAAATTCTTCTGATGAAAGACCAGGAGATCCTGAAATAGCACCAAGCTGGGGGTCAAACCCCTTGTGTTTTCCTCTTGCTTATTAAGTTATCTCAGGAAAGGCTCTTTTTATCTTTGCACCTGTTCCCCTGTGTCCACCCTGTAAGTCACTCACTTCAATTGCAAAGCACAGCTTCAAGAATCTGGTCTTATTTATGGTCTCTATCTCTACTACAATATAAAGAATTAACAGGAGACAACAAAAATATTTTAGAGAATTCAAACAGGAATCTCAAGGTAGACATGTGGGTAATGCCTACACAAACAGACTATTTTCTAATGAATCTCTGAGCTCCAAATGCACCTTACACAGCTGGGCAGCTCCATGCCCTTCAGCTACAAAACCAGCTTCATACAGCTCAGCCCTGAGTGCAGCCCAGTAAACTGAAGGCAATGAAGGAGATGGGGGACTTTGCTTCATTCAAGTCTGTGACTGCTCAACACAGGTACAAGGCTGCACATTCAGACTTTATCCAGCCAACTTAGTGTAAAACAGAGTAGGTGGCACAGCTGTCTGCCTCCCTCCATTTAAACTTTGGCCAGAAGCTTAATAAGATCAAGAACCTGGCATTACAATTCCCTCGTGCAGCTATGGCCATACTGTTTGTAGCCAGTTTAGGACTTATTTATACTGTCATTTGTAAGTACTGAAAAAGAAGGCAGAGAGGTGAGAAATGCCATTTAATTCCAAGAACACACAAACTCTAGCCAAGATGATTTTAGGAAAGTATAAATTTCCTATACTTATTCAAACTACTTTTAATTGAACGTATCATGAGAAAACGTTACTTTACACAGTTTGCATCATTTTTTATATTCACAAAGGCTAAGGAGCAGAGAAAGTATAGCTACGCTAGATTAAAGTCCAGTGCTTCAATACTTTAAAAAATACATTTATAGAACAAACACTCCCCACCTGTGAAATACACTGTAAGCAGAACAGATGGTTCTCTATCTACATAATTTCCTGGAAAGTCATTTGAGTGCCTTAGTTGCTGAGCTTCTAGAGAAACCACTTTCCTTCCTAGTTCTGAGTACAGTCTGTCGAGTACAGTCTAAACCAGCTTTTTGTCAGGTAACTGAGTGGACTGTAAATTTGCAAAGCACAATAATGCAGTCTTTATTTAGCAGGTCTTCACTGCAGCTTCTGTTTGTTATATTTTGACCCACGTGTGTGAATATGCCTTTGGAAAAGTCTTATTGTATTAAGCTTGACATGAAGGCAAAACATTATGGTAGAGAAAAAAACCACTATTGCCAACTTAATGGTTGAAGATGTTGCAAAATTTTTCAATGAATCAATAACATTCTAAAAAGGTCCTTTCTTCCACTCAAAGTGTGGCCTGTACTGATGAAAATTTTATTCTGTCATCCTAGCAAGCACTGTAGTGGACTCTGATCTATAAATTGCTGTTTGGATGATCCTCATACAAAGCTTCTACTTGGACAGACCTCACAGTTTGGCATTGTTTGGAAATTTTCTAGAAACATAACAAATTGCAGTTGGTGATAGCTCATTCTGACAGAATATTCCAGCCTTTGGTTTTATTACGAGTAAAAAATGCATTAGAATTAAGCATAAGATTTTATAAGCAGTAAAAGCTTTGAAAAATACACTGAAGATCTATATTCCACATACTCTATAATGGGAATTGATACAAAGTAGGCCATAAAGTTAGATGAAAAGAATATTTTCTAACCCTACCAAAGCACAATCTTTTAATCCTGGGACAAATATATACAGAAGAAAATCAAAGAAAAAGGTTAAAAAAAGCACTTTGTCTAGCACTTTTGATTGAAAAGTTTCTGTGGCCTTCACTAAAAGCAGAATTTCATCCTCATTTGTTTTGATGCTGATTTCTTGATCTCAGTCACAGCTCAGTGCACTGCTGCCCACATGAAACTTGCCCCTAAGCCCCATATGGATGCTCAAGGCAATCAAAGCAATGATGGAATGAGCATGGGCAATTACTGTCCTTCTGTCACCTCCTCTGCTTTTTCCCAAGATAGATTAGTGGCCAAGGGACACTGCTCTCACTTGAGAGTGCACACTTTTTTCTTGTATCCATCGTACACTACAGTAAACAGCAGAGAGGAAAGTATATAAAGCTTTCCATATAAGTTCATGAAGATCTGCTTGTGTGGGAGTTGTAGTGTAAGCTGTGTTAGCTACTTGGAGTTTACATTTCTTTCAGATAGAGAGTTTGTACACCATACTATGTTCTAAATTCTTTAGCCAGTTCAAACACAGTGAATTTAACTTATAATTTTTGAATTTTAAATACAATGTATTACAATGTCAAGTACAACTGTATTTTTATTTTAAAGGCTGTTGGTCTCTCTTTCCCTTCAGGCAGACTTCGTGGACAGACGACGAATGATACATGCATTATTTTAATTTGCAACGAAAATCCAAAGCTGGAGTGGTACTGTTATTTGCTGGTTCTGGTTTGCCTTTTCACTTTATTAACAGGATTTCTAGGCAATATACTTGCACTACGACATTATATTTACTGCATGAAGACATGGACTACCAATACCATATTTCTCTTTAATTTGGCACTGTGTGACTTTACTTGGACTCTCATGGCACCTTTTTCAGTATATTACAATATCCAGAAGTTTGCTGTCTATTTCAGTCAAGCGTTTTATCAGATCATAGCAGTATTTTTTAGTATTAATATCTACGGAAGTGTGTATTTCCTGACACTCATCAGTTTTGACAGATACATAGGTGCTGTTCATCCCATCAGTTCATTAACATGGTGGGACAAAGAAAAGGCTGTGTTTTGCACTATCGGGGCATGGATCTTCATAGTGATTGCATCGGGGCCTGAGATTTACTTCACAGTTGCAGCTAAAAATCAGCATGACATCACAAATTACCTGGATAGCACTGAAGAACCATTTCAATTTGTCCTGCCATTCATACTCTCCAAAATTCTACTGAGGTTCCTAATTCCAGCCACAGTCATCTTTACATGTTATATGTTGACTCTGAAAGCATTACTACAATTCAGCAAACGTCAGCAAAGAAGGAACAGACTTGTTAGGCCTCTGCTACTGATTTCAGCTGCTATGATTGTGTTTGCTGTTTCTTTCATACCTTACCATGTTATGATGGTGGTGATTCTAATTTACAGAATTAGTTGCCAATCCTGTGGGAACATAAGCACATTAAGTGCCATTTACAAAGTCACAGAGATCATCTGCAGCATCAACAGCTGCCTTGACCCAATCATTTTTACAATAGCAAATAAGACATACTATCAAAGAATTAAAAGTATAAAATGTCATCCCAAATGCCAGTACTGCTGTTGTCTGACAGGAAGGGTAAGGGACATCACTCTGTCCCTGAGAACAATGACTTAAACACCAGTCTACAAAGACTTGCATCTCCAGCTGCTCATTTGGCTTTGTGTCATCAGACCCATTTCATATTTGGTCTCCCGTATTGTACAGATATCTCTCAAATAAGCAAGAATACACAGAAACACAGAGTAAAACTTAACATGACAAGAAATACTAGCAGCTCCTAGCTTTACAGAATTGGCATTATAAATATTGTTGTCATACCCTAATTTATTGTGAAATTATACTTCTATCTGTATGAACATGCAACATGGAATAAAAAATTATGAAAAGTTCTAAGTAGCTCCTTTAATTCTGGGAGAGAAAAATACAGCAAGATTAAGAGCAGACAGTGTTGAGGAGCCTCCTTATAGTTTCTGTTAATTATTTCTTCATCTGTTTGTAAGTGCTGCTGTGATTGTTATTGTGCAATTAATAACTGTCAGAATGCTTACAGCTGAACTGCTTCAGTATTTGCAGAGAGGCTTTCTACAAGTACTTCATTTTAATGCTGCTTGCACTAGAGTTGCACTGGTAGTGGAGCCTCATTAACCCAGGAAAATGCAGCACATTTCCAAAAACAAACAAACAAAAAATAAATAGTAAGATAAAGCCCCTGAGGATAGTCAGAGCCTCAGTGAATCTGCTCATGAAATAAACAAGCATGGATCAGAGAGCTCTGCTAAGTCCCAGGCAGCAGGGGTTCCCCCCAAACCCCGGGCAACTACAGTTGTTTGTTATTAGTGCTCTGCTTCAGGGGAGCCCGTGTTCTGCCATGAACTCTGACCTCCTCAGCAGGGAGAAGTCTGCACTGGAAAAGCTCTGAAATGAAAAGGTGGTTGTGCTGCAAGAAGGGTAAGAGATGCCACTACACAGAATGCTCCTCCTCCTGTTCCTCTGGGGTCTTAGCATCACCGTTTCAGGACAGCCCAAGATATTTAGATTACAATACATTTTAGTAATTCAACCAGCACAACAGTCATCAGAACATCCACCTTCAAGAGTCATTAAATATGTGTTCTTTCATCACACTGTATGGGCAAAATAATCATGTTCCAATAATCAGCCACCTGCTGAGTTGTTTTCGTGCCAAGTTCCACACATTACCTTGTTAATTATGAAAGCCCATGTATCAGTGAGCACATTAGCTTTACTTTCAAAGTTCCTGATGACAAAGTAGATTTTAATATACTTTGTACAGTCTTAATTCTTTAATTTCCACAGTTTTAATATGATTTTCTCCTCGTATGTATTTAAAAATTATTCTATTCTACATGAGTATTCAATCTCTCTTGTTCTGTTTCAATTGTATTGACTAAATATATACGCATAAAATCTAAATTTTTTTTTTTTTAGTCTGTAACTGTGACAAGAAAAGAATGTGATCCTGATAATCTGAAACACTTTACAACTGTTGGGATGTACTACTACACTCACAAAATCCCACAGAAAAATTGTATGCCTATGCGTACTTACCTCATTCTAGGTACTGCTTCTTTTGTTTGATATTTCTTAATATTTTGATTTTTCTTACTTTAAAAGAAAAATATTCTTCTTTAAAATTTAATTGTCTATTGGAAACATGCCTCCATGTCTGTTTCCCTCCATTGTCTGTGTCCACAAGTTCTATAAAGCTCATTAATTTTCTATCAATAAAGCCATCTATAACAGAGGTCCCAAGATGCTCACACACACGAGAGAAAAGAGGGGAAAAAAGAGAAGTAACAACCTCATGCTTCTAGAAAGATTAGTCTCAACCAACCCTGAATAATGAAGAACAGAAGTTAAAAAAACAGATAAGGTCATTGCTACGAAACACATCTGTGCCACAGTGCCTCTGTTGGTTGTTCTCCCAGCCTGGACATCTCATACAACGTGCCTTTGTCCTGGCCTGAGTCTAAAAGCACTGCATAATCTTTAGAAAAACATCCTTCCATCTCTTACCCTAAGCTATTTCTGTTTCTCATGATAGTCAGCAGTGAATATACTCTAGTAGCTGATAAGGGTTCTAAACATTTGTTTTCCTGTTTGTAAATGGTTATACAATCAATTAAACACTTTTTAAAAGCATTTTTTTCAACTAGGCTGATCTAATGCTCATGCTGCCCTGATGGAAACCAAAGGTTTTCTGCAAAGTAAGAGTTAAAAGGCATAAGACATCTGTTCATATTTACTTGCTTATATTTTTACTTTGAAATACATGCTCCTAAAATGTTTTATTATAATATTACCTGGATAGAATGACATAAACAAATAAAATTAAACATTTCTTCCATTTTGCTACAATAAGTGAACAATAAACTAAACAGCCAAGTAAACATCTTCTACTATGACAAATACATTGCAATATTGGTTTCTCACTGATCTTTGTTTGGATTAAATCTGAGGACATGGTATCCAGTTAAATATCTAACTATTATGAGTTTGAACACATTACAGTATATTGTAATAATGTATTAACCTACAAAACTGACTGCAAGGTCTAGGTAGCTTTTGTGTACTTTACCTAGATATTCTAACATCTTTGTAATACATTCAAAGAACACCAGATAGACCATGGCCTGAAAGATTTGACCTTTTATGTATGTGCTCAGCTATTGTCAGAGAAACAACTTTCTCATTTACTATTGTATGTTCAGCATTGTCTTGTAAGCAAAAATTGTTAAACCAAAAATCTCTAAGTTGAAGAGCTAAATTTTGCTACAAATTTCCCAAAGTTGCTAAGGAAAGCAATCTTTATAGTCTCTATTTTTCTTTGTAATACTTTCATCCTACACAGAAACTACTGAAATGTTTAGTTATTAAGACAGGAGCTTAGTTTTAAAAATAAAAACGTTCAGATGTTCCTAAAAGTTTGGTTTTCTCTTCAATATACATAAATGAGTATTCTGATATCAAAGTTTTCTTTGCCATGCCTCAGAATCACCTCACTTGGCAAAAAACTATAACAAACAATACCACAATGCTATTGAAATACTTCACTATTGTACATTGCTTCAATCTGTGGAAGTCAAATATCTTTAGGCAGGAGAAAAAATATGCCTAGTGTGATTCTACAGCTGGAGGAACCACAGCAGAGGCAGGTGATACGGCTAAGTCCATCATCTGCCTTGTAAAGGAATGTAGCTTCTCTGCTCCTGCTTTAGAGAGACATCCAAGACTCTGAGTGCCCAAGTCTCCCTGTGCTCTGCTTGGAGCCTGCAATCAAGAGATCATGGGATGTGCTGGCCTCCTGCAGAGGGACCTATCAAACTTACAGTCCTCCCAAGTTCCCTTTTCAGCACTTCTCCAGCTTGGCACTTACCAGCTTGGTCCCTTCCACTTCACATGACTCAGCACAGACAGGGCTTCCTCCAGCTGGGAAAGGTGAACCTTAATCAGGGAGCACTGCAGTTCTCAGCTTTTGCAGTCTAAGGTAAAATGCAGCCTAATGTCACAAAAGGTAACAGTCAAGGTCCCAGCTACCGACCCAGCTAGAAAACTGGTGTCCTCACACAGAACACTGTGTGCTAAGACAAAGGGAGCTGAGGATCTCGGGTTTCCCACCAGCCCAGCCAACACTGGTCAGAAGACTGATGTCCGTAGCCAGATGTCTTTCCACTGGGCTTCTTGTGCAGCCTGTCTTACCTGATTTTGGTGGTCTCAAGGGCCTTACCTGAACTAGAGACTGCAGGTTGAGTGCACACGGGTGAAATGCATAGCACTCTGCCTTCCGTAGAGAAAGAAATGCCATTTTAGAAATGCCATTTTAGAAATGCCACATAGCCTTTAAAGATTTCTTGCTATTTCTCAAAGAAGAAAAGAATAGAATTGTTCAAAAGAATGCACATTCATCTTTCAATACTAAAACAAGAACAAGAGGCTGGACTTTTGCTTCTGCAAGGAAAGAGCTGACATTTTCTTTTCTTAATGGATTACCCAAAGGCAAGAAAGAGCCGGGTGGTGATGGTCAGTGCCATCTGCCAAATCAAACGTTGTAGGGGGGGTCCTGAAGGCACCACATCTCTGCTTCACATTAATGTCATCGCTATTACCTAGAAACAATACTTCAGGCTGCTGATTTGGAAGAGTTGTAAAATGCAGATCATGTGGGAAGACCTAAAGCTATGCCAGAATCAGTGTGTAGGCAGGCTTAATTCTGAGTTTTTCTGCGCGTCTCAATTTCCGTTATAGAGATTTAGCCTACAATTTTAATTTTAGACTTTACTATTACTGATGTCATGACTTCAAGTTTAGCCAATTGTGCTGATGCAGATAAAAGGAAACCTGTAAAAATAGATATTGATTTCCTGTAATGCTTTAGAACATTTTTAATGGAGAAGTAACTGAAAACCCTGCATTAGCAACAGAAAATGGTAATGCATTTGCTCCTGAGGTGTAGATTTTTTAATTCTATGTGATTCAATCCCAGGTTACAAAACTAATGGGAAGAAATAAGTCTCTTTTTAAATGGTCTCACTGCATAATAAAAAAAAAGTTAGCTACAGGGCATGTAAGTATTTAATTATATTTTTGCACTTTTTACTATTTTAGCTTTTAAAAGCATTTTTGAGAAACCTGGGGTTTTAACCGCCAAACCTATGCAAGCAATTTCATGATCCTCCTTACTTTTTTAATTTTAGAGCCAAAATGTTTTTCACCATATATGTCATGCCTCCAGAAACTACATTTTCCTTCTTCGAATGCTTTGGAATCCAAACTTCACAGCAGATAAAAGAACATAGCAGTATTTATAGCATGATGCTGAACTCTGAAGGGAAGTGCTGAAATCTATGTTCTTCAATACCAGTTTAATGATGCTCTGCAACAACTTGTCAAAATAATCAGGGCTTTTTCTATACTGTTTGTTCTTTTCTCCTGAAACCAATTCACAAGCTTATTTTTAATAGTAAATAGAATTGCTTACAATGTATCTACTACACAGGCCTTTAAAATAAACATTTATAAAGAATTTTGAGTCAGAAAACAAAGCAGATTAAATATGATGTTTATTTTTTTGTCTTCAATAAATATTTGCAACTCTGCTGTCTATTATGGGGACTGTGACTAGATCTCACATTGGACAAACAGGCACCCCAGGGGTTACTGAGCATGTCTGTGTTTCCAGTGCAAAACAAAGTGGAGAATTGGTTTTGTGGGGCCAAGAGGAAGCACAACAAAGAAGCACAAAAAAAGACACTCTCTAGCTCACAGTGGAATACAGGAGTATGCACATAGATCTGAGCCTTTCCAGACCCAGTGAAAACTGGTTTTTTGCAAGCTGTACACTTCTCAACTGGCACCTGTATATGCATCCAGATCAACACCTGTCTGAGCACCAAAAAAGGATACAATCAGTTAATCCAGTCCCATGTCAGGATTAGTATGCTCTGCAATCTGCACATATGTTACACAGGAAGGCTGATTATTATTCTGCCAGACTTGGACCAGTTTTATGTTTAGCAGTTGTACTTCTGACAAGTGACTGTTTGTATGTTTGTCTTGGTTTGGTTTGGGCTGGTTTTTGTGGGGGAGGGGAGAGGGGTTGGGGTTTTTTTTGGGTTTCTTTGGCTTGGTTGGTTTTTTTTTTTTGTTTGGTTTGTTTGTTTGCTTTTTATGTTGGGCTCTCCTTCAGACTTCAGACAAGTGTACAAATTCTCATTAGGGATGCATTCTGCCTTAATTTACTCTAGGAATGTGTTTTGGTGGTGTTAGGTGTATGATTGGACTCAATTATTATAAAGGTCTTTTCCAACCTAAATGTTTCTGTGATTCTTAACTTTACAAAATGTGTGGTTTGTTAGTTCCATGCCTCATCTTCCAGCAAAACTAACTAGAGCCCTGCTCAGATGGGATTTTGATTTATCAGATAATGAGTGATAACAGATCTGTTATTTTCATGCTGCAATAATGGCTACAGCAGACGAGCTCCAGCTGTTTTATAGCAGGGGTAGTGGCTGCAATTACAGTCTGTGTAAACAACTGGCCAGAACAACAGTTATCAGAGGAAAATTAGCTTTTAACAGCAATTCAGACAGAAATAATTATCTTTCAACAGAGGAGCACCTTCTAGTGGTCTCGAGTGAACATGGCAGCTAGTTAAACAGTTCTCCAAATAATGAGAGCTAAATATGCTAGATAAAGAATAGCAAATGCATATTTCTGTACACTGTTTTTATAATTGAATTCATAATTCATTTAAAAACAAAGGAGAAAAACCAAGCATATACTGGAAAAAATTGAAGCATTTTTCAATTACAATATTTTCTGCTCCTCCCCTTCTCCCTGAAGACCTAATAGTTTGCTAGCTTTTTATACAGTTACCTTGAAAGAGTATTTTTGTATATTCTACTTGTAACCTTCCCACCCTTTTGCTTTCTTAGTAATGAAAATTTGTCTCCATTTTACACCAGCTCCAAAGGAAATTTGTCATGGAAATATCACTTTGTTCAGTTTCACTGATTACTATAACACAGTTTCTCCAGCCAGAGTATTCCTACTAAGCATAGTTTTTACAATGTATTATTTGTCCTGGTTACTTTTGAAAATAACATAGTATCAAATGATTTAAAATTCAGTTTTTCCTAAGTCACTACTAAATACAATGGCTATGACAGTTTAATCTAGTCTCTGGTCTCTTTCAATCTGCATATAGTAGACAATCCTTTTTGGACACAATTTTATAGTGTACATAATAGAAATGAATGATGTGCTATTTCTAGAAAAGCAAATTAAGATTAATAAGCAGTACTTAATATTATGTCATTGCAGAATATTTATGCATTGGTGGAAGCTAACTATATGAAACATATTCATACTTAGATTTTCATGACATTTTTCTGAATTTTGTAATTGAGTGAAAAATGTCAAGTGCAAAACCTCAGATCTTCAGGTGATTAAAAGAAGATATAGATATTCAAATTTTGACTCTATAAACATATTCCTGAGTTATCAATGTAGGGAACTTGACCTTCTTTTTTTCTGAAGAAATTTTTCAGCATTTGGAAACTTCAGCCCAAAACTGAAATAAGTCTTGAGAAGATTTTAACACATGAAAGCTAATTTTGTATCATTCGTTTTGGTGGTGCCATTATAATATAGATTTGTTGAAATAGTAATTTGGCTTCCTCCATGCCCTGCTAGGAGGGCAAAGGGGTAGCAAGACAAAGTTAACGGAGTTTTGGCATTGTCAACCACTCCTGCAGCCACAGGGACAATATTCTGCAAAATATTGCAAGTGCAATATTCACTATTATATATTATAATGCACTAATTCATCTTTTACACACAACCTTGTATGAGCTTCAACCAAGCTCTGATTGGTACCCAGAGTGGCATTCTGGTAACTTCTGGGCACACACAGCTCCCTGCAGAGGCAGCGCAGCCCTTACCTCTGCAGAGACCCTGCCTGCCTGCATTTGCTCTGCTGCGTGCTCTAGCAAGGCAGAGACACAGTCTCAACAGAAGTTTGCTTTTTATCTGCAGCCTAAGAGATGGAAATCTGTAGACATCCCCAAGAGAGTACTCTCCTGTTTTACTCTCTGAATTTAGACAAGTCATACAAAAGTGATCTCTAATTTAGATAAAAATTGCTCCACCTTTGGCTGTCACAGAGATAAGGCTAATGGGATATAAAGCCCCAAACCACTTCAAAGAAATCTCAGGTGGAACCTATCAAGGATAACATGAAGCAAAGTGGTAGACATGGAGAAAACTGTTTGTAAATACTTTATTTGCTACATGAAAGTGACACAAAATTGATCATTGTGCTAAGCCCTGAATTCCCCAGATCAGGAGCTCCACAGACATTCCTTATCAAATATTAGTTTTCAGTTCCTTCTCCCTTTTCTACACCTCTAACACATTACACTGTTAGATGTGAATTAAGATCCATAATTTTTGTCACTTACATCTATTAGCAAAAGAGCTAGGATATTTGTGAGGTTCTGTTATTTAAAACTGTGGTCTCTCAATTTTTAGGCCTTTTACTCAAGTAAGTTAAATTTAAATATTGTTGCTGCTGTGACTCTCTAGGAATGTTTTTCTCCTTCTTGCCTCATCTCTTTACTCCCTCACTGCCCTAATTATTTTTTTCATTATTTGTTTAGCATGTTTGACTTTACCTGAATCTTGTACAGATTTAATTTCTTCTTTGTTTTACTATTAAATGAAAGTGTCCTTCATAGTAGACAGACATTGCATCAGTGTCCCAGAAACAGAAAATATTATTTAGCATGTACACAAGAGAGCCTAAAAAGCCCTAAGCAGCTGGCCACTTCAAAAGATCATAGCCCAGTGCTGCAGATGAAAGCTGAATTCAAGGCTCTGCTGCTACCTCTACTCAGATGTCCAGCCTGCTCTTGGGAGACTCCTTTCCCAGGGACAGTGTGAATCCTCAAAGCAGGAGAGTTTCTGCTGTTCCTGCCAACCCCTGGCATGAGTTACTCAATGGGGAAAGGGGCACTGCCCCTTCTGACAAGAAGAGATAAAGAAGAATGCAGAAAATTCTGTTTTCCAGCATCTGAAATTAGGGCATGTGCCTCTCATGTCTTAGCAATCATATTTAGAAACCCTGCATTTCTACCCTACCTGTGTCACAGGGAACAATTCCTGATCCCTCCTCCTTGGAAATCAGTCTGGTGAGCGAAGACATTTACAAATTCTTTTTAATTTTGCCGTATGTAAAATATCTATGAGAAACGTATACACCACATCTACTATTTGCTAGGTAGTTCTTATATCCTGATAATGTACTCAAAGTTTTTTAAGGACCAGAATATGTTGAGGGTTTGTTTTTTTTTTTTTTCATTCTGGAATTTAAAAAAAAAATTAAAAATATAGAAGTTTTATATTAAAAAAAACTTTATAAGGCAAGTGCACAGGCTGGGGAGTGCACAGGCTAGATTCTGCTTGGAGTCCCAGCAGAATCACACAGAGAGAAATGTTAGTTTGTATGTGAAGGACCTTCATGCCACTGACAGCCTAAGGGGACCAAGGAAATCATGTTCTCCTAGGGACTCTTCAGCAGGCACATGGCAAGGTGATGTTCCACATTAATATCCTCTCCATCTCCTCCTTGTATGGGATAATGATACATGAAATTTGCTCCTGCACTAGGCTGCACCTGCACTATGCCCATCAGGATGCATCTACTAAGAATAAGCTCATTTCTATTTCTGGAAATTGGGGAATGGAGACATATCTTTCCCATAAGTGGCAGGCATCATTCCAAAATCACTCCCAGCTTCAAACAGAAAGAAAAATCTAGAGCTCACGTCAAAAAGATCAAAGCACAGATTTGACACATCAATATGAAATAGCAATGAACTTATTTTTAGTTTTCAGTCACTGGATGCTAAATATTATCTACAGCTTTCCCATTATGGAAAATCTGACACATGTAGCTCTTCTTGCACCCTTATGCTACTGCCTGGGGAGTGGAATATGCATCTCCAGTGGAATAAAATCTTTCATCAAAGAGAGAATAATCTTTTTGTAGCTATTGCTAATCTATTTGTATCTCTCAAATTAAACTCTATCATTTACTACCCAAAGACTGAATCCACAACTAAGGCTAAGTGCAGACAACAGCAGCCTTCTCATTGAGTGTGAAAAGAGGAAGCAGTGAGATGTTATGGCTCTTCTAAAAATAAGAGTAAGAGAAGAAATTAGGAGGTCGCTTGCATGCTTTTCATTTGTATTTGAAAGGTCACTTGTGGTCTCCCTCATGAACGATGTAAAGTTTAAAATAAACTGATATCTGAATCACTGTCAGCTTGCCAGAGCTGGAATCTGATGAGCCTGCAACTCATTCAGTGGCTGGCTGAGAGCTTCTTTTTATGTTATGTTGCCTTTTTTTTTTTTTTAATTTGAGGATTCTGGCTCTCAGAAATGCTTGCTCACAGTTATTATTAGCAAACTGTTAGATTGGCCCCTTGGCACACATTTTGTAGGACCAAAATAATTTTATTGTATTGCTTCAACATTTCACTGGTACAAAAGAGGTGAATTGACCGTGAGGCAATCAAAGCAGACCTTGAATACCTTCAACAGTATTAACTTGGTCATTGTCATTAAAATACTGAACAGGCTCTTGAAGACAGTATTTTCTATCAGCTATCACATCAGTTGTTTTCTATCAGGCTGAAGTCAACAATGGAAAAGAAAGAGCAGGAGCAAAGTTGCTGGGTTTTAAGTGACAGTCCTTACTGTAATGTAAGACACAGAGCTGACAACAGAAAAGAATATGCTCTACCAATCAGTTTTGAATTTTTTGCAAGTATTGCGATATGCACACCACTTGTTTCTACAGATGGTGGTATAACTGCTCCTATCACTACCATCAAACAAGAATAGGAAACAATCTGGCTGAAAAACAAACATGCAAAAATCTTAACAAATCTATGGGAAGCTTCTTCGGCAAAACAGATCACATGGTTCATTAGTTATTTCACAAGCACTGCTGTGAAAGTGATACCAACACTAGCAGCAATACCACTGCCCAGATTTTACACTAACATGACCCTAGTATATCAGGATACTAACTAATCATATATGTAATATTGTATGAATTTATCCTGTTACCTAACATCCACTTTTCCTATGTAGTGCACCATCATCCTGACTAAATCCATCTGCCTAATTTCCTCTTGCAATCTTCATCCAAGTTAATACATCCCTTAAATTTCAGCATAAAAGCAGACACTGAAGAGTCTGCTTTTAAGACATTTGCATGATCTTTTAGAGCCTTCCAGAGAAGATGTTTGACAAAAAGAGTAATGTTTTCAGACTGCATAACCTTAGTGGGTGTTTTGTTTGAAGCCATCTATCATGAAATTGCTTCCAGCATGGCACTACTGTCCCTTAAAAAATCTGCAACATTTGTCTGCACCCACAGTTCAGTGCAATTCCTATAACGAGTGCTTCATTCATTTATCCCAGTGTCTACGAAGTTCACATTATCATTTAATTTTAAACAAACTGTTCACATACTGTGAACATTTATAAGAGAGAAACCCATTAAATTCAACATTCATACAACAGCTCTAATTTACTTGCTGTATTATGATTTCTCTATTTTAAGAAATACAGATTTAGTTATATATATATATCTTTTCTGTATTTTTATAGCACATTAAGTATTTAGTTTTTCCATCCACACTATTTAGAAAGGAACTTACAAATATAAAACTAAGCACACTCATTGGCAATTGATTCAAACACAAATACAATACAAATACAAATACAGTCTCTGCAATCAGGCTTTTAACCAGATTTTAATACATCTTTAAAATCAGAAAAATGGACAAGAAGAAACATGTACATTTTGTAGTAAGTTTTTAAAAACTGATATATCTAATATGCAGCATAAGCTAAGGATTAGTACACGTAAGGACCAGTCAATGCAAAAATGCTGGACTGAAAAAAATAACTTATTTTTCCAAGTATACTGCCCATTGCTATTGCTATGTATATTGCTAAAAGTCTATTCAAATTGAATACTTATTTTTACATGTGTAGTCTCTAAGCTTTTTTGAGGTTTTCTGGTCCCTAAGTTTATTCTCTTACCCAGACATAGCTCCCATATTGTCCCTAACACATAGTTTTTACAGTAGAGGGGCACAGATTAGAATATCTATGGTGCTGGGCTCAGTGATAACGATTTATAAAGATCATGTTTATCTATATTGACGCAAAATGCACAGCCTGAACTTCAGGCCAAAAAACCCCCAATGAACTCAGAATTTAGGTCTGAAGTAGTACAGAAGAGCAACTGTGCATATGCTGAGCAGGTGCCAATTAAAACATACACTTTCTATACCTTAAACACTGTGCTATCTTCCATACAATGCCCCAGAGCAATATGAAAAATAGGCAAATGCTTATTTAGGAATTTCTTTTAAGTCAAGATTTGAATGCATTTTTGAACGCATAGTGTCATCAAATGGGTTAGTTTGTAAGCTCTCTCTGGTTTAAATAAAGCAGAAAATTAATAAAAAAATTACCACTTTCCCTTATCTCAAATTATTCTCTCATACAGAAAGAAAAAACAAACCAGGGGTAGGTATCTTTATTTTTTATTTCCCCAAACTCCCAATATTCTTCTATGACCTTTCCATTGCAAAATTAAAAGCACAGCAGAACGCAATACCTAACCAAAAAGAAGATATGCTAGTGATGGATCAAAATAATACAGTGGATAACAGCCAAAAGACAATGTTAAAATTCTACTTGTTCTGACCACATGTCATATATATAAAGAATATGCTAGATAAGGGCTATTTTCCATGGAAATATTTATCATGGGAGATGTTTATCAAATGAAGTAAGCTATTTTTGACTGATGAACAAGAAAAGTAATTGTTTTCTAATCTTGTTTTAAGTCATGAGGAGTGTCTTGAAGGATTCCCTGAAGATGATACTGCTCAAAGCTTGCAACAAATTATCAACAGAAAACATCCCACTACATCCTCCAGCTGAGATCTCTACTTCTCATCAATATCGTTTACCTACTCCCTTACCCCTCTGTAAACTCAGAGTGATGAAGCCTAAATCAGGTTTCCAGCACCTGTCTCCTTCCACTTTTAGACACATAAGATGCTTGAATTTATTTCTTTTATTTTTTTAGTCCATGACAGTCATGGCTATCAGGCAGTGACTGTCACAGATGGTAAACTGTATTATGACACAGTTCTAGCTACATTATCTTTCTAGTTCCCCTACAAACTCAGCAGCAAGAAATATAGAAGACAAGGAACAAAAAAGCAGAAAGGGCATAGAGAAAGAAAATTCTTTCCTTTCCTCTTCATTTAAAGTGAGATGTGCAGACTAATCTTTTTCATTTTCAATTTGCAGCCTACATGGTGAGCCAAGACCTGACAGAGGAAGATTGACTGGTGCTATTTGGTTTCCTGACTGCAGGAAGTTATACACAGGCCACAAGAAACAACCAGTCACAATTTCCTCTGCAAAAAGAGTTTAGCAGAGAATAAAACAAAATAAACAAACAAACAAGGATTTAAAACCAGAGTGGTCCTAAGCAATTATACATTAAAAAAAAAAAGTTAAATAAAAAAAATTACAAAAGCAGCAGCTACTTGAAGAAAGAGACTAGGGAAATTGAAAACAATAAAGGGGCGAATTCATTAACTGCTTGATGCCAGAAGATCCAGAGGACATATTCTATGAGGATCTCAATAAAAGGAGTGATTTCTAGGCAATGAAGTCATTAAAGTAGTAGCAAATAACAGGCAGAAAGTATTTCAGCATGGGCTGTACAAATCTTCAGAAGACACAGAGGTAACTGAAGCTGTAAACTCACATTCTCATCAAAGCAGTGTCTACCCACACCAGCTACACAGCCACATCAGCCAGCAATACAGTCAGCTCTTCAGTCACACTGCCTGCCATCTGCTCGCCGTGTGTCACGAGCACCAGCACATCTCCACTGCCACACTGTGTGGGTGCAGTCCCACAGCACTGGAGCCAGCACAAGGTACGGCTGCCACAGCCCCCAGCTATCTTGGCTGCACACTCTTTGGCCATTTCATCAGCACTGGCACTCAAGTGATCACATCAGCTCAAGGAGCTGCTGTAGACGACAGCAGAAGCAACTGATTTTCCATGAGACTGGCTGCCTGAGCTGGCTTGCTGCACTGTCACACCGACAGCAGCATTGGCTCAAAATGATGTGGCTGGCATTAGGAGGGTGGGGTTGTGAGAGATCTACATTGGCTCAAATTGCTGTGAAACTCAACGTGCAGTAGCTAGCCCAAATCAGATTGTACCTACACCCACGTTGCTTGCCCAGACCACAACCACAAATAACCATAAACCAGCACTGCCTTCAGGGTTAGGAATTTCTTGCCCGTTAGTTTCTTCTCAGTGCTGACCCCATCTTAGTGCTGCCACAAACATCAGTATGGTCAGACATGTGATCCTTACAAAAATAAAAGATGGGTACTGCTAATATGGGTAAGTTCCCTATCCTGTTTCACTGAGCAACTGCACAAAGGCACAAAGCAGCAGACACTGAAGGCTGGACAGACCTTCCCCATCTGGCAGTAAGACTGAATCAAGCTGCTTTAAAATTTATGTTTAGCTACATATGATATTCACTTACAGATCCATAAGGAATTATCATAATAAGGTACCTAGATAGAAGATAATTACTTTGTAGTCAGAAAAATAGGTTCTCAAAAAGAAAAAATCATGTCTTGATGAGGTCATATCCTATAAAAACTTATTCCACTGATCATCTAGCCTTTCAGATAAAAAAAAAAATGCTGGCTATTTTGCCACTTCCAAGCAGTGGACCTTGCATTACATATGCTGAACTGAAAGTTCTGCCCTTCAAATTTGAGCAAGTCACCCTCTAATCTTCCCTTTATCTTCTCAATCCTCTCACTAAATTTTCTAGATTTATCATCAGTTTCATCACTTTTCCTTAAACATCTTCAGTTTAACAAAATCATTTCTCAGCTGGGGAAACCAGAACTGAAAGCATTCTTGTGATAGCCCTTGTTCCAGGTAAAATGTCCTCTTTATGGGAACATTTTACATTTACAATTACACCGTGGTAAAATAGCCTCCATGATGCTTAATTATTTTTCAGAATAAGTGCTTCAAGAGAAGTCTGTATTTAAAGTCACTTAATGTGGCTTTGCTTGTTCATTCCTCAACACAACAGCTTTACATTTGATTTATTGAAACAGTAGTGGCTCTCTCTTGATCTTAATAGAATGAGACACACAAAGGAAATGGCCTATTGCTCATGTGCTTTTAGGTGTTCCAGTGACTATCCAGTAACCATCCATCCTGCTACCAGTATAAGAATATGGGGGTTGTCCATCTAGAACAGCCACACACCCAGAATCAGACGTTTCAAAGAATAGTCCAAACAGCAGAAACAAAGAAATCTTTTCAACTGAAGATTTCTAGTTACCTCTAGAACACAGAGACAGCCTTGAGCCTTCAGATGCAACATTCTCTACACGTAAACTAAGACAACAATGGATATTTTTGTATCTCTATATAGTTACATCTAAGTTCTCAGTATCAGAATTTATTCCAGGGCTATTTCACTCCTTTCAGTTCGTCCATGTTCAGTACATTCCTCAGTTAAGTCATAACTTCTGTTTGGAAACATTTACTGTTGCGTTTTTCCCCATTTTCTGCCTTTCCATTTTACTGATTTGCTCTTGTACTAAAACAGAGACAGGTCCTACCTCTCTAGAATTCCCGTTTTCACATGGGAGCTCTCCAGCACAGCTCTGCTAATACTTACAAGAGCCTCTGCTTCCACTTAAGTGTCTTTTGACAAGACATGCAGAGTTGCCGCCCCAAGGAAGAATTCCTTTTCTTCAGATTGCTGAGAAAGCTACATAGTAAGACCTAAAAACTAGTCTGAAGGTGCAAAGAAGTACATTTGTAACACAGAAAAATTGAAAGTTACTGACCTCCCAGGTATTTAAAACATGGCAGTTTTCACTATTTTTATCCTTTTTTACTGAAATCATTGAGAATTATGCTACGGCATTAATTTTCATGACAGTGTAAGCTTTGATGTACTGAGTTCAATACAGCTCTAAACAGTGGAAGCATTTAAAAGCAAAGTTTACAAACTTGAAACGAGTAGAAAGCTAAAACAAAAAGTCAGAAAGCCATTACCAGAAAGTCAGCAGACGCATCTTTTAACTTACCAAACAAGCGCTGATGGAAGAGAAATTTCCCAGCTATCAGTCCTGTGAGAATGGCAAGGAGCCACAGAAATACCTTCAAAAATCTCCAGCCTCCTCCTTCAGGGTATTTATTTGTTACAAAGGAGAAACAATTACCAACAACAATAACATTGGCTTCTGTCTGGCTGTGAGATACTGGGTCCTCAGCAAATATTAAGAAGTTAAAGAAGATCACTAAGTAAGCCACAACTAAGCGAGACCACGGGTGCTGGAAGTAGTAGCGGAAGTCTTTATCCATCCTCAGATACTGAAGAACTGGGTTTTGCCTGTATGTAAAGACACAAATGCATAATGTTATATATATACTCCAAATTCTCAGAGTTTAGGAGAGACTCACACATTACAAAAATCAAATCATTGCAACCTTGTCATCAATAATTTTTAACACTTTAGACCTGACTCGAAATGAAAGCTTCAATCAAAAGATATTGTTAGATCCAGGCAGAGAAAAAGTGAAATTTCTCCCTTTTCCAATGTAAAAACAACAACCATGCATTGTAGCACAGGATTTTCAATCTCAAATATACTATTGCTTTCATGCCTCCTCCATAATGGGACATGAAAAGAATGAACACAAGAACATGCCAGGCTGCCTAAAAGCCAGACTGCCTTTCCAGCCACACAAGAAATACAACATAGATTTCACAAAGGTTTATGCAAAGCCTAAATGGAATCTTTTTCCATGTAGGAGAAGGATGGAACCAGCCCAGAAGTCCAGAGGTCTTCTACTGGAAGCTTAAAAGCATACGATCCAGAAACATCAGAAATCTGTGCTCATATGAAAGAATAACACCTTGG
Source organism: Irena cyanogastra (assembly GCA_013397155.1). Classification (NCBI taxonomy): domain Eukaryota; kingdom Metazoa; phylum Chordata; class Aves; order Passeriformes; family Irenidae; genus Irena; species Irena cyanogastra. The sequence goes on from VWZV01000288.1 coordinate 1,789,416, forward strand.
AAAAGTTCCTAGAATTAATTCTTGCAAGTCAAGCAAGCCTGTATAAATCTTTTTGTTGGCTTCAGGGGGTACACCTACAGCTAAGAATATTTTCAAAACCATAAAATAAGACACCCTGGAAACAGACTGTTCTGTACGAATACAAAAACTGTATTTTGAAACCTGCCTACTTATTAAGTACTGCTATAGAAAAATGCAACTGAGCATGGAGCATTTTAGTTGTTTGCCATTTGATTTTTTTCTTTTATTCACAACCAATTAGTGGTTTCATCCTCTTCAATCACTTTGTATGCACAAAGATACAAGGCCTTTGTGTTGCAGAACACCAAAATTATTCAAGCGACAAAGTGTGTAGGAAGAAAAAAAATGTGTCTAGTAATATTGCTTGTTTATTACAGTATGATCCTTGAAGGATACAGTGGCAAATTTTTGCAAATATCATATGCCCTGCAGCTAAAAAACAAACCAAACAAACAAAAACCAGCCCACAAAAGACCTAAATCCCCTATCAATTACTCATCCCTTCCTTGACTTCTAACTTAGGACTTGCAAACTTAGAATTGGCACGAATTTCAATGTCTCCCTTTAGTTAATCCCAAAATTATTTAATGCCATAACCCAATTTGTACTAGTAAAATTGCAAGGAATCCTGTACCTAATAAATGAAAAGGATAAAACAACCTCTCGACAGATTCAAACAATTCATTCAGTAATAAAAGAAAGGAATAATCTCCCATTATGCATAAATCACACGTGAAAAAGAAAAAAATACCACATTACAGAGTTAAAAAGTTGGCACAAGGAAGTGTCGGTCCTTCAAAAACTTCATGAGAAAAAGTGATTTAAAGTAAGGGTCGTTGCCTAAGAAAATACCACTCTGGGGAGATTAAACTGCCTTTAGAGCAATAAGAATGCCCAAAGCTATTTCTTGTTCTCCTTTCGTTCTGTAACCATTAAGAAAAGTTTTGGTATTTCCTAATGTGTATGAACCATCTTAAAGCCCGAATGGGGCTGGAGAAAAACAACTACATGTCGTGGTATTTTTGACAGCTGCCGGATACCCGAGTTATTAAACACCCAGCTGAAGACGCGGCTTCCTAGGAAGCGTTTTATAGCATCAGAAGCCAATATTAGCAACAGCAGCCGTGACAAATTGCTATACAAAAATCCTGCTCCTACCCACCTCAACATCAAAAACGCGGCTGCCAAGAGCGCCGCGAACCACACGGCCGTCGCAACCTGTTAAATCCACCCATTTCCCCCTGCCCGCGGCGCAGACCCAGTACCCGCGGCCACCTCCCCCGGCGCGGCGGCTGCGGCCGCCGCCGTCCCGCCGGGCACCGGGCCGCGGGCCCNCGGGCGGCGCCGCTGCAGCAGGGTCCCGGCGCCCCCGGCGCCTGTGCCCGGCCGTGCCCGCCCCTCCCCCGGAGTCTGCCAGCAAGGACCCGAAACGTGCGCGGTGTGCCGCGGGTGTCTTTATTCACCTCGGAAAAGGGTGGCCGGGGAGCTACAGGGGCTTATCCAGGCAGCGAGGTGAACGAAACCCGAGCAGGACTCAATTCCCATCGGTCAGGCTCCAGTATTATGCAAATTTACAAACACGGGAAACAGGCGGTCAAAACTGGATATTTATTACCCCAAAGCAAAAGACGGGGCTGGCAATAAACAACCAGATCACTCAGGACGAGCTATGAAAACCCTCATATTTGGGAGGGGAAGGAGGTCTACACTCAATTTACTTACTTGGGAAGAGGCTCCAGGGTGCACACACAGTCTGTATGGTCACTTTGTCGGGCAAAATGCCTCTGTGCAGCCTGCCAGAGTTGTTGACGTTGCACTTCAGCCGAATTGTCAACCAAAGCCTTTTAATGTGGGATGTGGTCCCTAGTGCCAGTGTGCTGGTATTGCTGACATCCCAGGAAAACGTTTACAGGATGCTCTTAGCATTGCATTATGACTGGGTTTTAATGCAGTATGTACTAGTTCTGGTCATTGCTGAAGACAGATAAAACAAGCTTGAAGTTGCTAGACACAGCCTCAATATATTGTTGGGAAAAGTCAGGTAACTCCACTGGAGCGGGTATCTGAAATTTGGTGTCAGACATCTGGCTGCTTCAGGCCAAGGTAGACAGGCATGTGGCTGAGATCCACTGATGAATGTGGACGGATCTTTAGAAGAGTCATGTTGCAAAAGACCAGCACAACCAGAACAAGCAGAAGACTTGTGAACCGCTTCTGTACTTCTGGCAGTACAGTATTATGTATTTTTGTAAATAAACATAACTGCTATTGAAGATGTCTAACATAATCGCTACATTCTTTTCCTCAGTGGAATAGTCTGAGACCCTCAATTTTATGTAGAAAGATGCAGTATTCAGTATTTCACACTAACACACCCCAAGCTATCTTTAAAGTAAAAAGAAAATTCAAAAAGAAAAATCATCATGTGCAATGTGAGAGTACAGAAATACAGTGAAAAGCACTGCCTGTTCATGCAACAGTTCTGTGTGTACTGCCACGCTTGCAGAACTCTGTCTCCTTATGTTCAGCTAATGAGGACCCACAGAGAGGGAGGCAGCACGCACTACAAAGAGATCACACTCTTCATGCACCTACACACCAGAAAAATATTCTCTTCAGCTCATATTGAAACCCACGCTACTATAAAGCATCCATGAACATTTTTTCAGATAGTAAATCAGTGAGTAAGTTTTTGAAGTTAATAAAATGAAAATCATCTACTTTTCTGTTAAAGTAACCAAAAGCGTAAGTGCTCCATATATCTCCCCCAAATTTCATGTTGCATTTGCTGTCTTAAAAGGAAGCTGATGTATTTTTAAAAGTGTACTATTTTGCTCATATATAGAAAAAAAGATGGACTGCTTCTATTTCTTCTTTTTTACCAAGCAATCAAAATTTCCTTGATGAAATACACACCTGAATAGCAACAATTAATAAATAATCTCAGTAGACAAGACTAATCAGGCCTGCTCACTGAAAGCCAGGGACTGTCTGCAACAGAAGAATATAAACAAACTCTTACCTACAAAACTGTCAGCAAATGAAAAAGCCAGAAGTTAAACCAGTAAGTTGAACCTAAAAAGCAGGCTGAATCAGGACAATGAGTCATCTTGAAATGCTAGTTTTGTTACTTGTGAATGAAACTAATCTATCAGCACTCCTACTACAAAATCTCACTTGTGTAAAGGCTGTCATTTTACACCCAATTTCCAGCAGAGCTGTAAGTATTGAACTAACCGTGTGTCGATACTACTAATTGATATTACAGTATCATTTTTTGTCCGAGTGTCATTTTACACTCAGATATGAGGAATCAGCCTTCAGCACAATAGTCTGTAACTGGAATGTTCTCTTTTTGTCCTAAATTATATGAAACTTCTCATATTTCAGTTTGTGTCCATTGACTCTTGTCCCTCACTGGACATCACAAGGAGTCTGTCTTTGTCTTTACTCCTCCTATCAGGCTTTAGACAATAAGACCCTCTACCTTGAGCCTCCTCTTCTCAATGTTAAACAGCCACAGTTTTCTCATCCTGTCCTCCTTCTTCTTTCATCTGTGGATGTAAAAATGCCTCTTCCCCAGCATGCTTCTCATTAAAAGTACTTAATTCCCTCAAACCTCAAAACCTCACTACTCAGAGATTGTGCTCTTAATTTTTCTTCCATCCTGCTGTTGTGGGTTGATCATGTCCAGCAGGTAAGCACCCATACATCTGCTAGCTCCCCCTGCCTCCTTCCCTAGTGGGACAGGGGAGAGGAGAAAAAGAAATAAGTAAGGATTAAAAGAAAATATGCTAAGGCAACCATTCACCAAAGCCCACAAGCAGACCATCAGCCTCTGATAAGCAGCCTTGAATATACCCCATCTCACCTTTTTCCTCTACTCTGTTTTATTGGTGGGCATGATGTTACGGATTATACGGGGTCAGCTGTCCCAGCTCTGTCCTCTCCCAAATTCATGCCTACTTGCTGGTATGGGAATGTGGGCAGAATAGAAAAGAGAGACAGGCTTGATCCTGTGCAAACATTGCTGAGCAATAGCCCAAACACTGGCATGTTTTCAACACTGTTTTAGTCACAAACACAAAACACAGCACAATTTCACTGATATGAAAGCAGTCAACTTAACTCTGGGCCAGAACCAGTACACCTGTAAAAACATCCTTGGAACAAAAGACTCCCTGCTTTGGAATTTCACACTCATGATTATGATGACCTGCCTCAGCTATAGCACTTCAAACTTACTCCTTATCTGCATCCCCAACTCATTTCTTACCATCTTCTAAAAGAAGAGAAAGCAGCACAATAAAACATGAAACAAATGGGGGAGAAAAAAAACACACAAAAGATGACAACAGTTAGTGTATAACTGAAGAACTAAATAGTTCAAGAACTTAGAAAAAAGAAAAGTCAAATAGATACATCCCGTGGAAATGAAGAATGTTAACTTAATCAGAGACAATGATATTTCAAACAGTAATACTGCTTTACAACTAGATGTGAAAAAATAGAATTGCATAAAAGAATGTGGAACAGCAGAAATATTTCTACTGCATATTTGGAAAACAAACAATAACAGTGTTTTCACAACACGTAACATGAAATACTTTCCATTAAATCAATAATATGAAAGGATAGTGAACTGCATGAACTAAAATTAAACATTTATTTTTAAATGGCAGGTTGAAGAGTTATTAGAAAAAGAAATGAAATACATGATAGACAACAATGTTAATAATTAAGTTTGCTTCCTAACTGCTGAAATGCCAAGGAAAATTCACAGAACTAGAAGAAAGTTAATGTTTAATGAGTGAAAAGGAGAAAACAACCATATATGCATACACATGTGCGCACACGTGTTAAGGCAAAAAAAAAAGGTCAAAAAAGCATTCGGATATAGATTTTAAGAAATATAAGTGATGCTCCAGCTAAAAATGTTAGTGAAATCTTGGGATATGGGTGATTAATATGTACTTTTTGATCTTTGTCAAGTAGGTTTTAGATTACTAAGAGGAAGTTAGGAATGGTTTCATTGCAGTTGATAGGTTAAATCACAAAAATAAAATTTTTAGTAGAATTTAATATATAGATATTTATAATATATATTTAATATAAGGATAACTTGATAATACCAGTGGAACATGGAATAAAAAAGCAGTAGGAGAACCAGAACTTTACATGACCTTTTATTTATTGTCAAGCAGAACTTCGGTCCTAGAGTCAAATGATATAAAGCTTACCAAAATTGAAGCAGAAGCTGTACTGACAATTTTGAAGAAGAAAGTCCACTGACAAACCTTACAGTTCAATTAAGTACTTACTTCTGTTCACACAGACCAAGTTTACTCCAAGTGAGCATGATTCTACTTCAGATAATCCATACTAGTTTCAAACAGACAGGCAACATACACCTAGCTTAAATGAAATCACTAAAGGAGAACTGAATGAAGTGAATTTACACCACTCATTAAACACCTTTTAAGTACATCTGCTGGCCATATGGATGCTTTCAGCAAATATAACAACTACATGTGACTTCTGCACTAGAAAAGAAAGGAACAATCAGCTTGCAGCTACTCTGATAGTTCCATGTACAGACTTAGAGAAAACACAAATTAAGAAAAAGTGGAATCTGAGTTCAGCCTTACACAGATTCTATTTAACCACACTGTCCAATTTGGTTGCAATGGTAAAGGAAGACTTCAGAAAAATAGAACTAAGCTGGAAGACACAAGGTCAGAGAAACAGTAAGTGGCAACATAAGGTCTTTCAGGAAAAAAAACATGCTCTAATGTTGCTGAATCCTTGATGCATGGACCGGTTGGTGGATTAGGACTTTGCTGGATGGTAGCACTCTAAAGGCTGTGGTCAATGGCTCCATGTCCAAGCAGAGACCAGTGATGAGGGACCTCTCAGGGGTCAGTAGTGGGACAGGTGACGTTTAACATCTTTGTTGGTGACATGGGATTGAATGCACCTCGTCAAGTTTGCCAAGGACACCAAACTGTGCTGTGGTTGACACACTGGAGGAAAGGGATGACATCCAGAGGGACCTTATCAGGCTGAAGAGCTGGGTCTGTGCAAACCTCATGAAGTTCAACAAGGGTAAGTGCAAGGTCCTGCAACTGGATCAGGGCAATTCCAAACAAAGGTACAGGCTGGGCAGAGGATGCATTGAGAGGTGCTCTGGAAAGAAACACAGGTGTTGGTGGATAAGAAGCTCAACATGACCTGGCTACAGGCACTTGCAGCCCAGAAGGCCAAATGTGTCCTAGGCTACATAGAAAGTAGCACGGGGAGCGGGGCAAGGGAGAGGATTCCCCTCCTTTACTCCACTATCATGAGACATCACCTGGACTATTGTGTCTTACTCTAGGGTCCCCAACATGAGAAGGACATGGACCTGCTGCAGAGAGTCCAGAAAAAGGAAAAGGGCTGGAACACCTCTGTTGTGAAGAGAGGTTGAGAGAGTTGGGCCTGTTCAGTCTGCAGGTTTATTCAATACTAAAGAAACATTTGATTAAAAATAATGAGGGGAAATTTCTCTAACCTCACAAAAAAAGACCAGACAAAAAGTATTCTGTATATCTGTTTCCAAGATACTGTGTCTCATGATGCTCCTCTAAAGTGCAATGAACAACTCTACTGTGTACAACTACAGTACAACAATGCATTGCCTGTGTAAAAAAAAAATCTGAAGGCTTTACTATGATGTCATATTAATTCACTGCATCTTAGTCCTGTTTCTGTTAAAACAGAAGTAGGTGTAACATGACATAAAAATTTTGCATCTTGAGAGAAGTACTTTTTGCATCTTGGCAGAAATATTCTTCTAAGCTCAAGCATACTATGATAACACAAACAATAAAGCTACCATATTTTCAAATCTCTGCATACCTGAAATTGGTGTATGCTATCTATTATAATAAAAGGACTCTGATTATGCATTGCCATATACAACTGACTGAAATGGAGGAACAGAAATGCAGCCAGGGCAGGGAACATAATGAGGCACTGGCTGGTTCATTGGCTGTCTCAGTAGAGGCTGTGGCAAACCAGACACTGCACTAATATAAATGAAGAGCAAATCTGATGCTGCCAAAGCAGACCCTTTCAGGTGTCCTGCTCAAAGCACAGCTGGTCCAAGCAGTGGATTGAATACAGGAATACAAGTGACCTATGCTTGCTAACAACTTCAATATGGTAGCACTTGGTGAATCAGAACTATAATCTCACTGAAAATAATTGTGTATCAATACTAAATATGAGAAAGCTAATCATAGTCTGAAGAAAATTAATAAGGGAATCATATATACACTGCTATGTCTAGAGAGTTGAGGTTTTGCTGTCCAATTTCTAGTTTTGAAATGATGAGAAGACCAGGTTTTGTGACCTTTATGTAAAGCTCTTTCTTGTCCTTTATAGGGATATGCAGTATCTATTATGCAAATAGGCTTTTTTCAATGTCCAAAGAACAGCCTGTGGTAAATGCCTGTTATTTTTATCTCACACTAATGCACTGTGAAAAAGCTTAGTTAGGCAAAAAAATCCAATGATAAATGTAATAATTTATTTAGCAGCTGGAATCTATTGAAAATGGACACACACTTGGAATAATTGCCTGAGAGAACAAGTAAGAATGTACAGTGGTGTCAAAATATCCTTTGTTTTTTCATCCTCAATTTCCTTCCATTTCTAAGAGCACTGAGTGCACTGTATAATCTTTTGGAACTAAAATGAAGTACTGGAGTCCTTCAGCTTATGCTGAGACATAGCATTCAGCTGAGTTTGTGTGTGCCTGTGAGGGTCTTATTCTGCTGGGAATTAAGTGCAAGGAGCTGAGCACTAACAAAGCAGTCTGAACTAGACAAAGCAGTCATGATGCTAGAAGGGAACAATACAACTACTTCGGGTCTCACTGCAATTCTTTCTCCCACCCTTCTTTCACATTTCTGTCTATTTAAACAGTAAGCACCGCACAGTAAGGATCTAGGTTAGATTTTTATTCTCTAACATCTCAGAAATGATCTGCCACATCTCAGAAATGCTTTCCACAAACAATTAGTAATGTAATCCCTAACTAGCCTCATGGAACCCTTTTGGGATAAAACTTTCCATGTTTTCTTGCTACTATTTTTATATAGTAATACATGAGCAGAAATTGGGTGTCGCTTTTTACATGACTCAAATGAAAAGCCTGTCCAACTGAATTCTTCTCCTGCAAGCAGAACCCCACAAGTAGGAGGAATCCTTTGTCCCACGTCTTCCCATTCTTTCACCTCGGCTTAGACATCCCTCAGGTCTTAGCTGTGCTCAGCTAAGGGGACATAAAAAAGGGGAATTATCTTACAACAGTTTGAACCTTTTCTTATTTTCTTTGGAAATTTGGATAAGACCATAAAGCAGCAATAAGAAGTATACAAGGAGCCATTGAAGCCACCTGATACTCAGTGGATAAAGAATTGGTTGCATAGCTGCATCCAAACAGTGGTGGTCAACGTCTCAATGCACGGATGGAGATCAGTGATGAGTGGTGTCCCTCGAGGATCTGTATTAGGACCCATACTCCTCACTTCTGAGCCAGTGACCTAGACAATGGGATTGAGCACACTCTCAGCAAGTTTGCAGACAACACGCTGAGTGGTGCAGTTGACTTGCCTGAGGGATGGGATGCCATCCAAAGGGACTTGGACAAGCTCAAGAAGTGAGTCCATGTGAAACTCTTGAGGTCCAGTAAGGTCAAGTGAAAGGTCCGGCACTTGGGTTGGGGCAATCTCTGGAATCAATAAAGGCTGGGGGATTACTGGATTGAGTCCTGCTGAGAAGGACTTGGGGGTACTGGTGGATGCAAATAAAATGGTAATGAGCCAGCAATGTCTGCTTGCAGCCCAGAAAACAAACTGTACTCTGGGCTACATAAAAAGAAGTGTGGCCAGCAGGTTGAGGGACGTGATTTTATCCCTCTACTTGGCTCTGATGAGATTCCACCTGAAGCACCGCATCCATCTCTGGAGTCCTCAGCACAGGAAAGACATGGACCTGTGAAGAGAGTCCAGAGGAGGGCCATAAAAATAACCAGAGGGATAGAATACCTTTCTTATGAGAAAAGGCTGAGAGTGTTGGGGTTGTGGAGAAGACTTCTCCTTGGAGTTTTTTCAATACTGAAAGAGTGTTTATAAGAAAGATGAGAACAGTCTTTTTAGGCCTGTAGTGAAAGAAAAAGGGATAATGGTTTTAAACCAAAAGAGAGTAAATTTACACTAGATATAAGGAAGACATTTTCTACAGTGAGGGTGGTAAAACACTGGCAAAGGTTATCCAGAGAGGCAGTAGGTGCCCCACTCCTGGTAGTATTCAAGGTCAGGTTGGATGGGGCTCTGAGCAGCCTGATATAGTTGAGGATATCTCTGCTCGTTGCAGGAGGTTGGACTAGATGATCTTATCAAAATATTCTATGATTCTATGATCTGTTACATCACAGCCATACATACCATGGAGGAACAGGCAGGAATCTGGGAGCTCAGAAAGGCTAGGCAAAATGTCAAAGAAAATGTAAGATAAATGACCAGAACTTTGAAATATTGATACTCCTAGGCTACAAAGTAAAAACTCCAGAGACTCTGCAACACTCTGATTAAGAAAGGAAGTGACTTGGGACTTTGTCTTCAGCATCAAGTGCAAACAATGCCTTGGCCAGAGCTGAGTTTGCTTCCTCTGGAATTAGTTTGTACTAACTGTACCTTGTCAAGAGAGGAACTGCCATCCCTATAGTAATGGAAACAAGATAAGCAATTGCACAAATCAGCACAGCGCTGATGTTCGAGCTGATACTATTTTACGATGACTCAATGCACTCATCTAAAGTAAATAATAAAAGAAAGTGGAAATGGGCATGAAAGGAATGTTGCCCAGCAGGTCTCTTTTGAGTTCACCAGGAAAATTACTGGATCCATGCTAGCGCTGCACCAGTTTATCATCCTAGGTCATCTGCCACTAAAAGCATTTCACGTACTTCCTACTAGTAGATCCTGTTTGTACCAAAGTTAGTGAGAGAATTCTTAATCATTTCAGTAGGGTTATTATATTCTCCACATGATGTTAGGAAAAACAGAAGCATAATCTCTAATTTTTGTAATATGCATTTTCACCTAATCATTGCATATGCCTTGGTTTTATTTTTTTATATATTTGTAATAACAGAAACATTTGAGCAAGGAAATATTTGAGAAAATTACTGGTTTCCAGAGTACTCAAAGCTACCTACCAGCTAATTAGATCATGAAAACTTCAAATACTGCTCTATGTTTAGACATGACTACTGGCCAGACAAGCCCCCCTGCAGGAGGTAATTAACAATCTTGGCAGATAAGATCTACTCTAAATCTAGACTGTATTGTGTTTGGTGGCTCTCTGCCAGGACTCACCAACTTTCTAAAAGGGGTCCTTCTCTAGTCTCCATGTGCTGGGCTGTCAGTATGATCATCCAAATGGAACTGAAACAGTCCCAAGCATATTTTCTTCGTCATCGAGAAAAAGCTAGCAAATCAAATGGAGTGGAAGGTAGAGTAGTCCTAACTGACATGAAAATATACAAGGAAAGGCTGTAAGACACACTCAGTCTCAAAAAATAAATGGATACTTGAAATTTTTTTTCTATCTTGAGTTACAGATAAAAGTTTTACATGAATGCAAATAGCACCTCATGTTTGCCTTGGAGTTTTTTTCCCAATACAAGATTTCAATTTTTAATAGAAGTGTTATTTAAGTGAAGTTTCTATTTAGTGGCAGGAAGACCGACTTCACTCCAGTGGAACGAAAATAGTAATATAGCTTCAGTTACTGCTCTGTTATATCATCTTCGATCAGAGCTACAGCAATGTAATACACCTTGCTACAAAAAATTAGCGCATCTCCATAGCCCTCCTGGTCTACATTATGTCCTTCTCATATTTTCTAGATTCCAATCAAATTTAAAACCTTGGCATTTACGGTCAGGCATATGATGGTCTGGGAAGAAGGCACAAATTCTCTAGCTTGGTCCTGATAACTTAAATTGTGACTTATAAATCTCTTCCAAAGGCCTGAGAGAGTTACCCTGGTAGGGTTTTTTTTCCCTTTTTCTGACTCAAGAATCACTTTGAACATCATGTAAGAAGATTCCTATGAAGCTGTCACGTGCTTTACACATTAGGAAACTTCTTGGAACATGTCATCAATAACTAACAAACAAACATAGGTTTTAACTAATGAAAACGTATTTTCCTATTGGAGAAAAAAGATGGACTAGAGAACCACAGAGACACCAGACTTATTGTTAAATCACTTCAGAAATGCATTCAAATAACACTCCATGGAGACAGAACAGAAAATCTGAAGGGTGGCAAAGAGGGTGATTGGATCACAAGCCATTTTGCACAGTGAATTTGTAGTAGTATTTATATGTTAGTTAATCACTCTTACTAGGGAAAGTATATGAAAGAACTAACAACATTTGAGAAATTTTGTAATTTAGAAACCACTGAGAGCTGGAAACAATTTAGTCATGATACTATCCATTATGCTGTGCATAGAGAATGCAGATATGCCATGTCTACTGTCTATCTACAGATTTACCAGATCAGCAAAAGGACCAGAAATGGATACAGATATTTAAAAAAAAAAATTGAATCAACTCTTCAACAGTCTGAAAGTACTTGGAAGTACTTAACAAAATATAAAGAGGTAGGAAAGATGGGAAGTTCCACCAATTGTGCTTTTTTCAGTTTACTTCACAGGACATTGTCATTTTATTATCAAAGCATAACAAAACGTGACAAAATTCAATTGTCTACAAAATCTTTAGGATGGCAAAACCGATTGCTGCAAATCTATCTTCATTTATGGCAGTGGCTGGGAAAACCCCAGTACCCCAATCTTGTCTATTTACTATATTGCAATTCAGTTTAAAATAGTTGTCTATCTAGCATGTTCCTGGCCACCCACAGAAATTGCCTACTGTGTCAGCTGTTCAGGGAGCCAGAAAGAAAAGCCCCTCAGATTATGGATATTAAGAGAAGGGAGTTAGATGGTTTATTTGCTAATTTACAAGAAATGAACAGAAATATCTCATAGCATAAGGAGATGAAGAGATATAGTCTTACTGCTATAAAGGCTTACTGATAAACATGAACTGAGAGCTGTCTACACTGTGCTGAAAACCCCTTGCTGTAATGGCAAGAGAGCAATGAGTTCTTATAGCAGTAATTCTTAATAGCAGACTATCCATAAGCTCTATTTGGCATGCTCAAAAATTAAAGTCTACTTGCTAGGAACACCTTCCACATTATTCTCAAAGTTAAAAGCAAATTTGACTCTAGGAGTGATGTGATTTCTAATTTCTTTGTTTAGCTACCTGTGAGTGTGTTGGAATGGAGATAACTAGAAACATAGTTTGTAGAAGAAAGGAAGTTTTTCATGTGTTTCTGAAGGAAGAAGTTGATACTGTATTTTTACTCTGTATAAAAGAAATTTCATCTTGCTGATGGACTCTCTCACACTTTAATTACCTTAAAATATGATTAGTTTTGTAGACCATGCTGAAGGGGGAAAAGCATAATCTCAACTGAAATTTTGAAGACCATCAGGATAGACATCTACAGGCAATGGAGGTTTGCAGCAAGAAACTGAAATTATAATATTGCCCAGTAAAAAGAAAGGGATTTACACTTCCATTGTTGGAAATGTGTTTAATGTTTCAAGTGTCACTTTAGAATAGGTACAAAATGCAGTAACAGAAACTATATGTAAAAAAGTATATGCATTTCCATTGTGAAGTGGACAATTATAGTCAAACCTGGGACAGGCCCTCCCAGCAACAACACAACAGGAGAAAATGATTGCACACCATTACACAGGTATGAACAGAGTGAACTGATGATTCCACAGAGTTTATAACCACAATATTTAATTAACTAGCATAAGTATTTGAATAGAATATTGTTAAATCAATGAATAAGTAAATGTACAGGAAAAGGCATTAAAGACACTGAAAACAAGACCCAGAAGTCACACCAAAAAATGCTGCACCAAAATCTATTGGAAGTATTTCCTTTTAAAAAATGTCATTTATTATTCAGTTAAAGAAATCTTATTATAATTTGGGAAACTGCAATATGCTGTCTCTACCAAAACAGTCACAGCCTTAACTAGATATAAAATCTACTGTAAAAAAAAAACAATTCAAGTACAAGGAAGATATTATTACCAGAAGAAAAGTTACTTAACATATAAACATCTCTATTTTTGTCCAGGCCCTCTTTATGATTTGGATAGGAGTTTAATGATTTAAAGCAGTTTAGTAAGAAAGACACTAAAATTCAGAATCTTAGGAATGAATCTGCATTAGATATAAAATCCCTACTTGTTTTTGTTAATTTCCATGCAACATCTCTTCTTGGTCACACATCAATCACTGTAATATAGGAAAATATATGTCATACTGAGATTTTAAAGAAAATATGTTTGACTTTCAGTTTGTCTTTTTGCCAAAAAGGGGCTAAAAAATGTCAATGTATGCCAGCCTTGTTTCATATAAAACTGATGCTAAGATCACATTCCTGCACTTTGGAGCCCTCAGATTGCTGGAAGCTGTAGTGGTATGACCTCAGACAGACAAATAAGATGATCTGAAATAGTGACAGATGTTATACCATTTTGATATTTCCAGTCTATGCATAAATTTCCACTGAAAAAAACAGCTCAATGGTCTTAGCCACACATCCTTGTTACCACATTGTGATAATAATAGTGGTCCTGGAGACACATGACTAACTGGAGCAAGGAACTCATTGGTGTTTTCAGGACATCTGTCTATCAATGAAAACTTCTTTTTCCCTCATAAATTTTCAGGCAACTCCATCCTTTATAAGTACTAGTACCAAAACAGGGAAAACCCAAGAATTTAGAACCTGTGGCAAGCTTGGGATCAAATAATTTCAAGTAATTGTGATAGAACCACATCTTTGGTTGCCACTTTGGTTGGCTCTCTAGTACACCTTTCCTCTTGAAAAAGCTCTTCTCCAAGAGTGTTTTTTTGGTTGTTTTTTTTTTTTTTTTAATATAAGCCTGGTGCTCCTGGAGCCTTACAGTAGAGGAAAAAGAGCCAACTACTGAGTACCTGGTAGGTACTACCTGTCTCTTATTTCCTAGTTTCACATGAACCCTTTTCCCTGTTTCTTTCAGCCTCCTTGCTAGAAGAAAGGAAAACTGCAGCCTCTCTTTTTGCCCAACTGCTGTCAGCCCAAGCTCATTAGCTGATGACGTGTCTCCACAGTGACTTTGTATTTGCTGGACTAGCATTACACAGCACAGTTCACATAACAGTTACAGCGCTGTTTCACATTTCCCAATTAGGACACTAAATCCCACATGTTCTTTAAGCTGGGGATCTGACAAAGCACAGGCACTCACATTTATCAACACAGCTGACTTCAGAAATTCCTGAGCTGCAGCACCCTGGAGGCTGGGAAGGTGAACCAGGGAAGGATTACCATGCACTCATCTTACTCTTCAATTCTTGCCTGGTCCATTGATATGCCTTCTTACAGCACTGCTTGTGTTCTCTAGCTGAATAGCGCCCCATAAAATCTGCTAACTCCCAGGAACCTGAAGGAATCATCAGCATCAATGCCTACAGCATGCACATTTTGTCTGTGAAGTCTTAATCTAGACCACAGCACATATTAAAAATGCTGACTACATGACAATGAAGCGATTTTTAAACAAGCTATAGTACCCATCTTCTTGTTGTCAAGAGGACAATGCTTCTCAACCCATAGATAGATGAGCCTGAGAAAGAGCTAGCAAAAGCAAATCGACCTTCAGAGCATGGTTAAATTCATGATTCAGGACTCTTCTTCACTGGAAACTTTGAAAGAAAAAGCTGAGGGAAACTGTTCCAACACAGCTTGAAAAAGCAAAAAGGAGCCTTTGGCCATGCGGATAGGGCCCTGGGAAGCAGATGCACTCTTCCTAAGCATGGATCCATACCCTGTGAGGCAGACGAGTGGCTCAACCACCAGATTCGCACTGAAAGAGAAGAAATCTCCATTGTTTCTGTTGATACAATGCCACCACGTACCAAATACTGCAAAATTAACAAAGACTGCCTTGTCAGGGGCAAGGGCCTGAACTGAGCGAGCCCTGGGTCTGGGCTCTATTCCCTGACTTGTGGGTTCTTTGTCAGGCACTGTTTAATCCAAAATTTACAGTACATGCATGCAGCCTGCTGTCACACACACCTGATGGCTCCTTCTGCGCTGCCCCAAGCGAGAGCGACAGGTCTCACCACGGGCTTCTACAGATCATCTAAATTCCCCTCAGTTATTTTTCACTACTTCGGTTAACAAGCAACCCACCTGACCCTTCCTGCCTGGCAGGATTGACCGCAGGCTTTGCGCCTGCGATGCCCGCGGCGGGTCGCGCTGCAGACTCTGGGACAGCAGGTGAAGGGAGCGACAGAAAGGAGAGGAGAGGGAGAGCAAAGGGAACGGGAGAGGAGAAAGCTGCGCCTCGTTCCCGTTCTGAAGCTCCGAGTGAAGGCGCAGGGGGAGCGGGCGCGGGGCAGGGCGTGCCGAGGGCAGGGCGGTGCCTGGGCAGGGGCGGCCGCTGCCCGCAGCCC